>LPNX010244709.1:309988-374432 GCA_001517045.1 Pseudotsuga menziesii
AGAAACTTCACGATATGGATGGATTGTAGATTACTACCCAACGAGGGAGTAATATGCTTTGGCTCAATAGGAATGATAGGAGTAATGAGCTCACTGCCTTTGTGCCAGTTGTACTGCCTTAAACAATAACACTATTCCTACTGCTCATACATTCTCCAATGGATACCCTGCTTTCCTTCTTCCATGAAGTTTGATGTTCACGCCCTTAGTAGATCAAGAAATTGTTGAGAGTGGATTCGTTGTCCTGAATATTGGATAGATGTGCCCTTAATTGGTGATGATATATGCTGCTCAATATTTGATATAGATGCCCTTCACAAACTGAATATGCAGCTGTATATGCTTTGAATCTTTGCCCTAGATCCTCTCGAATCTTGATGTCTTCTTTTTCTTTCCCTTGAACAATCTTTATTGTTTTCAAATACGTTGATAGAACTGAATGATCTATCCTCTTGCATTGACCAGAATAAGACTAGGACAAATGTTTCACTGCCGAAATCCTGTTAGCTGAAAACTCCGTCTCCAACCCCAACTGCTGTGCTGCACGCTGTGCTGCTATCCAAGAGCTCCCAAAACAATCATAATCAAAAGTCTCGTCTCCTCTCGCTTTATCTTTTATTTATAAAGTTCAACCGCGCAAAACCTAATCTTTGACCTAATTACGTCACTTTAACTCCTAATTTGCAGTTGACTTGCATGCATGCGCATGGAGGCTTAATTGGGTGCATGCATCATTAAATAATGCTTAGATGTCATGTATGTCACTTTTAGGGTTTGTATACATGTCATTTTTAGGGTTTGCATGCATCTCGTTTTTAGGGTTTGCAGGCATCTCACTTTTAGGGTTTGCATGCATGTCACTTCTGAGCTTTGCATGCATGTCATTTTTAGGGAACATTACACATTATATTTTTGGGAAGATAGCTATATTCTGTGGCAGTGAGAAAAAAAATCTCCATTTATAATGAATATATAGTTTGGAGTCCCAGCAATTAATTTAAATGTAGAGAAGGAACTCTAGTAAAATCCTAATTGGATGTTGAAACCAAGAGACTGTGTAAAGAAGAATTAAATGTGCAACATCTGAACATTAAGTTCTCCTGTCAAATGCAACTCAAGGCATTGAACTTATGGCTGTCATGACAAAAGTACACTATGCAGTTGAAATTGTCTTAGAAGAGCTATCAAATCCAAGCCTAATTTTGGAAGAATGGTTGGGGTGATCGATGTCAAGGGCAACGCTATAGTTCACTTGTTTGATGCCAAAGCACAAGCATTATATTATCTACTTACTGCTAAAACTGGTTCATTGCATAACAGTTATCATTGATCAAGTATAATAGAACTTGGCAGATCCAGTCACAGAACAATTACACAACAATATGTGGATTAATCATCTTGTTTCTTTACTTAGAAGTTAGAGATTAACTTTCTGACATGTTATTGTACGTTTACTCTACAATGCTCGTTTACTCTACAATGCTCAACTCTCATCACCAAACTATTTTTTCACTGATCATTATGTAAATAGTAGGCCGGCCTGGTAGTGGGCCTACATGGGAAAGGATTGAACAATATATAGAGGTCACTAGAGTCATCATTATACACATTGGCTTATGATTATGATATAGAGTTGTTATTATACACATTTACTTATGATTATGATATATGGATGAACTTGGATCATGTGGGGAGTCTTCTCCTTATGTCTAAGGAGTTGACTGTTGTAACTTATTATAATATTACTTTTCGTAGATGTGCTACACACCTATATTTTGGGTTTATGTAGGTTATCATGCTATTTTGTGCACCAGGTTCGTAATATTTGGTATCGGAGCGAACAGTTCTTGGTTTGGCATGTTCAAACTGCACCTTGCACGATTTGATCCATGACTTTGGCCAGGGATCTCCAAATTCAGTGCCACTTGAAGCACTTGAAAAGTTGAAATAATACATCTTATTCTACTCTGATCAAAATTTTTGCTGTAGAGGTGTGAGAATCTTGGAGTTACAGATTGTACAAGTTAGGATTTTTCATCTAGTCTTGAAACCTTTGCTAAAACTAGTAAGCTAAGTCACCTGACTTGTGGACACTAGACATGAAGGACATGGAAATACGAGTATTTGACATGGGACATGACGACCCTGGAAACAGGACACGGGGACTTGGTTTTAAATATACATACATATACATTAAAAAATTATTATAAATATAAATATAGACAAAGATCCAATTTTTTTAGAAACTATAACATTTGCAGAACACTTCAAATCAGTGTTACAAATATCGTGTTGACGAATATATCCTCAAGGGTCTAAAAAGAAATTATTGGATTTATCAGCGAAAATGTCCGCAAACATCGGCAATATTTTGGCAAGCTTAAAATATACAAAAATATTCTAAAGCAACAAGAACATCAAATAAACACATTGCCACATGTAACATGAATTTCGAAAGAAACTGATATATAATATTGTAAGTTGCTTAAATTATTTTAATATCGACTTAAAAGATTAAATGGCTATCATAACATTACAAAACAATGACAGAAAGGAAATGGCTATCGTCGATTTAAATGATTATATTCTACTTGACATTAAATTAAATATCGACTTAAAAGATTATATTTTAATGCCAAGTATAATTGTCGTCTCTAACATGATGATAGCCATTTAATTTTATTTTAATATCTTTTAAATTGATATCGATATTTTAAATCGAGCATCGACATTCCTCCTCCCTCCACCCTTGGCAGCGACGTTCCTCCCTCTAGCATCGACGACGTCGTTCCTCCCTCCGGCATTGGAATTCCTCCACGAGTCCACACTCCAGCACCCTAGCTCTCTCGAGTCTGCTCTCTCCCTCCCGACGTTCTACTCTCCCCATGGCGCATGCAGACAACTCAAAACACAGGAAAAGGGAAAAAACCCGTGTTTTAAATCCCCCCCTTTTTTCATGCCCATGCACAAATGACGATGTCTCCTCATCGACATGCGATGTTAACCGATAAAATCACGAAAAACCGTTGAAAAAATCGTTTAAAAAATCGCACTGATGTTTGCTGATTTTATCGTCGAGGAGATGACATGGTGGTATCCTCGTTTTAGAGTGGGACATGTCTAGGGCACGTGTCAGACACGTGTTGAACATGTGCTTGGCATGCATCGAACATGTACTTGGCATGTGTTTTGTTTCTGGACATGTCTAGGGCATGTGTTGGACACATGTCCTGGAGTATACTAGTTCCACTTGTGAAATGCAAACATGAAGCACCTAAGGGATGTGTCGTGTTTCATAGCTAGTAATGTTAATAAAACTAGACATATGTTAAGAATGTGAGGTCCAAATGTAGTTGCCTGGTGGAATTTGAAAGACGTTAGAACAATGTGTTATAAAATTTGGAGCTATTAGGGGGAATTGGCGGAGTTATTATTTGTACAACCTAACTCTTAAGGGCCATGTTGGAAATAATCTCCTTTGCCCATCTGAAAGTTTACAAGGAATAACGTTGAGGCATTTATGATTTTTGGGTAGCTTCTTATTGTTCCATCAACATTTCTTGGGACTGGAACACCATTTTGTATTGATTTACAAAAGCTTAATTTTGTGTTGGTTGATGGTACATTCCATGGCTGATTTTAGGGTACAAAAAGATTCGCTAGCTTCATGCTGGCTAGGGCTTTGAATAATGCTTTGGTAGGCTTGTCACTTGATTTAGTTGTAGTAGAGCACACATCTGTGAGCCTCTTGCTTAGTGCATATCATCCATCCGCACTAAGTGAGGTAAGTATGCAACTTGGGTTTATTTTATCTTGATCATATGGAGCCCATTTTAGGTCTCTCATAAGTTTGTATGACTCAAGATGAATAACATAATTGCAACCCAAGCAGATTTTGGCTATTTGGTGCCCATATCCTCATGAGAATGCCACAGTTTGGAAATAACTTTAGCCCACCTAGTAACCCAAGTAGATTCCTCGCATGGCTAGGGAATGGTATTCCAAACCATGCGAATGCATGACAGATAACCTAGACATTGCGGATGGGATACATTTAAAATATAATTAGTTCAAGGTATACACACTCACTCTGCCATCATGAAAGAGAAAACCAAAGGGGCTAATGGTCAGATAAAGTGGTAGTGTTGTCCACATGGATTTGTTGGCCACTTGGTGAGTCCAAAAAATAGTGTGGTTTTGATAGAAGGGTTTTGTGTAGCCATCGATAAATTCTCTTGGCCACTGTAGAATTTTATCCATGTGAGTCATTGCTTAGGAGTCCTGTCTCTAGTTGCGATTAGGATCATAGAGCTTGTGCCAGGCCATTAGTGATGCTTAAAACTTATCCTCACCCCACTTTTCCCTATTCTCCCTCTTTGAAGTTTGGTTCCTGCCCTATAAAATGGTGGTATGATGAGGATTGTAAGGCCTCCATAGAAAACTTTGTTATGCCTTTACTTGTGTTGACTATTCCTACCTTAGTCTTAGGAACTCCTATCATCTCCTCTACCACAAGAAACACCTCTTCATCTCATAGAGGGGATGTGAATTGTGCCAATTTGATGCGAGTCCCCCATCTTGTTGGGCCTTTTTGTGCTCTGGTTTGGTGCCCGGTGCTTCTTGGGATGGGCCCATTAGGACACATAGCCTAGGGGTTCCTAGCCACACTTATGTCTTGCTATGTATGAGGTGATTGCGTGTGTAAGGGTTGTCATACTCGATTTAGCACACATCCTTTATGCCCACTTGGACCTTCTTCCCATTGTATGACCCCTCCTCTTGGTACATATGTGCATCACATCACCATGATGCCATCCTCATCTAGAGAGCTTTACCTTGCTAAAGGGGAGGATGTTGAGGGATACTCTACATTGTTGGCATTAGTTGGGGCATGGCGTCCTCTTTAGGCTCATCACTTCATTCAGATGAAGCTATTTGCATCATTTTATTATTATTTTTAGTCTTTCGTGGTTAAGTCCTCGACTTGTGGGTGACAAACCCTAAAAGTAAATAATTTTACTTTTTGTAAGGTAGGCTCTAAAGTTTGATAAGAATAGGGAGCTTGATATAAATAGAGGCTGCTAACACTCATTTGTAAATAAGACAAGGGTTCTAATTATGTATCTTTTTCTTTTTCTCTTGGTATATTGGAGCATTTGAGTGAGGCACTCCTCTCTATTTGGCATGATCTTTATGTGATGAAGGTTGGATGATGATATTTTTAGGGTTTTCTATCTTGCAAGATTGATCCAAAGAATAGTTGTAATAACTTGTGGCTAAGGACCTAAGAACTCTTTCTCTTGCTCTTTCCTTGGTTGATGTTGGTAAGATCTCTCTATTTTCTTGTTTGAAGTTGCTATTGCACTAGCACGCTTAAGTAGGTTTTTAAAATTTATTGGGATGTTGTCAGTCTTGTTTGAGGAGACATACATCTTGAAGAAGATCTCCACTTTGGGCTTTGGGATTCATTGCTTGCCTTAAGTAGGGTTTGGCTACTTTGACCTAGTATTGAGTTACTAGCCTTTACCCTAGTTGGTAAATCTTGAGTATCCAAATTGAGTAGAAGTGTTGACCTTAATCTCTAATTTCCCTAGGGTTGAGTGTTGATTTTTGTAGCATCGAAAAAATACTTCCATGTGCACAATGTCTAACAAGTGGAAGCCGTCATTGTTGACTCTCAGACTTACGAGATTCACTTTATTAAAGTGAACTATTAAAGTGAATGTATTGTTGTAGTTACATTATGTAAAATGATCTAGAGGATCCATAGTATTTGGTAGCCCATGGTATTGGCCCAAGCTATTTGCATATTGTAACGCTATAAAAGGCAGCCTAGGTGAGAGGAGGAAACACACAACAACCACATAGAGTGAGTGAGATCTCATTGATTGGTTGACAGACTTTAAACCAAGTGTGCAGGTGCAGGGGTAAGGTCATAGGAAAGGAGCAAAGGGTCAGTCAAGGGTTAGCAACCAACAAGATCGAAGGATTGATCTTGAGGTTTGAAGGCTAGCATTTTGTCATTATAATACCTAAGTGGGCCATTTTCTCAGAAGGGGAGCCAAGGAGTTTTATGGTTAATAAAAATCAATCTGTCGCTAGTTTTTCTCTAGGTGGAGTTTTCTAGGGTAAATCTATGTCAAATGTGAATGTAATTTCCTGTATTTTTTCTTGCGTATATAGTTAGGATCTGTAATGTCCTCTTTTGCTTAGGCATTGAGGACCAACCCGCTAACCTATGTGATTCCTGTGGGTTCGAGCGGGTACTGACAGTTAGGGAATCAATTGAAGATTGATGTCATCTATAGAAAATCTAGGGCATCAATATTATATCACCATTGGGTCGAAGAGGGCCGCCGGAGCCAAAGGCCACTAGCATGCATGACATCTAAGCATTATTTAATGATGCATGCACCCGATTAAGTCTCCATGCGCATGCATGCAAGTCAACTGCAAATTAGAAGTTAAAGTGACCTAATTAAGTCAAAAATTAGGGTTTTTGTAGTGAAAGTTATAAAAGGAAGATAAAGTGAATGGAGACTTTACTTTTGATTATTATATGATTTTGGAGCTCTTGAGTAGTAGCACAGCGTGCGACCACAATAGTTGGGGTTGAAGACAGCGTCTTCGGCTAACGAGGTTTCGACAATGAGATATCTGCCCTAGTCTCATCCAGGGTAAACCATCCAGGTTCACCATCCGCTCTTCAATTTATTCATTCCTTTGCAGTTATCCAGTATCCATCAAAGATTGTTTGCAGGGGCACTTGTGCAGCCGTAAGGGGGTTTTTAGCTGGAAAACCCCAAATCATTCGTTGGGTCCTAAGATGTCAGTTTACCTTCAGGACCCAGGCACCATTCTTATCATCGGTATCATACTCCCGTACCTAGTGATTATCAGATTCGATCTTGCTCATCCGGAGCAGTTATCAACTGTTTTGGGATCAAGGGGGGTGAGCAGCTAAACATCCAGGTCAATTCGCTAGCCTGCCTAGAGACCTCAGAACTTTCGCATGTGTCAAGCATCCTCTCCGGCACTGGAAGACTACCACTCTTGCAAATTCTCAGCTTCAACGGGTAGCTCCTTCACTGAAAATGTCACCCTTAGCTGATCTTGGATACGTGCTGCTGGGGTATCACCAGAGGCAGAAAGTACCAGTTCATCTCCAGATCGGCTCTTGATGCATGCATATTCTCTCAGGAGCATTTCAGCCAGCTTATCAGTGGTAAGTGTTACATTCTATTCTGCAAACCCTAACCCTATTTTCAGCTATAAAATAGGGAATTTTTGCATGGCAGTTTGCATGCCCGACTATTTCAGTAACTTTTCCTAGAAATAGAAAATATCAGTATTTGGGATATTACAGGATCTTAGTGTGTTTTCAGTTAATAATTGCAGTAAATTGTTAACTGAATCTAAGATTGAGTAAAAACTAAATTGGTATTAGAGCCAATCTCGCTCTGAGTAGGAGATGTAGTTTGGTAGGGATTTACAAAGAATTAAAAAAATAAGAAGAGGGAAGCAACCGTAAAATACAACCCTTGCACAACAACATATGACCCTGTACGACCATGTCACAAGCAATTGAGATCGAACGTGGGTGCAGGCAGATCACAGATGGCTTGGGTATGTAGAAGAGTCAGGCATGCATCCTGTTGCTAGTAGGTGGAGTTTGTGTCTAGTAAACATGGTAGCAGGGGGTAGAGTCGAGCCCATGTAGAAGGGGGGCTGAGCGATTGATGCAACAACTGGACCGAAGACAATAAGGAAACTTCTCGGCCGTGGTGATAGTTGCCATTAGATCGGGGAGGACGCGGCGACAACAACTACGCGAGCGGAGAGTTGGCAAAAACAGGAGTTGTGTGAAGTTCATTGGAGCTGCAGGTGTTGCGAACAAGGAGATAATTGCTAGCATAGGGGACGTGAGTGCAGGGCTGTATCTGGTCGCGATAGTAGCAAAGGTGAGCGGGCTGCAGAGAGAGGAGTTGACGACACATTTGCAGGTGAGTGTGGACTACAGAAAGGAGGCAGCAAGGGAGCTATAGACTGGGGGAGGAGCATGCTCGCGAGGTGGTCAGAGTAGGTATGGAATGGATGCTGACTGCAGTCGCCAGTGGGAGCTAGACGTGACTCGACTAGGGAGCATGGCTTAGGTAGTAGGATGTGCAGGTGGAGGCCGCCGGACTGTGAATGCAGCCGCGGAGCGGAGACATGGAGATTGGGCCATGAGGCACGTTCGACAGAGAATTTTTGGGCTGCGGTAGTGGAGTCAATCGCTAGCCCCTCAACTACCACAGGGCATAGCTGTTGAAAGTCGACAAGCCTCCAGCGAGCAGACGAGCTGTTGTCAGCATAGGAGACCATCGAGCAACTGTTAGATAGATTTGGGTAGTAGGGAAATCGTTGGGCAACCCAAGAAAATTTGAGCAGGCCCATGAAATTTTTGGCAGACTAGAATAGCCCTGAAACAGGACCGAGCAACGAGCAAGAGGCTCGGGCAGGCCCATAAAAGGGTCTGAGCAGTGCCCAAAAAACCTCCGGAAACACTAGAAAACAACAAATAGGATCTCGTGCAACACCCAGGAGGAATCAAGCAACCCAGTAGGTGGTTAGGCAATGAGCAAAAAAAGATTGAGCAACCCTTAAAGGTGCGTGGGCAGTCTAGGTAGTAAAAAAGGATCTGGGCAGTTACAATAGGAAGTGAAAATGGTTGCAACAGACATTCGATAAGAAGATAGGTCGGAGGGTGCCTCCAACTACAACCCTTGGAAGTTGCGGGTCATGCTAGTTGTAATGGAGAAGAACCTGTGGGAGTTTGCAAGCACAGGGGTGGTCGTGTTGATGGATCCTAAGGACTTGGAAGCTCACAACCTAAAAGATGTGAAGGCTAGGAGGATTCTCTTGGACACGGTGAAGGATCATTTGATCCCTCACATAGTTGAGAAGACGCTATCCAAGGCGACATGGGATGCGTTGACATGCTTATATTAGAGCAATAACCAAAACATGAAGATGGTGTTGAAGGAGGAGCTCAGAAGCACCAAGATGTCCAAGACTGATACTGTAGCATCTTATCTACAACAGTTGGGGAGATAGTGGTAGATCTAGAGCTAGTGAGGATTGCCTTGAATGGATTCACTAATCCATGAGCACCCTTTGTCAAAGGAATCGTTGCACGAGAGAAACTTCTTGACTTGGAGAGAATATGGGATGACTTCATTCAAGAGGAGATATGAGAGGAGTCTATCTGGAGGCCAATAGAATGATGATGAGAAGAATGTTGCTTTTTCCAGTCAGGAAAAGAGAAGCAGGAACAATATAGGTAGAGAATCAACTTCACAAGGGGTGAAGAAGAAGGACATGAGCAAAGTCATGTGCTTTTCGTGCCACAACCGTGGCCACTATGCTTCACTGTGTTTAGATTGAAAGAAAGAGAAGAGCAAGTCTTAGTAGGTAGCAACAACTGCAAAAACTCGGGGTGATTAGTTTATCGAGAAGTTCGTGAAAGAGTTCTCGTTAGTATCTTGTATTTCTGGCATAGTTTCCAGCATTGCTTGGCTCGTGGATAGTGGGGCTTCTCATCACATGACGAGGACAAGTGAGTTGTTTACCGGGTTGTTAGGGACAGGCATGGATTTGCATGTGGAGCTTGGCACTCATGCAAAGTGTGCTGTGAAGGGAGTCAGGTTTCGACTAGAGTCAGGTGGTCTTTGGAGGTGATAGATGTGTTGTATTACCGGAGGTCAGGATGAACTTGGCCTTAGTATTGGCATTGGAGGATGGTGGGTACACTATCTCTTTAGAGAGATGACATGTTCTCATTCGACCAATGGGATCTGACATACACTCAACATGTGTTCTTGGTGTAAGAGAGGGTAACTTTTATAGGTTATAGGGCAAGTTTGTAGTTGAATCTAGTGTAGTTTGACTCGGCTCAGACTTGCCGAGTATGACGAGTATGGCCGACTGGTAGCCGAGCCGAGTACTCACTGCAAACTCAACGTCCATACTCGCGCTCGGCCGAACTCAACAGAACCCGACAAACTCGTGAGTAATCGGCCAGATTTGTCGGACTCGCGAGTACATGGAAAAGCCAATTTTTCTGGCGTTTGTGAGTTGGAAAAAGGCCATTGACCCGGGAAGTTGTTATTTGGAGGGAAGTGTTGGAGGCTTTAAGACGCCAACCTCACTTCCATTACATGATTCATTCACTGCGACGGATTCAGGTTCACTCGCAGGGTTCACTGCGACAACTTCTCCATTGTTTTTGGATTCGTGACTCCAGGTTCGAGGGTTCAACACTTAGCAGGTTCACCGTTCAACACTTAGCAGGTTCGACGACTTCTTCATTGTGCTGTGGATTCGTGACTCCAGGTTCGAGGGTGCAGGTTCAGGCTTCGCGTCGGGGGTTAGCCTTCATGAACCAGTAATTTTTTTTAATTTTTTTTTTTAAATTTTAGTTGTTTTTTAAGTTTTAATTTTTTTTTATTGAAGTCTTAAATGTTTTTTTATTAAAGTTTATATTATATAATGTTAATTTTTAATGTTTATAAAGTTTTCATTAAAGTTTATAATGTTTTTTATTAAGCTTTTTTGTGTTAATATTTTTTTTTTTTAAGAATTGTTATGTTTTGTTAGTTTTTGTTTTTTTCTAAATTTTAGATATGTTTTAATGTTAATTTTTTATTTAAGTTTTTAAATGTTGTATTATTTGTTTTTTTAAGTTTTAATTTGTTTTTGTTTTTGTTTTGGCACTTGTGGAGGCTTCCATCACAACCCATAGGACTGTAGGATGCCCCTTGTGGATGTGATGGCAGCCTCCACAACCTGCCAAAAATAAATTAATTTTATTTACAAAATATCAGTTCATTTTAATTCAAATAAATCTCATTCTAATTATTTTTTTTCCACTCAAGATTCAAATCCATGGGACCTAGGAGAACACCTAGAAGGCCTCTTGATAAAGCATGGGAACATTGTGTTCGGGTGGTCCTAGGGCAAGACAACCAAGTAAAGTGCAATCACTGTCCAACAACTATGTATGGGGGCATAAATAGGTTAAAACACCACCTAGCTCGAGTTGTGTGCAAATATGTCGTAGTTTGTGATGCCTGCCTTGAAGAAGTCACAGCGGAAATGTACGCTGCTTTGGAAAGTATCAAAGAACAAAATGCCAAAAGATCTAGGCTGAGGTTTGAAACTGCAGGGATTGGTAGATCTCCAATGGGACCTCCAGGTAGTTGCTCATCAAATGTTCTACCAAGTCCATCTATCACCTCTCTTTTCTTCCTCCCTCGTACCTCCCCAGGATCTCAACCAACACTGGACGACTTTAATGAAAGGAAAAGGAAGGAGGCAAATATGGCAGTGAGGAGGTTTTGGTACCATGACAACCTCTCATTCAACCTTGCGAGGTCTCCTTTTTATCAGCCCATGATAGATGCTATTGTAGGCGCTGACCCTGCATACAAAGGCCCCTCTTACAGTGCACTTAGGGGGAAGGATCTAGATGAGTAGTTGCAGTGTATCAAGGAACAGTTGGAGAGCATTAAAAGCTCATGGGAGTTTATAGGTTGCACAATCTTGCCTGATGGGTGCACATATTAGAGGAATAGAACAATCATAAATTTCCTTATGGCTTGCCCTAAAGGAACCATGTTCTTGAAATTCGTTGATGCATCTTCACATGTGAAAGATGCAAATTTGATTTTTACATTGTTAGCAGAGGTTGTGGAAGAAGTGGGGGTCAAACATATTGTCCAAGTAATCACGGACAGTGTTGCAAATTATGTGTCAGCAGTTAAATTGCTTTGTGCAAAATACCCTACTATTTTTTGGACCCCTTGTGCTGCTCACTATATAGATTTGATGTTGGAGGACATTGGGAAGTTGGCATGGGTGCAAGATATTGTTCATAAGTGCAAACAAATAACCAAATACATTTATAACCATGCTTGGGTGTTGAGCCTTATGAGAGAGTACACAAAAGGTGAGCTTAGTCGCCCTGCTGTCACACGGTTTGCAAGAAACTCTCTCCCTCCAATGCCTTCTTAATGAGTACCAAGCATTGAGACGAATGGTTAGTAGCACGGAATGAATACATTATAAAGATAGGACAAAACTAGTTGCAATGGCTATGAGTTTGTCTGTCCGTAGATATAGTTTATGGGAGGAAGTCATTGAGATTGTCAGCATGACAGAGCCACTTATGAAGGTGTTGAGGATCATGGATGGTGATAAACCACTAATGGGATATTTTTATGAGGGGATGGACAGGGCCAAAGAGGCCATCAAAGCCTTTTATAGGGGGGATGAATCTAAATATTTCCCTATATGGGATATTATTGATTCCAGGTGGGACAAGCAACTACATTCACCATTACATTTAGCAGGGGCATATCTCAATCCAAGCATATTCTATAATGTTGGGTCTAAAATTCAAAAAGATTCATGAGGTGATGAGAGGTGTGATGCTATGCATTGAGAGGATGTACCCAAGTCAAGAGATTCAAGACCAAATCAATTTGCAGTGAGATATGTACAAGGAATCATCTGGCATGTTTGGATTTAGCTCAACACAACGTCTCAAGGATAAGAAAGTGTCATGTAAGATTCAATTGCATAAATCATTAAATTTTATTTCACTATTTTTTTTTCAAGTTTGACATTGCAAAACTTGTAATCTTTGTTTGTTTGTTTTTTATAACAGCCCATTGGTGGTTAGATTGTGGCACCGAGGCACCACAACTACAGGAATTTGCCATCAAAATCCTGAGTCAGCCTTGCAGTGCGTCAAGTTGTGAGCGCAATTGGACAGTATTCGAGCACATCCACACCAAAAAGCGCAACAGGTTGAAGCATGAGAGGTTGGAGAAGTTGGTCTATATATACTACAACCTTCGGATGCCCACAAAACATTTGCGAGCAAAGGATTTGGATCCATTTTTATTGGATCAGATTGATCTAGTATCTGATTGGGTAGTGGAGGATGAAGCTCCTGCTGATTTGAGTTGGCTTGATGAAGAGACCAAGGGTCCCTCTGGTGTTCTATTTTCCGAAATGGAAACACTAAACACACTTGCATCACAGTTGATTTTTCAGTCTAGTGATGCTGGTACTAGCTCTACTAGGGCATATGCTAGGCGATCTACTACTCCTAGTCATGCATGAGACTCGAGTTTGGACTTGGAGACACTATCTTTTTTTATTTTCAGCTAGCTATGTTTTGAGTTATGTATTTGAACTTTGAAGTTTGAACTTGGTACTATTTTGATATGTGTTCAAGGAATCCTCTTTCATTTCACTATTTTGCATAGAAATATGAAATATGGTATTATGGATTGTCAAATGTTGTGTTATACTTATAACCTATCATTGATCAATTTTTATGAGATGATCTAATGTATTTTTGCATAGAATTGTTTATATTACTTATATGAATTAGAAATGTCATTACGTATGTTTTTTGTGCACATAAATTACTATATTTTTATTTTTTTCATATTTGGCAAGTATTTGCCGAGTCTGATCCGAGTCGGCGAGTCTGTCGAGTCCTAAGCCAACCGAGTATTTGCAGAGTCCGAGTCTGACTACACTGGTTGAATCCAAGGGGATCTTCGATCGTGGATTGATGTTAGTGACAGAGGTCAAGGAGCAAAAGACTTTGAAGGCTGAGCATAATCCATTGACTTCTAGTGTGGGGAGTAGACCTTCAAAGGGGAAGAGGGAGTTAGCCCCTTCCAATTTTGTCAGAGCAGGAGGCTCCAAGGAGCACAGGGAGGGAGAGCAAACCTTTGATGAAGTTTTCAAACTTCTTGGCACTGATGGGTAGCATGTGTAGAGTCAATAGTGAGCAACTAACCAACATGGTTTGGAGGAATGCCAATGTGTAGGATGATTTGAGCAACAATGTGCCAGAGCCAGAGGAAGAACCAACTACAGGTGGCTCTCAGAGAAGTACCTTCCTCGCTAAGAGAGTGTTGATTTTTGTAGCATCGGCCATATACTTCCACGTGGACAAATAGGTGGAAGGCATCATTATTGACTCTCAATCTTAGGAGATTCACTTTAGTAAAGTGAACTATTTTTTTTGTAAGTAGTTTCAAACCGGTTGTTACCACTTGAGTTGCACTTAGTTGGACTATCAAGTGCGTTGCCAAAGATGAACAAACACTTGCTCAAATTCAGAGTTCAGAAATCCATTCAAGCCTTCCAAGGCCCTTTTTTCACCTTTTTACCACATGTTCATACCTTGCGGGGAGGTTGTAGAAAATGTTCTAGCTTGAGTTTTTTGTAAAGAACTTGGCTTTCTAGGACTTGGTTATCAATTCGATTATTCCAAGGTGTATTTCCCCTTGTTAATTATGCAATGCTGAATATAATTTTCGAGTTTTTCACATGCTCCTCCAAAGCTGGAATGGTCATCTTGGTGGTTAAACTCGGGGAGATTATTAAAGTTCACGTGCTAGACATTGTTATTGAGTCATATGAACATTCCCCTTAGTTTTTTTTAATTTCCAAGAAAAGAAAATTTCCCACAAAATTAGGCCATTTTTAATTAAATTTTGTGTAAAGGGCATAAAAGCTTGACTTGGAGGCGGAATTTGGCGTGTGGATGCTCGTTTTCACACTCAGAGCGTCCTCTTTACACTGGGACCCACTTTTCATATGCTTCGAGTGATTAAAAGGTCACTTAAAGCCATTTTTTATATACTTGAAGAGATGGCACACCTCTTGAGAGGTGTCGCCAACCTCTTGAGTCCCACTTCACATTAACTCTTGATCATTCCACATCTATCTCAAAGAACTCGACTCCATCTCTAGTCATGGAAGCGCCCCCTAGGTTGGATTTTTCTTTTTAAACAAGTGTATTCTTCATTGTTCAAGACGGGAATGTGGAACTTCTGCTAAATTTCATTGGAACCATTGTGAAGTATTTTTCATTGAATGAATGAAGTCTTTGGAGGCATATTGATGTGTGGATGATAATGTCTTTATGATCTAATGAGGTATAATTGTATTGTTTACATGCTTGCACTATAAAATATTTGGTTATTTATCTGGCTATTGAAGGAGAAGTATTTCTTAGTAAGGTAGAGTAGTGTGATTGTTTCATCCATTACTTTTTTGTTAAGATGCATTAGAGACATTAGACGAACATGTTTATTTGATGAGAAATGCATGTTTTTAGAAGTTTCTATTGTAGTTTACACTAGGTGCTTTAAATCCTTTGTTGTGCAAGTTGTGAGATCGCAGGATATTTAGTTTATAGAGTGTGTTGAGCATGTCGGTATCCTCACATCTTCAGACATATTCCAAGAAGAACTAGTCCCTCTAATCCCCTCTTTGAGGACCCCATTGCCCAAATTCAACGACTGTATCTCTTCACCCTTCTTATCTTCTTAAGTTTGATTCTCTTGGTTACTTGTTCAAATTTTTTATTTCATATCTATAATATTTTGCAAAATTATAAGTAGATCTGAATAGCTTGCTAGATCTAAAGAATTTAAATTTAGTCTTTTAAATTAGATCTAGGTAAAGTTAGTTTGCTCTTTTACTAAGTCTTCAAGTAAATCCAAAGCTAGTAAGGGTAGATTTTTTAGCTTTAAAAGTTCATACTTGGCTATTTAGAGCTTGATTTACGTGTTCCAAAAGAACAAGTAAAGATCCTAAGAAGACGAGCGATTTAGCTTGTCTTACTTGGTTAAATTTTGCAATTTTATTTATGAGTTTAACTTATGCTTTCGTTAAATTTTTTTGCAGTTTGTCCAAACACACTCTTAAAGTGTCTTTGAGCATCTTTTGCATTTAATAACTTGCTGATTTTTGCAGGTTTACCAAATAAGAGAAGGAAATTTTGCCAATTTTGCGAGAAAGTGGACCATTAGGAGCTCAATGGAGTGCCCCTCTCGCCAAAAAATAATTTTTCTATCAAGTTGTAAGCCTTTGGATCCGAGTTATACCGACCAAAGTGCCATTTTTCTAGAGTTGTAATAAGTTCAATAAAATTTTGAGTAGGCTGCTAAGAGCCCATTCCTCATGTCCCTGGGGGGATTTGCGTCGGTGTGTTTTTTCATGTTTTGATATTTTATAGTTAGTTTAGTTTTTATTTCATGTTTAGTTGTTTATTTATTTTTACTTCTTCAAGGAAAATAAATACTTACCCCACGCATTCCCGAGTTACCCAAAAGGGGAAAGAGATTCGTGGTAGGGTTAATTAGAAAACATTTTTTTTTGTCTTTTTTTTTGTGTGTTTCTATTATTTAAAATTGACCCGGCTGTGCTTTCTCGAGTAAATCGAAAGGGGGAAAGAGATTCTCAGCCGTGAGTGGTTTATTAATAAAGATATTTTTTAGCTTAAATAAAAATTAAGAAAGGCTCCTTCCTCGTATGCTCTGCACTGTTGCAACTTGTCTGATCAGCTGGTTGTATTAGAAAAGGATACGAGTGACTAGACTAATAGGAAAATCCACATACGCTTGTTCTTGAGAATTCGGGAGGTCGCAAAGGGTGACTATTATAGAGTTAGGGGGATACTCCAAGCAGGTTATGCCTTGCCCCGTTGGACACTTGGTAAAGCCGCTTTAGCGCTCATTTCAATAGAGCTTGTCTTATTGGGGCCAGACCCAATAATTTACCCACTTCCTTAATCACTCACTAATAAATTTAAAACTTACCAACGAGACATTGCAATACTTTCATCGAGACTACAACAATAACTTGCATACACAAGCACTCCACATTCATTGGCACTGGTCTTATATATTTTTATGGTGAAATCAATCTTCATATATTGATGTGGATGTTGTTTGACTTATTAAGGCCGTAGTTATAAATTTAAATTTGTAATAAGTTGTTGTTAAGAGTTTTTTTCATTTCACATTTTAACTCCTCGATCATTGTTTAGTTTTTGTTCATAGAATAAAAACCTTAGATTCATTTCATTAGGGACCACCTCCCTTGGCTGTTGAAATATTGTAACTTCGAAGAATATTCTATATGTATCTTTTTGTGGTCCCCTATGGTCCTACTGGGAGAACCACTTGTATTACATTGTACCCCGATGCTCCTAATCGGAAGAACTAGTAAGAGTCATGAGGTAGTCCCCTCTAATTGTAAAGGTGGGTCATCAGCACCCCAGTGTGGTTACTTGAGCCCACATGTGTAACTCGAGCCTACACGATTTAACTCGAGCCTACATGTCAAATGAGTTAACTTAAGTGAACGGATGAATATAAATAGAGGTGTAGTGCTCCTCATTTGGGACACACACACTCTCACTTGTGTAGCGCATTAGTGGAGAAGAGAAGTAGTTGGAGAAGGAGGAGGATCAGGCTTTGATCTCCTTGCTGGTTTTATCTTTTATCTTTTTGGGGCATCTATATTGAGGAAGCTTTTGCTGGGTTTTTCCCTTTAGGGTTTTCCCAGGATAAATCTTTGTGTTCCTTTTGTATGGTTGTGCTTGTCTATCTTTCAGTGATCCTGTTTATATGCTTTTGTTATGAAAATGAAATGAAATACTGATGTCTTAGCTAAGCATATGGAAATTTAACATTGGCTTTGCTAGGAGTTGGCTTAGACGGAGGAGTCGCGTATTAGGACAACACTTGGCTCGAGCTTTCCCCCAAGGTCGCACCCAGTGGCTTGAATATTTCTTCCACGTGACCCGAGGTGCGAATTAGGCGACAACACTGATGACCTTATGCAAGGAGTGCCTTAACAGTACACACACTCACCATCTATTCTACACCCCATGGGCATTAGTAAAGTGAACTATTTTTTTTAATTTTTTATTATAACTAGGGGAATCGACAATTGGGGAGGGGCTGGTACTAGTGTGACATGGGGTTCAGGGATCCAATCCCGCTACCACTATACCCCTAGGTGCATCCACAGGGCCCGAACCATGGCGCACGGGTAAATTTGGGGAGGATTTGAACACGAGACCTTCCAATTACAACCAATTTCAACAATTCCACTTTACCACTTGCTTTGCCCCCCCACGGGCTAGTAAAGTGAACTATTAAAGTGAATGTACTTTTGCAATTACTTTATGTAAAGTGATCTGGAGGGCCCATATCATTTGGTAGCCCATGGTATTGGCCCAAGGTATTTGCATATTGTAATGTTATAAAAGGTAGTCTAGGTGAGAGGAGAAAGTACAAGGTCAAAGAAAAGGAGGAAGGGCGATCGAGGGTTAGCAACCAACAAGATCGAAGGATTGATCTTGAGGTTTGAAGGCTAGCATTCCCCAGTGGGCCATTTTCCCAGGAAGGGAGCCTAGGGTTTCTATAGTTAATAAAAATCAATCTGTTGTTAGTTTTTCCCCAGTTGGGGTTTTCTGGGGTAAATCTGTGTCAAATGTGAATGTAATTCCTCTGTTTTTTTGTTGCGTAATTAGTTACAAGCTTAGTGTGTTTTTGGTACCTGATCTGGGATTGAGTAAAAGCTAACATTGAGGACTAAGATCATAACTCCTCCCCTTCTCTTTTTTATCAAAATTTTGTTGTATATATATTGTAAAAATACCAAAAAAATATAATATTGGAAAACCCTAAAAATTAGAAAAATTCATATCGAAAATATATTTGCAATTAGGCAATTTGATTGTGAATCTTATGGTTAAATTGTGAGATTCTTGGTGACTTGTGCTTGCTAGGGTTTTGTTTTGCGGATTTGTCACTGTAGGTATAGCAGGTACTTGACCATTGCAGCCAAGTTTGAAGGCCTAAAAAGCAGGTCCTTCGGCCTAGATTGATTCCCAAGGGGTTGGTCACTTGTTGGGAAACATGATAAGTAGGACCACCATCTATTTGGGCGCTGTTCAAGGGCACATACTAGATTTGATTTTACATTTTCAGATATGATTTAGTGTTTCTCTTCATCCTTCGGAGGATTGCCCCTTTCCCTACTATTCAAGGTACATATCATATGGTAAATTGGCATCATTGTGATTGATTTATATCAAGTTTTCTGAAGTATCTTAATTGCTGTAACCTTAAAACAACAATAGCATATTGAAATTATCTTTCTTGGGATACGTGACAAAGTGATATAACTCCTACCTCTCACTTAGTGAATTATCATTATTTGATTGTCTTGATTCCATAAAGCATTGATCTTCTGAAACGACAAAATTGTTTCTTACACAAATACCTGTGCAAATAACCCAGATACTCCATGAATGGAAAAATAATATATTATATGATTGCTAAGATAATGATGATTTACAATGAGAAATGATGCTTGTATAAATACCCATGCAAGGGTTTCCTTGGTGATGAGATACCACCTTTCATAAGGTGCCTCTTCATTTACCTTTCCATTTAATTATTTAATTAATTTATCAATATTATTAATAATTATTAATGCTTATTTATTATATATTTTGTTCATTACATTGCCTTCCCCTTAAGGGAAGCTTTGTCTTCAAAGATTTATTGAAGACAAGGCTTATGTCCAATTTCTTGCTTGTAATGTCATCCCTCAATCTTTTGTGTTAGTAACTTTGACACTTGACGAAACACAACGATATGAGTTACGAATTCCCAAGAAAAAATGTCGCATTGAGCGTGATGTGGTCCATTCAAGATCTCTCTTCATTGGAACTATTTGTTGATGGCTTTATTGGATAGAACTTCTTGTTTTTTGCTTAGTTTGTTGATTTTGTGTTGTTTCTTTTCTCAAATCATAACTTCTATGTTTATGTTCATGTTCATTTTGACCTTGTCGTTGGTCCAAATGATTTTTATAATTTGGGTGTCGATAAGGAGTTTTTATTGTTTGTTTTTTATTGAGAGTCTGGATGTTTCCTTTAGGATTTGCTCTAATTTATTCTCTAATAGCTTGTTATCATATTGAATCTTTTTGAACTTTTCTTCTTGCGACTTTTTCGTCCGCTCTTAATTTCTTAATCTATTCTAGCAAATATTGTTTAACTTTTTTTAAAGAAGAATTTTCTTTATCATTTCTTGATAATTTGATCTCAAGATTTTGATTGTGATTTTTTAAATGGTAATTCTCTTAGATCTTTTCTAACAACTTCTTCTCAATATCTTCATGAGCTTGTTTTGGCTTTCGATTACTACTTAATTTCTTGATTTTTGTGATTAGGATTTTGTTATGATTTCTCAATCGGATGATTTCATCTTTGTTGTTTGAGATTGTTTCCTTGATCTTTGCAGTATCTAATTTGTGAGTGTTTTGAATGTCGTACTTTTGTCGTTGAAGCTCTTTAATTTGTTGTTGATGTCAGCCGACCTCTAATTCTTGGCATTTTAACTCCTTGTGGATCTACACAATTTCTTCGTCTTTGTTGGTGATGATTTTATTTAAACGCTTTACTTCTTCTAAGTCTTTATAGTTTCCATAAGTTGATCCTTTGTCTGTATTTTGTGATTGAGGAACTCTTGTTGATAGATCATGTACTGCTATTTTATTCTTCCCATGGAATTAGGTCATGAAGTTTCGTTTTGCATTGACAATGAACGTTCCCAATGTTTCCAGCCAGTTGGAACCCAATATTATGTCAACAAGATTGTCGTTTATATATGCAACGATGAATTGAGATGCAAAATTATAATCATTGATCTGTAATGGTAATTCATTTATTTGATCTTCATTCAACTTGCTCTTCACTATACTAGATTCTGGAACTTGTAGCTGATTAGCAAGATCAACATTAATAAAATTTTCTTTAATGGCTGGACAAATAGCGATATCATTTGGACTTACATCAAAGATTCCATAGACTTTTAACATTGCCATAGGCGTTTTCGATGGAACTTGCGGGAATCTCATTTTTCTGTCATTCAGATTTGTCTTTTCCATTTTGAGCTTCACTTGGATTTTCCTTTTGACTTTATTATAATATAACCCTTCTCACTCTCTTGATAGTCTCAAATTATATATATATATTTTTTTATACTTTCCACTTAATTAATCTTCCACAATATTCACTTTTTTTTTAAAAATTTGAAAAGTGTTTTTAACTTTTTTCTCCTTTTATGCAATGTGTGGGGTTGAATAATGAAATAAAAAAGAATTTAATTTTTTTCCCTTAATTCACAAAGTCTGCCTTTGATAATTAATCCGGTATAATTTTATATGAATGGATGTATATAATTTTCGAAGGGTCACGACCTTACTTCGCTTTGAGTGCTAAACAAACTTTGATGCAGCCCACTATAACTTAGACAACAGAACGATTATAATGCAGACCGCGATAACATGGCACTGCAAAGTAAAAGTGGTGTTACAATTGCACAAAGTGGTCCCATCGATCGATCTTCGAGGTGTCACGTTGAACTCGATATTACATGGCAGCTGGTAATTTTTTGTATAGATTATGGTGGTAGCAGTGGCGACGAGAGGTAGTTTCTTCTCGTGTTGTATTTCGACGGTGGTATCTTTTGCCGCAAATTCTGTGACTTAATGTAATTTTCATAAACCACAATTGGTAGCAGAGTAGTATTTCTTTGATAAATTTCTGAATTTTAAATGGCCAAGGGCCTATGATGGTCAAAGACCCAAAAGCAGAGAACCTCTGATAGAATCACTGTGGCCAATAGCCGATTCGGACAAGGCCTGATTTTTTTTTACCATAAACAGGATTAGAGTAGATTCCCAAGAAGGGGCTTTGATACCAATGAAATGACAAAATCGTTTCTTACACAAATACCCAGTGCAAATAACGCAGGTACTCCATGAGAGGAAAAATTATATATTATCTGATTGATAAGATAATGATGAATTGCAATGAGAATGATGCTTGTATAAATATCCATGCAAGGGTTGCCTTGGTGATGAGACACCACCTTTCATAAGGTGCCTCTTCATTTACCTTTTCATTAAATTATTTAATTAATTTATCATTATTATTAATGCTTATTTATTATATATATTGTTCATTACATCTTCATCAAGAGTTTTCTTGGGAAAGGTGTTTGTGTGTTTAAGCCAATGTTACAAATATCGTGTCGGCGAATATATCGCCGAGGGTCCAAAAAGATATTATCGGATTTATCGGCGAAAATGTCGGCAAACATCGGCAATATATCAGCAATGTAAAAAAATACAAAAATATTCATTTTTTTTCAATTTTCTAAACATCTAAAGCAACAAGAACATCAAATAAACACATTGCTACATGAATATGGAAATAAAACCGATATATAAGATGTATAAGAGGTCTAGTGATACATCACACATCAAAAATGAATCGTGTCTCGGATCTTGAGTCCCCGACTCATGAATCACCAAAAAAATACAGTCAATGTTTTATGTAATATGTATCTCATATGCAATGAAATCAACCAAATAAAGTAAACTATGGATTCCTTCTACCCCTTTTACGGGCAAAGGTAATCGCTCTAGTAATGGCTTTGCTTCCAGGGAAGCAACAAAAACCAGGTGCTCGTGGGGGTCGTCGTGGACTTCCTCGTCCTCTGGAAGTGCCTCGAAACTGATGTGCTCTAGAAGAACTAGAAGAATGATGAGGTATTGGACCCTCATCAAGTCCTCTACCACCGCTACTGCTACAACTGCCCATATATTTGGCTCCCTCTGACCGAGATTGTGGCTGTGAAAGTGGTGGCTGTGTGGCTGGTGGCTCTGCAACTGGTGGCACTGGCTGTGTGGCTGGTGGCTCCGGTGGTGGCACAATCTCAGATGCGTCTAACCACTCATCGTCCCATGTCTCAGTCTCCATGTCCTCTGTATCATCCTCTAACCAATCAGGCGCTACCTCCATAATAGGTTCCTCAATCTCCACTCTCCATGCAGCAGTGGTGTCAATGTGATCCAATGAAATAGCCTCCACCTCAGGTTTTTTCTCAAGTTGCTTCACCCACAACGTGAGATTGTAGGAGACGTACACTAGATCATTCAGGCGTTGGGTATCCAACCTGTATGATCACCATAAATTTATCCAATTACAATTTATAATACATAAATTAAAATTACCCATATGACATAAATTACAAGTTATAATGAATTTAGAATTTAATTTCAAATTCTCAAACCTGTTGCGCTTCTTGGTGTGTATCTTTTCAAATACACTCCAGTTGCGCTCACAACCAGAAGAATTGCATGTTTGGCTTAGGATCCGAACAGCAAGCTTTTGGAGATGGGGTACTCGTCTGCCATAGGTTTCCCACCAAGTATCTACAATGAATTGGAGAAACATAAGAGAAGACATTGAACATTTGAAATATAAAACAAAGAAAGTAATGAAATTAAATTTTGAAACAAGGTGAAACTTACTTGGCATTATGTTCTTCCTGTCATTAATAGCCATATCAAAGCCAAATGTTCCCATGGCCCTCCTATAGACTTTCAACTCTTCGGAAATCTCTGAATGGTCAGCTGCACTTGGCACCATCCTCTGGACACACTCCAAGAACCCATCCATTACCTCTGCATCAAAGTTGAAGCCACATGAGTAAGAGAATGCGGGGTTGAGGAATAGGCCTGCAGCATGAATGGGGCGATGAAGTGTTTTGTTCCATCGCTGATCAATCACCCCCCATATCAATTGTTGTTTCGCTTGCCCCTCTTCCCCCTTGTCCTCATAGTAGGCATTAATGGCCTCTTTGGCCCTATCCATGGCCTCATACAAGTAGCCCATTGCGGGCTTGTCTCCATCAACCAAGCGTAGAACCCTTACCAAAGGTTCACATACAGTACACACCTCCTTCACCCCATCCCAGAAGCTCTCTTGGTATGACACTAGCCTGAATATGTCATGTCCCTCCGGTTTAGTGCTAATTGATAAAGCACGCTACTCAGCTGAATGGAACATAGTCTGCAAGTCCCAGATAGAAGTAAGGAGAGACTGAAGAGAGATGAAACAAGTGGCAAACCGAGTGATGGAAGGACGGACCAACTCCCTATCATGAGTGAACTTCCTCATCAGGCTAAGCACAGAAGCATGATTGTATATAAATTTGGTGATGCTTCTTGCTGAATGAATGACATCCTTGATAAACTGGATCTTCCCCATATCCTCTAAGATCAAGTCAATACAATGTGCTGCACAAGGTGTCCAAAACAAAGTTGGATGCCTGTCCATAAGCATCCTACCGGCTGCCACATAATTCGCAGCATTGTCCGTTACTACTTGGACAACATGCTGCGGACCTATCTCTTGGATGAACTCATCCAACAACTGACATAGTAATGCTGCATCTTTGACCTGTGCAGATGCATTCACAGATTTTATAAACATTATGCCTCGAGGACAATGAACCAAGAAGTTGAGAAGGGTTCTACCCTTCTTATCACTCCAACCATCTGACATCATGGTGCATCCTGTGGCCTCCCATGAACCTCGAAGCTCCTCCAACCTAGAAGTGCAATCAACCTTTTCATCATCAAGGATGGGCCCTCTCAACTCCTCATAAGTGGGGGGCTTATACCCCTGCCCAACAACAGCAGCAGCTTCGAACATCTGCACGTAGAATGGGTTCCTCGCAAAGTGGAATAGAATATCACTCCACAAAAGACATCGACCCACACGTTTATCTGCTTCCTTTTTCTCTTTTATCTTGTACATTGACTTTATACGTGGTTGTCCACCAGGACCAGATCTCGACAAAAAAGTGAGAAATAGAGTGTGTCGATGAAGGCATGACGGAAGATGAGGATAAGGTCTCACTCCCCACTCCCCCTAAAGTGTGTCCGGCTGTCCCGGATCCTAATGCTGCTCTCATGCCAAGTTCCTGCCTCAAAGCTTCCCTCTCATCTTTCCTCTTGCCAATACCTTCAATTGCAAGTTTGGCCCTATGAACTATTTCAGGAGTGGAGTTTTTACAAATATCCACCTCATGCCCTGCAAGTTGTGCGAGGTGGTATTTGAGCCTACTTATTCCCCCTGTCATCTCCTTCCCACACATATTGCGTTTAAGCCTTTGCCGATTATGTGGATCAACCGGCTCTGCATACTCCCAAAATGGATCCAAATTCTTCGGCATGCTTGTAACTTTGAACCTGCAAAATAAAAATAAAAATGTTTTTAGCATATTTTTATTGCAAAAAATAGCAAATCAGACAAACAACCAACAAGTAAAAATGAAAATTAATTTACATTGTGTTTCCAACTGTCCCCAATTCCCCTCTCTTCTCAAAGTTAGACAAAATCACAAACTGAAACTACAAACTGTGTTTAAAAATTAAAACTTTAAAATGAGGTTTTTTTTAAAGTTAATTTTATGTAATTTCTAATTTCAACATTATTGTCAGTGTGGTATCAGTTTGGGACTGTTACAAACAGCAGGATGCTTCTACTCTGGACTTTCATCTAGCAAATGCCTTAAACATCAATTCTGGGTACTCCACCTATGACTATCAGCTACTTACAGCCTTAAATACCAATTCTGGGCATTAAAATAAGCTGATACAGCCATAAGGATTTTGCTTTTCAGTGTTCACTGCTGTTATTAGAAGGTTAGAACTTAGGACTCAGGAGGTACACTATACTCAGTTTACTGCTAGTGTATTACTGCTGCTACAATTATAGTTGGCCATTGCAATTTCTTATAAATTGGGACTGCCTTTAGTATTTAATGCAAGCAAAACTCCATTTCCAGTATGCATATATTATGACAATCATTATGTAGTATGAGACCCAGCTATCAATATATATGTTGTATGCACATTGCATATATTCCTTGACACTTCGGCCTCCCTGCCTCTGGTTTGTTTTAAAATTTATACTATATAGCAGCTAAACTCTCTTCTGGCTGCACAATAATTCAGTGGTTCCCTATTACTGCTTCTATCCCAACTCTTTAATCTCAATGTGGTCTTTAATAAGGTAAATCAAATTTTAATGTACTATTCATTCAATGGATTAATTTAAGGAAATCTTGTAGACAAACCCTGACTGTAATTTTCCCTTGTTTATTCCTACATCCCTTAGAAATTTCATCTAATATTTATGAAGTTTAAACTTTAATCATTAAGCTAACAACTGTATCCAAGCTTCCAATCGAATCAGATTCCTGATTTAGCTGGGACAATGTGGATTTCACAGCCAAGTGTTTAACTGTTAACAGCCAAAAATTTAAGGTGTTTGACAGCCAAGTGTTCACTGTTTAAGTGTTTAAGTTTTTAACAGCCAAGGTGCAAAGTAGTCAGGATCTTAAGTTTTAACAGCCAAGGAGATAGCTACAGGCAGTGAGGCACTCATCAGTGATTTCTTCTATCTAGCAGTTTGGAGGTAGGGTCTAATCACTGCTGTTTTTAATCTCTTAGGAGATTTTCTTTAGCGTTTATTTCATGTTTATCATTTGCAGCCTTTAAAGTTTATATACCCAAATCTTCATTTGAGACATTTTGCATAGATATGCTTCCAGTCTGTATTTTATCAAAAAAATTGCAAACATAAACTTAGCATCTCATGATCTCATTGATATATTCAAGGCTCAAGCATCTTACGGTTACCAGCAGAGCATTTGTCAAACAGTCTGCAAAGATTATTCAAATTTCAGATTTTTAAGTTTCAATGTCTTTAAGATTTAATGAGATTTAAAAGGAGAATTTCTTTCCTCGTCATGCATAGCCCAGGATGCTGTAATGACTCTCAAGTATCCACTGTCCAGTCTATTGGTGAATATTTGTAAACCTACCAGCGTGGTTTTTAAAAAAAAAAATTATGACTTACCTACCAGCGTTCTTCCTCTGTCAGACTGCCCCCCACGCCGCATGCTTCTGTGACCTGTCCGGGTGCTTCTGTGACCACCGCGTGCTTCAAGCCTTCAAGTTCTGTCCCTGAGCTTCAGTCTAAAGTTCTAAACCCCTGTCTCCTTCGCGGCGTGCTGCTCAGACGGATGAGTTAAAGTTAAAACCGTAAAATTTGCAACTTTCGGGGCTTTATACGAGGTCAAACCATCGACTCGCGATTTTAACCAGAGAAATCGCGATTTTAACGAGAGAAAACGCGATAATATCGCCGATTTATCGCCATCTTATCGCCGCGATTTTTGCCGAAATTATCGCCGTGGAGGAAACATCGCGATATCTCGCAATGTGGCCGATAAATCGGCGATTTTTGTAACCCTGGTTTAAGCAGTTACATATATCATTCACCGAATTCTAGGGACTCTGCCTTGGTCTTACGAGTTGACCTAAAGTGTTAAGAAGTTGTTGTGGTGACATTGGGCACTAGCTTCTCCTGTGCATACCACTCATTGCACCAGGATCTGTGACCTTGATCAAGGGTGCTATTTTGAGCAGTAACACTATGCATGCCTACGTTTGCTTGGATTGATACGCACTAGATTTTTGATCATCAGATTGTTACTATTTCATTTATGCAATCACCATGTGATATAAACCATTCAAATATCATCATAGACAAACAAAAGAAAACATTGCAATCAACCTATCATTATTTAGTCACGGGCACTTTAACAAATCATCACATCATCACAACTTAAGGAGAGAAAGGCATCTTTGAAGATTATTGAAGCAAATCTCAACACAAAGTAGATCATAGACATCAAGCAATACTCATTTTACAAAATCCAATCAATAGATTTAGTCAGGTAAACCAATCAAAGAATTTGAAATCATTTGGTTTTTTGATCATGTCAATGGCTTAAACCACATGGATAAGAATGTGTGATCAGTGTGGCTCAATTTTTTTTTGAGGGTCCCAGTCTCTAGGGATTGAGGTTTGTTGAGGGCTTGGATAGGAGGTCACTTCCATCATAAACTAGTGACATCATGCATCTTCACCTTGTTGTCGTTGATGTCCCAATGAGCATCGAAGGGATTGCCAAAGTACTTGGTGCCTGTCCATAAATCTCCGAGGGTGGCTTGTTTCAGTCATTTGGACAGGCTATTCGTCAAGACGAATGTGATTTCTCGAGAGTGTAGGAGCAGTGGTGGAGTGGGCATAATTGAGGACTTGAAAGTGGTCTCGGGAGACAACTTTCTAGGATTGGCTATTGAGGAGTCTTTGGAGGTTGGAGGATTAGGAGCTAGGGCATTCTCAGATTGAGATTTGGCCACATTAGCACTTTTCCCCTTATGCACATCTTCTGTCTGTACACCCTCATTTGCTTTGGGTGTTTGTGGAGCTTTGGGGATGGGAGGAGCCTGTGAGGGAAGGGTCATTTTGGTTTTAGCTTGTACCACAAGTGGGAATCTTGAATGCCATGGTTTGGAGTTTCGCAATAGAAGCAAGTATTGGGTTCATTTATATAGTGCATTAGATGGCAATGAACCCAGCTCCAAATTTGGATGCACAAATTCCTTTAAGCCTTGGGAGAGGTTAACCTGCACACAAATGGTGATGTCGAGGTTGAGGCCTGAAAATTCTTTCAGGCTCTTCACAAATAAATTCCTTGGGCGAAAATGTGCTATAGCCTATAGTGCTTGCTAGAATTGCATGGGAATGCTGGGGAAATTTACATACAGAGTAGGCAAACTTCGCTGTTCTATTAGCCAAGGAATCATGTGTCAAGTTGTAAAGGACCACCACAGTGTTCTTGCATATTAAGGGGTTTCGATTCATTATCTCCCTCACATAGGAAGGATCACTGGATTGGAGAAGGGGAAATCAATTAGTTATGCTCCACGTGCATGCATAATGCCAACTGTTTCACTTCCATATGTCACTGACCAATTTCAAATATCATTTCAAGGGTCACCCTTCCAACAAAATAACCAAGTATGGTACCCTCCCGAAATTCATGATAGAGGTTAGCAGATTCAAGATCGAATACACCTTGATATCAGGAGAAGGTTCATTACCTCATTGTACAAACTTTTGGGGAGCGTTGTGTGCCATTTCTAGGCGCTGATCCAGATTCGTCTCCGTGATTTATCATAGAAAGTTTAGGTGAGGCCATTATGCCTCACCTTATGACAGAAAGCCATTGGCTAGAATGGTCACACCCAATGCTGAAAAGATAGTATGGTAGTACCACACATGGTCAGATATCACAATCATCAAGGCCCCAAGTTTGTTGAAATGCAGACAATTTCAAGGAATATTCGTGAATAGGAAATATAAACATGACATATACATGATAAACAACCAAGCTTATGTTTAATGCATCCGTCATTCTCTTGTCAGGCCTTTGCCTTGGTTTCTAGACTAGGAATCTGTATCAGCCATTTACAATCATTACAACTAGCCCCACCTGGCTTGAAAACCCATGAAAATAACCATGTTGTTTCAATATGTACATTATCTGGATTCTGACCAAATATAATAATATATTCCAGGAGTCAAAACTGGGGTATTACTAAATTGGGTTGCATAATCCCTGCCTTTTAATGGTGGATTTGTTGCCTCGATTAAGGGATCAAGAGCATTGGAATTCATTTTGTGCAATTCCATAAACTTCTATGAAGTTTTCAGTCTTCTCAAAGGTCATTTTGAAGTCCTGGATGCCACAACCATACCATGACTTTAGTGCCGCATTTGTTTTTTAGTTGTGACGTCATTAAGTTATGCGTTATGAATTGAGATCAGATGATGATAATATATAGCATATGTTGGCTATTGGCAGATAGACCAATAAAATGGTGGTAGATATCTAACCTAATATAATATATATTATAAACAAATAAATATATTTCATATTACTACATAACAGATATTAATAGTGATAGGGTAATGTTGTGACCTGCCCTTATGAAGCAGTGTTGCTATGCTTTAGACAATCAATTCTGTGGGTTGAGTTGTTCAACACTATATATGTTGTTGGTTATGTAAGCTAGGTAATACCAGGGGAGTTGTTTCAGTTGTCCATTCTCTTCTCTCCAAGTGGTCATGGACTATATCATTACCATATTCAATCATCTCTTTAAGATATATGATAGTTCCAAATTTTTTAATGCAACTAACAATGTAAGGTGCTATAAATGAAACTGGCAAGATATTTCTTTATGATTGTCATATCTAGATTTTGAATGTCTCAGACCATATTGGTTCTGGTCTGCTTCCATGCAATTATATCTACTATGTTCGAGTATTTGAGCTCTAAATTCCTTGCATCATAATATTTCAGGAACAATTACAGCCGCTGAATCACAGATGGAACTTTTAGTTCTAGACTCCCCCTTCATCTACATAGCTACTACTGTGAACAGTGAACTATTCTTATCTTCTAATCTTTGTCATGGCTATCCTTGGGCTCAAGCTTTTCAGGTTATTTTATTTGGGTAATGAATGCTCAAGTAGTAGTAATCATTTTTCTATTATTGCATTTTCTTCTTTTATTTCCATTGCTGAACTCGATTTAGTTAGAAAAATATCTATTATTTCCTTAGCAAATAAAGGTAGCTAAATTCATTGGAGAAAATTAGAGACTTTGATGCTCGTGAGTTTCTTAATCCGAAATTTAGCATTTGGTTAATTATTGAGACGTTCAGGCAATGAACATTCTTCTGTCAATGATGCTGCAGTGTATTATATATTGGAATGGCAATGGGATTTATGAGCTTGTAATCTGAAAGGTTACAATTCAAAACAAATCATTATTATTTTATATTGTTATATGTAGTAGAAAAGGCTACGATTTTGACTGTGCCAGAATATCTTTATACTTATTCTGCTGCAGCTTATCATCTTTTGGACTCATAATGAACTTTTTGAATTTATGGTATAAGGGATGGGATTGGACGTACAATGAACTTATTCCTCATCTCTGGAGAATGGCCCAACCTAATGTGCCGGAGGTGTTCATTGCAGCTATTTTTATGCTGCTTGGCAATGTTGGAAGGTATACGTTCTTCACTTAATGAGTCACATGCAATGTTAACATGCTGTTTGTATGTCTGTTTAAACTTTATATGGTTTGAGGTTTTGGTCAGACTTTTTATATCTGATGTGAATTCTTTAGAATGTCAATTCTAAGATATCATCCTGTTACTGAAACAGTGAAAAATGATAGTTCCTATTTTAAGGTTATGCAGATTATTGAATCATCTCTGCTCTATTTTCTTAGATGGTGGTCATTGGTGTAGTTTAACTATGTTCATCTCTTCTATACTTCCATTTGGATTATGAGAGTGACTGTTCCTTTTTGATTTTATGGATAGAATTCTGGGCTTATATTGTGTATCATGTACACACCTATTCTCTTTCGCTGGAAAATGATGCATTGGCTATAGTGGCATATGGAACATGTTTCAAACATTAAGGCCTGAAATGGATTTATTCAAAGTAAAACTAAGTATTAGATAATAGATGTGGGTATTTCTCTCCACCCATGAGTCACACCAAGGCACATTCAAAATTTTCTACCTGATCATTTGTTATGAAGGAGTCAGAAAAACAGTTTTACGGACCACATTCTTTGTTTTTCTCAAGATGGAATGAAAAGCCAATCCATTTTATTTTAAAGAATCATGTTCTCGATGAAGTATATTTTTTGGGGAAAATGGTTTGATCTGTGGGGTTGGTTGTGAATTTGTGCTTTATTTGTTAGATGATAAGATATGGATTTCAATTTTGATTGAAAATTATACACATTAGGGAGTCTTAGGTGCATTATGTAATTGTATGCTGTAACATTTAGATGCTATTTTGGAGGATGGTTACAATTTGCAACTATATATTATCTATGTTGCACGAGTTTTTGGAACTGGGTAAGGGTGTCTGGAACAGCTAGAGCACACCCACCAATTTTTGATGGGATGGTGGGTTGGGGACAACAATAAACTATATATCTATATAATTTTTTTCTTAATGAAAGCATTGTAGGGAAACCTAGTGATGCTTTCTCACATTCGTGGATGGCACCCATAGTAAACCCTTTAGCAAGGAAAATTTGAGAGGTTAAAATTTTCCCCTTGGCTAATTTTTCTATTTTTTCTTCAAAAATGACTCGTTAATTTCCATTTTTCTCCAAAAAGATTTGCCCAAATTCTATAAATAAAGTTATTTTACTTAAAAAAGTGCTAAGTGTTTCCACAAACTATATAAAAGTGCTATGTGTATCTTTTGTAGCTTTATCATTGCTAAAGTTGAGTAGTATTGCTTAAAAGCAACTAGTGTTATATTAGGCCTCGATTGTAACTTGTAAGTATTCCATATTCACGTGTATAAACAAAGCATAACATCTCAATTATGCTAAATATAAATTTATTATGTTGCAATTCAATGGTTTGTCAGGATTTTGTTCCATTGCTTCTTATAAGAGTTCCGTTGATGTCTCTATCGAGGCAAAACATTATTTTCCCTTTCTCCAGTTTCTATCAATTAAGATAATGCAGATACGACAAAACGTTGATGAAATTTTGTTTTTAAGTTTTTGACACTGTCTTGTCGATGTTTCACAGTTGCTCATAAGGTGATAAATGAGATGGTCATACCATTCCCTATACAGTCTGCTTACGCAATTTCTTAGTGCTGTAAAAAGGCTTTAATGTTTAATTCTTGAAGTGCCCTTTGCAGGTTCGGTGTTGATTATGACGGACATGAGCATCCTGGTGTTGAAGAGCTAAGATGTAATTTATCAACATTTCTTGATCTGCACTGTATGAACAATGGCATTCAACTATTTCCATTCTCATCTCAGCTAGCTGCAGCCCAGTCCTTATATGAGCTTATTTCGATAAATATGAAAACATCTAAATTTGATCAAACAGAATCCAGTCTAGAAGGTGCTGTCGGGGGAAAAGTGCATTTAACTCATTTACAGATTTTAAGAAAATGGTACAGTAATTTGACTGCGGAACAACAGTCTATGTTTCCAGAGTATTTGAGAGCAGATATCTCCGTTTTGACAAGTTGATTGCTTTATCCACTTTGTCTTAAATTGCGTGCTTTTCTTCTACAGCGTCTTCCAAAGTACTTACTTCAGGCAATCCAAATTTAGAAACTTGTAATATGCTGCACTTCAGTGGGAATTTCAGCATGTCGGGACTGAAACATATGGTTCCTGAGATAAATTGTAGTCGTAAGATGTTCGATGTCCTTTTTGAGGCTGTCAGTCCCACACGCATTTTTGTAATATATTTTTCCATTCTTTGCCTGCAGCAGCAAATGCTGCAGCTTCCAATAAGTCACTTGTATCATGGAAGCAATGTAAGATACATTTGTATATACTATATAGTATGGATCAATATATCTATGGAGTTATTTCTTGGGTTGGAAATTGGTTTGATAATTTCTGTGGTATATATATATATAGACAGCATTTTTCCAAAATTGAGTACATACTAACATATTCTGCAAGTCAAAGGGTGAACCCGTTATATATATATATAGACAGCATTTTCCCAAAATTGAGTACATAATAACATATTCTGCAAGTCAAAGGGTGAACCTGCCAATAACTGGCTCTCTCTCACTTTTGGGATCTTACTAGTATAAAATTTCTGAATCTCTTTCTTAATCTTATGATATTAAACTGTTGAATTCATCCGGAATGGGATGTCATCGACTTTGAATCAGAAATTTGTAAAAACCATAGCATAATTAAACTTATATTTCTTCTTTAAGGTTAAGTCTGAAAATAAATTCTACAAGTAAGTGGTTGCCTACACTATCTGTCCAGCTGCTACTGAATTTAGTGTGAAGAAAAAGTAATGAACACTGGTTTTCCTTTGCAATCTCCTAGATAGTTGTGTTATCATACTGATATTATGGTCTATAAGGACTGGATAGTTACTACAAGTTTTTATTTATTGTATTTTTTTTATTACAACATACGATGTGACAAACATGTTTATCCAATTTGGGAATATTACAGTGAACTATATTGAGCGTGCACCACTTAGCAAGATATTTTTGTCTAAAAAGTTGCAGCTGGGATATTTATTTTCCGGTTGCTCAGGAGTTGTACTTGGCCATGATAGGTTGAAATGTCTGCCTGTATCAGTGAAACAACCAACTAGGGATTAACCATGTCTCTAAAAGATTTGAATTCTGTGGGGATTATCACCTACTCACTCAACAGCCAAGATTCTGCTGACACTGTTTATGTATTTAAGTTATTTTGTACCTTACTTTTTATTCTACTATAATTACTTCGGTGTCTAGTGGAATATTACAATTTCCTCCGTCACCGAAAATTCTCAATCCAAAGATCTTATATCTTAAAAGAAAAGAACATAATGTCTTTTATTTCATGAAATACGTTCCAGTCGTTTTCCAAATCTGAGCACGTTCAGGTGTGGGGAACATGATACGTTTTATGTTGCAACAAGGAGTGGGCAAAGTTGCTAGAAGCATGGGTGTGCCAGCAGCTTCAGTGTCTTAAATTTAAAATTTTAAGATTCAGGGATTTGTTATTTTTTTTCCAAAAAGCTTTAGAGATGGAGAAAATTAAATTACCTTCCGAAGTCTGTTCAAACTACCAGTTGGAGCACAGAAACAACCCCAAAATACCAGCTGAAGGCGCCGGATTCTCGTATTCGAACATAACCTTTAATGATCCTCAATTGCTATATTTACTTGTAATGGTTTTCAATCTAAAAACACCTGAGGATGTAGCATTTCAACCCTGCAATCGCCAGGTAAAGGCTTGGAAGAAGGCTGAAAAGGAAATGGTAGTCAAGAAAAGTTTCGTAAAGGACGTGATCGAGAACAATCAACTACTTAGCACCCTTCTCCAGAAGTCATTCACTCGCCATGCCACACTATGGAATTCTGTAAATATCTCCTGTGAATTTACATCTTCGCTTGTGTGTTTCTATATTTCTGAAACAAAATACAATGCAACATCATCTGATGTGAAAGGATTGAAAGTATCAACAGTGCAATCAGATACTTTGGTCAATATCAACCCATCACCAAGTAGAAATGAAGACATGTCTATGAAAAGCTCCTAAAAAATTGCAGAAAAGGATTTAAGCACAACAAGAATTGGTGTTTCCTTGTCCAACAATTACAAGAATAAAAATTTGATACATTCGCAGTTGCGTGAGTTGAACGTTGACGTGGAAAAGGCAGGTGCATATTCAAGTAGTTCGAGCATCGCCCAGTCAGAGGATCTTTAATAATCTAGTAAATTATTTGATGGGAATACCTCTACCACCCTTCAGGGCATTCCACCATCTTTTTTCCTTTTTCTGCAATTGATAGGGACCTTGATGAGTTTATTGGACGAGCTGATGGTGGAGAGGTGTGATAATTTGAAGGATACTCACATGGGGTCAGTTGGAACGGCTAATTTGTCATCTTTTCACGACATTTTTGGTGCAATTGGGTGATGAATGCACCGAGCAGGTTAACTACAAGGTGACAGGGCATGTACTGGAGTTTTTAAAATTCATTGCTGGTCAAACGGATCAAGGTATTGAAGAACCATCCCTAGGTTGTCAACCACTGCAACTCTATTGGATTGGCCACCGAAAACCAATCTTAAAAAAATTTGCTAAACAAGTTTAAAAAATTAATAAAGTAAAAGGTACCCTTGAATACTTTTGTTTTTACTAAGAGTTTGAATTTATAATCGTCAAGTACATATATTATATTATAATATATACTATTTAAGTATTAGAGAATAATCGAGTAGATTTGGAAACCAAAGAAAAGGTCAAGTATTTCTTAAATTTTAAAGGGAATATATTTTTAAGTCATATGACTTAAGTTTTTTTACCAAAAAAAAAATAAAAATAAAATTTTTCTGGGGATATATCCAACAGCCCGCAAGTCAGATATACCAGAAACTTGTGACTTAACAGGGGCCGAGACATCCCGGTACCACATCCCAGGGGTTGCCTATAGGTGGGCACCTATCCCAGGGGTCGCCTACCCTTCTAGCCTTGTCACAACGGGTTATGAAGCATCCCTACCCCCCGCTGGTTTTGAACCTGTGACCTCCTCGGAGATAACATAAGCTCTTAACTTAAGTCATATGACTTAAGTTACCATTGAGAAGATATTACGTGGATTGGTTTTATCAAAAGAAGAAAAGGGTGAAGAATAAGGTTATTTGTATTTTATAAAGGAATACATAACTTTACAATTATATAAAAGGAAGTAGACTATTAAATAGCAAGGGACTATTATACTATTTGTTAAACATATCAAGAAGATTAATAATGAAGATTAAAGTATTTTATAAAGATAGAAGTATGAATATGTTCATGGAAAAGATTGATGTTTAAACAATCTACAACGCTTCGAGGGCGCATTAGGAAAGGACATAGCGTTACGTCAAGGGTCATTATGAGTCCTATATATATATGGCCAGGCTTTCATCATTGTATTATTCATTATTCATTGTTTATCACATTTATATATTTATACATTGTCTAGAACAATTACTATTCAATATTCAAGCTTCCACATATTTTTAAGCATAACAGAGGCCCAGTCAAAGTGGTGGGGGATTAATTTGGTCAAACTGGTTGAGTCTGAGTCCCAGTCCCAAGTTGACCATTTTTAAAAACCATTGGATAAAATCCTAGGGTATATTTGGTGATGAAGAAGAAGAGAAGATGATGTCATGTCTTGGAGTAATTCCTGCATGTTGAACATCCTTCGTTGAAATAGGGTTTTTTTATATTGTTTTCCCTAGTTAGGATTTTGGAGAGCTAGTGGTTTGTACTGGCCTTGAGAGATGGCTATGGTATGTACATGAACTTCATGTTAAGCATATTAATGAAGTTTTGCGCTGTCCAAAACTTGTGCAATTTTTAGATTTGATTTTCAGCCATCTATGTTCTTCTTGTATTGTTATTTATAGCTACATATGTATTGCTCATATGACATAAGTAAAAGGGCAATTTTGTTGAGTGCTTTGACATCATCATTGAAGAATTCAAGGGCTGTTTTGCTGCTGTTATAAATGGATGGGCCCAAACATTGTCTAGACAATTGCTTGTGGGAATTCAACTTTCAGGTTTCAACTTCATGGGGTTTGTTCAACTGTTATTTGTATTTAACTCACAAGATCAAGTGGTTAATAAAGAAACACCAATTAGTAGCCTTGGAATTAATGTCATAAAGTGAGGTAGCATAATCAGACCATATTCCAGGATCGAAATAGACTGTGCATTTTCAGTAAAAATGTTCTTGAGAAAGATGGAGTTGACTCTAAGCTAACGAAGGAGCTCAATTTGCCTACAAAGGAGACAATGATGTTTCTTCCTTCTAAGTATTCTACTATAGACTTTTTGAGCTAACTTAACTTTAGAGGGCAAATAAGTGAAAATCTATTTGCTTAATCTATGGAGGTTTTTACAATTTGTAGTATACCACGAGTTCTGAGGGAAGCAACCATGTAAAGTGTATGGGGAGTGTGCAATATACTGGGGGTTGCATCCATGGCTCTGTACCAATTAGCCTGTTAGAAATAATGAGCTCTTTCCACGGTCTTGAATTTTGCAAATGCCCAAAAGTCTAGATGTAAAGCTGGTCATTTATATCCCATCATATGAATAGTCAGAGCGAATAGCAATTGATTGACATGGGTAAGATAGGAACCCTTCCAGATGAGGCTTGAGCATAGGGATCTGAAACGAGATCACAACCCTTTCAGTTAAGGGTAGGGGGTAGTGGACCTTTAGTGATCAAGAATGTTTGCATCAAAGGACCCATTGGTCAGATTCTAATCAACTACACCAGCACCCCAAGCAAGGGGAAAGCATGTGTACCTGGGAGAATTAGGGAAGCGATCAATGCCTTTGAGGATGACCAACTAATGAGATTCCCCCAGCCTGATCAGGTGCCACCTTAGGAAGTAATGAAAAGAAACAGAAAGCTTCAGAGATATTCCATGTGTTGACTATTTAGTATTTCAAATGTTTATTTGATGAATTGTGGGAGAAGGAAATGTAATTGGAGAATATGTATGTCCCTAGGTACTAATGGTAGGAAACAAAAATTTCAGATATATTCCATTTTCTAAATATTGAATCTGGTAATTAAATTCATTTTGGGAGAATGAAATGTAATAGGAGAATATGTACATCCGCAGAGAAATAATTTTAGCTAAAAGGGTAAAATGAAAATCTAAACCATTTTTGCGAGGAACCTGAAAATATTGGCTTGAAGGTTCAATTAACATTTACTAATCCTCCAGAACCAGAATCAAAATTTGAAATTTAAATAGTTCATCACTGGCCATTGTCGTTTGAATAATGACAAACTTTAAACGTGACATGTATAAAATATAAGAACATGATATTTGTTAAGCTCAGATAAAAGACGATATAATTTTATTATGTCCAACAAATGACCACAATAGTATTCCAATGGGGCTGAGAAGTACAACTTAGGAAAGTAAATGGGTAAAATATGAAAACATGACATTTTGTTAAAGCTCAGATAATATAATCTTTATTAATGTCCAACAAATAACCACAATAGTAGGTTAGTTGGATTGAGAAGTACAACCCCAGAAAGTACATATTGGGAGTGCGAAAGCAACTTCTAACCCAAAAGCTCAAAAGCTAGATAATACAGATACAAAACTCATGGCGATCATAAAATGTGGACATCAAGTCACATCAAAAGTAAAAGCAAGATGATGGGAGGAAGAAGAGGCCTCCCCATAGACTCATCAATCACCGAGAAGGGGTCAAAACATTGTTTGATAATTTCATTTAGAGAGAACCCACAGTTGAGGTGATTAGGATGTGTGATCCTGGGTGCATGCTGACCATCCACCACAACTCTCCTAACACTTGTTCCCATTGGGACGACTCTGGTGATGGAGGAGCTCAGAGTACTAGAGACAATGGAGGGGGGCGAGCGACTGGTCTGTGAGCTATATAGGTTTGTAGGAGCTGCGACACTGATTTGGAATCTGATGTTGCATGGGATGCTGCATGTTGACTTCGTCCATCTGCTGCCGAGATCAAGGGAAGAAGTGATCAAAGTCTTTTAATTATACATCTGTATAATTTATATGAAAGTTACATAGCGGTGTAGATAAAGGTTCATAGCAATACGAGTGTGAAAATATGCCCCTTTCTTTTTGAAATAGAAATACACAATCAAGTACAAGAGGAAAACCCAAAATAGGGTAACAGAGAAGGAAGAATGTGAAATTTCAACCCTTCCCAGTATTGGAGATTTTTCGTCTTCTCTTGCAAATGGCAAATTACTATCTGGACGATGCCTTTCCAGACCCATAAAGAAAAATTTAGCTTGCATGAAGCATGAAATCAGTCCAAAACCTGAAAACTTTTTGTAGCAAGCATTTTTCTGAAATGGTTGTAATTGTGTACTTACTGCTGGTTTTCCCTGTGCATCTCTAATGATCAGTGACAAAAGTGTAATGTCCTTTACAATTGCTTTAATTGCACGAACTGCAGGCTTTTTAAACAGACTAATTGTTGGTGCTTCTCAATTCTTGGTGTCTATCTTTTGTAGCTTTATCATTGCTAAAGTTGAGTAGTATTGCTTAAAAGCAACTAGTGTTATATTAGGCCTCGATTGTAACTTGTATGTATTCCATATTCACGTGTATAAACAAAGCATAACATCTCAATTATGCTAAATATAAATTTATTATGTTGCAATTCAATGGTTTGTCAGGATTTTGTTCCATTGCTTCTTATAAGGGTTCCGTTGATGTCTTTATCGAGGCAAAACATTATTTTCCCTTTCTCCAGTTTCTATCAATTAAGATAATGCAATACGACAAAACGTTGATGAAATTTTGTTTTTAAGTTTTTGACACTGTCTTGTCGATGTTTCACAGTTGCTCATAAGGTGATAAATGAGATGGTCATACCATTCCCTATACAGTCTGCTTACGCAATTTCTTAGTGCTGTAAAAAGGCTTTAATGTTTAATTCTTGAAGTGCCCTTTGCAGGTTCGGTGTTGATTATGACGGACATGAGCATCCTGGTGTTGAAGAGCTAAGATGTAATTTATCGACATTTCTTGATCTGCACTGTATGAACAATGGCATTCAACTATTTCCATTCTCATCTCAGCTAGCTGCAGCCCAGTCCTTATATGAGCTTATTTCGATAAATATGAAAACATCTAAATTTGATCAAACAGAATCCAGTCCAGAAGGTGCTGTCGGGGGAAAAGTGCATTTAACTCATTTACAGATTTTAAGAAAATGGTACAGTAATTTGACTGCGGAACAACAGTCTATGTTTCCAGAGTATTTGAGAGCAGATATCTCCGTTTTGACAAGTTGATTGCTTTATCCACTTTGTCTTAAATTGCGTGCTTTTCTTCTACAGCGTCTTCCAAAGTACTTACTTCAGGCAATCCAAATTTAGAAACTTGTAATATGCTGCACTTCAGTGGGAATTTCAGCATGTCGGGACTGAAACATATGGTTCCTGAGATAAATTGTAGTCGTAAGATGTTCGATGTCCTTTTTGAGGCTGTCAGTCCCACACGCATTTTTGTAATATATTTTTCCATTCTTTGCCTGCAGCAGCAAATGCTGCAGCTTCCAATAAGTCACTTGTATCATGGAAGCAATGTAAGATACATGTGTATATACTATATAGTATGGATCAATATATCTATGGAGTTATTTCTTGGGTTGGAAATTTGTTTGATAATTTCTGTGGTATATATATATAGACAGCATTTTTCCAAAATTGAGTACATACTAACATATTCTGCAAGTCAAAGGGTGAACCCGTTATATATATATATATATATATATAGACAACATTTTCCCAAAATTGAGTACATAATAACATATTCTGCAAGTCAAAGGGTGAACCCGCCAATAACTGGCTCTCTCTCACTTTTGGGGTCTTACTAGTATAAAATTTCTGAATCTCTTTCTTAATCTTAGGATATTAAACTGTTGAATTCATCCGGAATGGGATGTCATCGACTTTGAATCAGAAATTTGTAAAAACCATAGCATAATTAAACTTATATTTCTTCTTTAAGGTTAAGTCTGAAAATAAATTCTACAAGTAAGTGGTTGCCTACACTAACTGTCCAGCTGCTACTCAATTTTGTGTGAAGAAAAAGTAATGAACACTGGTTTTCCTTTGCAAGCTCCTATATAGTTGTGTTATCATACTGATATTATGGTCTATAAGGACTGGATAGTTACTACAAGTTTTTATTTATTGTATTTTTTTTATTACAACATACGATGTGACAAACATGTTTATCCAATTTGGGAATATTACAGTGAACTGTATTGAGCGTGCACCACTTAGCAAGATATTTTTGTCTAAAAAGTTGCAGCTGGGATATTTATTTTCCGGTTGCTCAGGAGTTGTACTTGGCCATGATAGGTTGAAATGTCTGCCTGTATCAGTGAAACAACGAACTAGGGATTAACCATGTCTCTAAAAGATTTGAATTCTGTGGGGATTATCACCTACTCACTCAACAGCCAAGATTCTGCTGACACTGTTTATGTATTTAAGTTATTTTGTACCTTACTTTTTATTCTACTATAATTACTTCGGTGTCTAGTGGAATATTACAATTTCCTCCGTCACCGAAAATTTTCAATCCAAAGATCTTATATCTTAAAAGAAAAGAACATAATGTCTTTTATTTCATGAAATACGTTCCAGTCGTTTTCCAAATATGAGCACGTTCAGGTGTGGGGAACATGATACGTTTTACGTTGCAACAAGGAGTGGGCAAAGCTGCTAGAAGCATGGGTGTGCCGAGCAGCTTCAGTGTCTTAAATTTCAAAATTTTAAGATTGAGGGATTTGTTATTTTTTTTCCAAAAAGCTTTTAGAGACGGAGAAAATTAAAGCATTGGGTCTCAAAAAAGGTTTACAATTCTTAATTGAAGGTTCTGTAGATTGTGATTGCTATATTACTTCTCATTTTTTTATGGGTACGAGTTAAAATTGAGCCTTACTGAGAATTTTCTAGGGGATTGTGTAGGAATATGTTGGAGGTGCAACCATTGCTACAAACAATGCATCATTGTACCTAATGGGGGAGACCCACTTACATATGATGTGTTTGAAATCATCCGAAGTGCCAAATGGAGGTTGCGTGTTGTGTTCTTTCATTTATACCAAAGTTACAGCGATCCGTTGAGCCTTTGATAGAGAAGTAGGCTTCTACACTACGATTCCAGGGTCAAGCTTGACTTTGTCTAGGTCTAGAAAGTAAATGGCCAACATGAAAGATTTCAAAGGAAAGGGTATACCTATGGAAATATTGGGTGGTGGCCTGATTAGCGTCGTGGGGTTCACTAGAGGCCCTATGGTTTAGTGGTGATAGTTGTAAGAATGTATTCATTATATCATGGCATTATTTCAATTTGAAATTGTTGTTGTTGGACTTGTTTCAGCAAGGGGTTCCAAGAATTAAGTAACATTGGAGGCTTGGGAGTCTCTAGAGCCATTGAGGGATTTGCCGAGATTGATAATGACATAGAGAATGCATGTATAGGTATAGGAGCCAACAAAATGGGCCATCCTTAACAAACATGTACGTTCAAGCCATCCAACGAACAAAGAGTGAAGTCAACGGTTGACTTAGCTGTTGGTCTGTTGGATGGCTTGAACGTACATGTTTTTAAAGCTCAGGTAACAAAATGCCATGGAAATCGAGGGAACTCTCAAATATTTTAGATAGCATTATAGAAAAAACACCAAAAGGCAAGGGCAACCTGGACAAAAACACATGCCTGTTTCTTGAGTGAATCGCCTAAGAAGAGCTCAAAGGAGAATCTTTGGTAAGTAGAAGATTCCTAAGGAGGTTGAAATTGTAGTGTGTGCCAAGAGCCACGATGTCAAAGATCTAATACCAATTGATGTGGGCACAATAATGATTTAGAGATAAACAAAGGAATAATGATTTAGAGATAAACAAATGAGAACACACTAAATCCAATATGCAAGCATGAGAAGGGGATAACAGATAACAATGTACACATCAGGTACATTGGTCATTGTATATTGAATATTTAGCAGTAAGAATATTGGAGTGTGAAAAAGTTTGAAGTGTTTTAGATTTACAATAAAATATACTTATTTAGTTGGGTGATAAATGTAATCAACCCTAGGAATTAATTTACAATGAAATAAACACTTATATGTTAAATTATAATTTAATAAATATATAAAGTGAGATGTATAAATTATAATAAATGTAATATTAATCTAACTAATATAGGAGAAACTTAGAGAAGGCTCATCAAAGTTGCATTTTGGTTATAACAAATCTGAAGTTTTGATCTTTAATATAATGGAAGTGGTTGAACGGTAGCTCTACATGGATCTAAACATATTGTTTTGTAAGAGCCTTCGAAAAAAATTAAAACAATATTAATTTTATATTTATATTAGTAATATTTATAATATGTTGGGATGCAAAAGCATTGCAAATTTATATTTTAAAACATAAATTTACTATTAATTGAAACACTAACCATCTTTTTTTTCAAATTAGCATTATTTATAATATATTAAGATGCAAAGCAATGCTCATCTCTTTGAAATAAGCTAATGCAATTAGGAAAACAAAAGAAACATAAGATAATGTGAATAATGAGTTAATGAACTCATACAACTATTAATGAAACAAATAACAATTATTCTTAAAAATAAATAAGAGATTGTTTTTATTTTTCCAAATAAGAACAAATAGATTTTGTATTTATAAATTGCTGCAGTTGCAGATAGATATACAAATGTATAGTATTAAATGAACATTTGTCCTTAACATGTTCAACAAAATTTTAGGGTTATGGTTAATTAGTATAAAAAGAGAATTATTGTCATTTGCAGATGATATTCTGGTTATTCTACTAGTGTATACTAGCCAAAAGGTACCTAGACATACGAGTTTTACAAAACATGATAGAGGTAAAGAGTTACGGGAGCCCAATTTTGTTGTTGGTTCCCTCCCATCCTCCTGTTGCACGATTACCTTCAATACGAACCATTCCATCCTAGTCCACATTTGCTTCCATTTTATCTTTTCCCTTATTCTCCAGTAAGCTTATTTCCTTGGAAACTCTGGCATATGTTGTTGAGAAGAACCCTTGCTTAGATTACTAACGATGCTATGAAGAAGACTGCATTTAGTTTCAAAATCATGTATCTATTTTTTTTGTTGCATAGTTGTTTCCATTACTGTTGCAAAAAAACTATTATGAACTTCTTATGCATGCGTTGTACTAGCCACCGAGAAAATCGAGGAACTGTTCCTTGTAATGAGGTTTTCATGCCTTCTTAATATCTTGTGAAATTATTGCACCGAGAGAAGCTAGGTGCTCTCCAACCCAGTATGGGTGAGATCCTGTCACGTTAGTCTCGTTATGCTAGCCGACATAAAGAAAAAATATTAAAAAATAAAAAATGAAAAATATAAATTACATCACTTAAATAAAATAATATAAAAAAATTAAACTAGCATAGATCCATTTTAAACCGACATATATAAGTACTGAGAGGAATCCAAATGGTAAATAAATGTACACCTCAAGAAATTGGATCCCTCTCAGTGCTTGATAGATCCGGGTTTAAAATGGATCGATGCTAGTTTAAATTTGATATCCATTAAATAATTGCAATGAGAGGAGGGAGGTGCTCTACAACCTACTATCTGATCCTCTGGGTGCTCTACAACCCAGTATCTTAGAGATGTTGTCATGTAATTGCACTGAGAGAAGCGAGGTGTTCTCCAACCCAGTATGGGAAGATCCTGTCACGTTATGCTCGCCGACATAAATAAAACATATTAAAAAATAAAAAGAATGAAAAATATAAGTACATATAGACTTAAATAAAGTATAGAAAAAATTAAACTAGCATAGATCCATTTTAAATCTAGATCTATCAAGTACGGAGAGAGATCCAAATGGTAAAAAAATGTACACCTCAAGAAATTGGATCCCTCTCGGTGCTTGATAGATTCGGGTTTAAAATGGGTCTATGCTAGTGGGATATCACATAATAAGCACCTTCTATAAATGGTATGTTTACATTCCATTGTACTTTGCCTCCAGAGTAAATTTAAATAATGTGGGGAAGTGGTGGAGGAATCATGCCCATGATTGACAATATCTCGAGGGGCAATAACGTCTATGACATTGCAATTCCTAAAAATAAACAAAACCTAGGAAAAGAGTGCAGAAGCCCAAAATAAGAGGGTGTATATAACCCCAACAAAGCCACCGAGCTCAAAAAGAGAGGTTTGCAGACATAGGGCCTTTGGTGCCAAAGAAGCAATGTAAACCAATAGACCAACCAAAGTGACATTGACATTGGAGTAAAAAGAGCCTAAAATTTTCAACAAGAAACTACCCACTCTTCAAAATGATATAGCGTTGACTAAACTCACCATTGACTAAAATCACCTTCAGATGTCCAACAAACATACTAGAGAGGACAACATAGAGTATTGTAAGGAAGATTCAAGCCAATAATGATCGAGCAGGGGAGTGTGACAAAAAACTACTAGAAATTGAACCAAATATTTCCCCTTTCTCAAAACAGAATTAATGCAACTGGGTCCCTCCATCAAATTCCAAGCAATTAAATTCACATGCTTGTCAGATTGAATGCTCTTGTGTGTGGGAAATGTGGTGTACTTAATCTCGCAAATTAGTGTGATAACAAGATAAACATAGATCCCTAATTCCACAATTCCAATATTATAGTGCAATCTAACTGTACATAGAGAATAATTAACACATGCATTAGAGAAGTGCTTATATTATGATATTCAAATAAGGAAGCAATGTTCACACCCCTCCTAAGGTTGGAAAACCTTTCACATGAGTAGCTCGAATACAATAACTTCTTGACAAAACCATCCATAGCCTTATAGCTCTTTAAATAGGATTCGAAGATCCAAAACCCTAACTACTTGACATGGCCAAATAATTAATAAGTACCAACTTCCTAGCAGGACTTAATTAATAGAGGGACCCTTTTTACATTGATTGTTGACTACTAACTAGGCCTTATTCAAAAGAGATGACCGTGTACATTACTTGACTAACTTCTGAAATAAGGGGGTTAAAATAGAACCCTAACATACCCTCCCCTTTCAAAAACAAAGTTGTCCTAAACGCCGAAGGTGCGAAAAATGCTATAAAATCTTTGTCGGTTCCAAGGTGGAATCTTTGGGCGTCATGTATTTCCACTAGACCGAAAATTATTTGATTATGCGCAGATGCAATTATCATTCCGTGGAACACAAGTCTGCTGCCGCTTGAGCCAATTGGAGCATTCCTCATCCAATTCTGATAATTTTGTCTACACTTTAAAATTAGAGCCCACCACATTTTTGAGGAAAGAGATGTGAAATACTGGGTGATCTTGGAGTGATATGGTAGAGTAAGCTTGTAGGCCACTTGTCCAATGCATTGGAGGATTGTGTAGGGTCCATAGAACTTTGGAGCAACCTTCTGGTGGAGATGAGACTTGAGGGATGCTTGTTTATAAGGTTGGAATTGAAGAAACACTTGATCCCTTATTTCAAAGGAACGCTTAGAGTGATGCTGTTTTCCCTATTGTTTCATTCTGTTTTGACCCATAACTAGATTTCCCTTAAGGGTGTGAAGAATAGCTTCTCTAATGTGAAGTGTGTTTTCCACTTCTTGAACACCTGAAGGTTCCTTGCAAATAGGAAATAACGAATATAGGATTTTTGCCATACATTGCTTCATATGGTATCATCTTGGTGGAGCCATGATATGTGGTATTATACCACCAGTCGACCAAAGGAATCCATTGAGCCCTTGAGTGGTGTGGCTTTTTGACATAAAGTATCACAAGTAGGTTTCCAAGTATTTATTGGCTGCTTTTGTTTGACTATCCGTTTAGGGGTGATAGGATTTGCTAAGATTCAACTGGATGCCCTAAAGTTTAAATAGCTCCTGCCAAAAATTGCTTGTGAAGGTAGGGTCCCGATATGATAAAATAGAAGTTGGCATGCCATGGAGCTTAAAAATATGATCTACGAATACATGTGCCACCATGGATGGTGTAAAAGGGTGTGTTAAGGCACAAAAACAAGCATATTTGGTTACATGATCTGCTACCACCATAATAATTGTTTTATTTCTTGCCTTAGGAAGCCCCACAATGAATTCGAAGTGGTTACAAAGCACTAGGTGACTTAACTGTTTCTCCCTTATGTCATTAGCAAGTGTCATTGGCAACATCAAAGTTGTGAATAATTTTTTCAATGCCTTCCCAATAGAATGAGTTCTTAATTCATTTATAGGCTTATGAAAGCCCAAGTGGCATGCTATGGGAAATGAATGTGTTTCTTTTAAGATTGTGTTTTTAAGGCCAAATATGAGGTGAGAACAATGTGCTCCTTATACCGCAACGCATTTTGGTGCTATGCATACCCAGGTGAGGGGTTAGAGTCTTTTTGTATCCATTTGATGAGTTGCTAAACTATGTACTGGGCCATCCAATCTTGACATGCTTCTTCGAGCCATCCTAGAATTGGTAAGGACAACACAAAGAAGGAACCCTCATCAAGTTTCCCAGACAAAGCATCTTCCACCACATTGTCACGACCCTTCTTATATATGATCTCATAATCATACCTAGTGTTAGTGACCCATTTACATTTATGTTTCTTTGGTGAGGACACTCATTGTTCCAGGAAATACTTGAGAATGTCGCTTGATTAAATATGGTCTCCATGATTTAACAATGTGAAGGATAGCCACCATTTCTTTTTTCATAAGTAAACTTGCCCAAATTCTACTTACACAAGTGCTTAATGATGTGCTTGTTCCAAAATCTAAATTATTAGGGGCTTGGGGATCACATTCCTCTAACATGTCTCTTGGGAACATAATCCTTGGTGTTTGGATTAATGTTCACTATTCACACTAAAGAGAATACCAAAGGTCATTAATGAATAGCAAGAGTCATTAGGGAGTCCAAAAGATCTCACTAGGAAGTTGAACTGATAAGGCATTCTCATGTATTAATATGTACATTGTTAATGAGAATTTGAGCTTTCAATCCTGTTTTATTTGTGTGTAATTATAATTGGCTTTGTGTCTGCCAATATTCTTTCTTCCCTAATGGGTTCCTAACAGTGGTATTAGAGCCAGGTTGAATCCACATTGAATTTTACTTTCCTGCCATTATTCTATGCCCTCTCCACCCTCCTCATTCCTGCACTCTGCCAAGATGTGAGTTTGTTTCCCATCTTTGCATAGACATGCGTATACATTTGTAAGGACATTTTTGTGAGTGTGCAACGCACCTACAAACCCTAATTTTGGCATATCCGTTGTTCCTGTCTGTGGTTTCCCAGAACGTTTTTTTACCATATTCTTTATTTTCTACATGCAAGCTATGATAATGTGTCTCTCATGCATGATTCCTCCAAAAAACAAAAAAAACTCTTACAACAGAATAGAACAACCATGACATATGTCCAAAGCTCATTCATATTTTTTTTGCAATTGCTGGGACCAACAATTGTTCTCAAATGTGCACAAATATTATGAACTGCTGCTAAAGAATTTCAGGCATCTGAAGTTATAAATCCTACAGAGACCAATATATCAAGTAATGCAAGGAAAATGAGAAATTGAGTTGAAGAGTTACGTTGAAATGAATGCATCTTAGCTGCTCCAAATTATTATTTTTGACTTGTTAATATCATTGCTACACTAGAGTTAATGCGAATTGTAGTGGAGTATGATCTGTCTGCGACCTATTAATAATCAGAGACACACTAGATAATCAGACAATGAACAATACCATACAAAATACCATGATTTCATGTGGTAAAACCCCAGAGGGGAAACATCCACGCAGACAAAGTATTGAATCTCATTAATGAAGAAGGAGAGCTTACAAGACGAGCCTCAACCTCTTAGACAACACACAACATTACAGATCCCAACCATGCACTATATACTTCATGAAAGAAGTTACATGAGTAAACCGTTGCCGATTATATCCGTTATGAGAAGCTTTCTGTAAACACCCGTAATGAGAAACCTCCCATAAACACATTAGTTTACTTGTCATTTAACAATATCCACCTTGACAACAAAATTTACAAATACTTTTCCCAAGACTATTTATCACCTTTTTTTCAAACCAAGAGAAGCTACACACCAACGTAACTTCTCTAACAATACTGGTTTTGTGAACATATCTGCACAATTTTCTTTAGTATGAAGCTTTTTTAGATCTACTCCACCTTCACTAATGTCTTGTCTTACAAAATGATATTTTACATCAATATGTTTAGTCTTACTATGATAAACATGATTTGTAGCCAAATGAATAACACTTTGACTGTCACATTGTTCTGCAACCTTCCAATTTATCTAAGCAGACCTCTCAACCAAATTTCCTCTTTTCAAGCATGTGAGGCAGTAATGTATTCAGCCTCTATAGTGGATAACGCAACTGTTTCCTGAAGCTTTGACATCCAACTTATAGCTCCACTTGCAAGAGTAAAGACATAACCTGAAGTAGACCTTCTCTTGTCCAAATCACCTACGAAATATGAATCAAGAAAACCACACATAGAATCACTGTTATTATTAAAGGTGATACAATAGTCATTTGTGCCTCTTAAGTACCGAAGCACCCATTTCATTGCATTCCAATTTTCTTTTCTTGGATTTTCCATGTACTTACTAACACCACCTACTGCATGTGAAATATCAAGTCTAGTACACAGCATTGCATACATTAAACATCCTACTGTATTGGAATATGGTACACGAGACATAAAATCCTTTTCTTCAACACTACTAGGACATAAACTTGAAGAAAGTTTAAAATGGGAAGCCAAATGAACATTCACAGGATTTTCCTTATTCATTTTGAATCTTTCAAGTATTTTCTCAACATGCTTCTCCTGTGAAAAAATGAGCTTACCATTCTTTCTGTCTTTGTGTATCTCAATGCCCAAGATTTGTTCTGCAGCTTCGAGATCCTTCATATCAAAAGTCCTAGCCATTTTAGCCTTCAACCTATTAATCTCATCCATGCTTTTGCTCACAATAAGCATATCATCAACATACAATACTAAGATAATGAATATATCATTCAACTTTTTGAAGTATAAACAATGTTCATAATCACTTCTAGTATAACCTTGGCTCACCATGAAAGAATCAAAATTCTTGTACCATTGCCTAGGCGACTGTTTCAGGCCATACAATGGTTTCTTGAGCTTGCAAACTAATACACCTTTCTGATACTGTACAAAACCTTATGGTTGTTCCATATAAATCTCCTCATCTAAATCTCTATGTAAGAAAGATGTTTTAACATCTAATTTCTCTAACTCCAAATCAAGTAATGCAACTAATTCTAACACAATACAAATAGATACAAACTTGAAAACTGGTGAAAAAATCTCATGATAGTCTATACCTTCCATCTGAGAGTACCCTTTTGCAACCAATATGGCTTTGTATCTTTCATCCTTACCATCAACTCCTTTCTTCAATTTGAAGACCCATTTACATCCAACAATTTTTCTATCTTTGGGGAGTTCAACCAATTCCCATGTCTTGTTTTTCTCCATAGAATCTATCTTTCTTTCATTGCCACCTTCCACTTAGCATTGTCAATACAATCAATGGATTCCCGAAAATAAGAAGGTTCTCCATCATCAGTAAATAAAACAGACAAAACAAAATCAGTATACCTCTTAGGAGGATTTCTCTCCCTTAATGATCTTCTTGGTGTAGGCTGTGGGGTTTCCACAATTTCTTGAATTTCTTCGTCTTCTATGACTTCTCTCTCACCATAAATTTTTTCTTGTTTCTTTGAGTCATGAGAATATTGGTTCTCCAAATGAATTAGTTGTTTTGATATTACCTGTTCCTGTTCCACATCAATTCTTACATTTTCGGATTTAATCAGAGAAGATTCTTAAAAAACTACATCTCTGCTAATGACAATTTTGTGGGCAGTAGGATCCCACAATCTACATCCTTTCGTTACATCATCATATCCAACAAAAAGGAACTTCTTTGATCTAGGGTCTAACTTAGAACGCTGATTTTTAGGAGTAAGTGCATAAGCTTCACAACCAAAGATTTTCAAATTCGAATAATCACAAGGATGACCAGTCCATACCTCTTCCAAAATTTTACGATCTCTTGCCATTGATGGTGATCGGTTTATTAGATAACAAGCAGTAGAAACTGCTTCTTCCCACAACTCTTGCCCCATATTAGCATTACTAAACATGCTCCTTGCTCTTTCTAGAAGAGTCTCGTCCATGCGTTCTGCAACGCCATATTGCTGAGGAGTGTATACATTTGTTTTGTCTCTTACGATCCCTTCATATTTGTAATATTTTTCAAATTCTAAAGAAGTAAATTCACCTCCATTATTCATTCTTAAACACTTGATTGTCATGCCAGTTATTTTTTCCACCATAACTCTAAATTGTTTAAACGTATTAAACATATTAGCTTTTCTTTTTAGGACATAGACTCAAACCTTTCTAGAAAAATCATCTACAAATAATACATAATATTTTTCTCCACCATAGGAAATGGCAGGAGATGGACCCCACAAATCAGAATGAATGTAGTCAAGAACACCTTTACTAACATGACTACCTGCTTTAAATTCCTGTCTACACTTCTTTCCATGTATACAATGTTTAGAAAACATCAAGTTCAGAGTTTTCAAATTTGGAAGCAATTTATGATTCATTAATACCTGAAGTCCTTTTTCAGTCATATGACCAAGAGGTTGATGCCATAGCTGAGTGGATCCTGACTCTTCTTCAGATACTAATGTAGTACCATTAACTTGCGTCCTTCCAACCAGTTTGTAAAGGTTTCCTGTCCTTTGTGCCTTCATGACCACTAAAGCACCCTTGGAAACTTTTAGATTTCCATCAAAACCTGTAAACTTATGACCACAAGAATCCAATACTGCCAAAAAAATTAGATTTTTCTTTAATTTATGTACATGTCTAACATTTGTAAATATTCTTATTACTCCATCAAACATTTTAATTTTAACACTTCCAACACGAACAATTTTACATGAATGATTGTCTCCTAAAAGAACTATTCCATCATTAACTGTTTGATAGGAAGCAAACCAATATTTATGAGGATAGATATGGTGTGCAGCACCAGAATCTAATAGCCATTCCTCATTATATTCAGAAATATTACAAATAGACAAGACCGCATCGATCATACCTGAATCAAAAGACTTAACTGAATTTGCCTCTAACTTGGAGTCATCCTTCTTGGATTATTGTCTCTTCCAACAATCCTTCTTGAGATGACCAGTTTTGTTACAGTACCAACATTTTAATTTTCTCTTTCTTCCCTTCGATTTAGACCTAGAAGTACCTCTTGAATTTTCTCCTTTCTCTTTGGATCGACCTCTAACAACCAAAGCCTCGGGCGAAGAGGTTTCAAGACTAGATTTCTTCCTTAATTCCGTAGACAATAACACTCCAACTACATTGTCAAATTATAAAGTATCAGATGTACTAAGGCTAATGGAAGAAACTAATTGATCCCAAGATTCAGGTAAACTACATAAGAGACTGACTGCTTTATCTTCATCATCAATTTTAACATCCATAATACTCAACTGGAAAAATAAGAGTGTTAAAAACATTTAAATGATTTGCAATCTTTGTACCTTTTTTCATTCTCATACCGTACAGCTGTCGCTTCAAGTAAATTCTGTTTGTCACTGATTTGGTCATACACAGACTTTCTAACTTGTTCCATAGGCTCGATGCTGATGTTTCTCCAATAATGTTGAACAACACATCATCCGCAAGACATAAACGGATTGTGCTTGGCGCTTTGGCATCTAAATTATCCCATTCATCATCTGTCATGGTGATAAGTATTTTTATTTTTCCGTCTAAAGTTCTCTGTAATCCCTGCTGAATTAATAAATCCCGCATCTTTAACTTCCATAGTTCAAAATTGTTTTTATCATTAATTTTTTCAACCTCAAACTTCGTGCTAGACATTGTTGAAATAAATAAAAATACAAAAACAAAAACTCCGTAGTATACTCCTCAATATAAACAATCCTTATTGTATTTTACCGATTGCAATACTAACTTGACTTTTTATTTATTTTTAAATTTAACAATATATATATGTGTGTGTGTGTGTGTGAGAGAGAGAGAGAGAGAGAGAGAGAGAGAGAGAGAGAGGGNCAGATGTGTTGATGACTGTGGAAGAGAGAGAATACCTTCCTTGTTAAGAGGGAGTGTTGATGTATTTGTAACTTCAGAAGATATTCTAATGTATATTATCATTTTATGTTGTTATACCCCCATCAAAGATGTGCTTATCTCCTTTTGAGATGTAATTATTGTGTATAAACCTTGAGGTACAACCTCTATTGTAAGTCAGAGCAATAGTCCCCAGTGTAACATCGTGTAATGTGTATTTGGAGTTTCTATAGGAGAAGCCAACCTTGTTAGGGTAACAGGTTGGCCCCAGTCATGTAATAGGCAAGTCACTTGATTAGTATAAATAGGGAGGTGTCCTCCTTCATTTATATACACCTCACACTCACTCAAGTTCGCATTACAGAGGGAGAGAGACAAGGAGGAGAGATAGATAGCTGCTGGAGACTTCTTATTTACTGGTTTTGACCATCTTATGACACAGTCTTTGTGACTTTACTATTCTGAGGAAGTTTGCAGGGTTTTCTTCTTTATGGCTTCCCTGGTGAAAATATTTTGTGTCTTGTGTATCTGTTCTATCTTATGCATATTGTTGTACTTGTTATTCTTTCAGATAAAGATCCTAACTAAGATAACAAGATCTAAGAAAAACTAACATGATCCAGGAACATCAGAAATGTTGATGACAACCCTACACATGGATGAATTGGTCATGCCGATATTGTCACGTCCCCATGCCTCCGACCGACGAAGAGGATGCGACCACCAAGCTTTAACCACCTGGGATAAGAGCCCCATGAACATGTATATGAATAAAATTGCTGAAACATAATGCTTAAACATGCACACATGAACATTTAACATGCACGGATGCAATCATCTATCACACACAGTGGAAACATCATACATTTAAGCAAGCATTCATTTAACATGTTTATCATTTTCATTAACAGAATTTACAGTTGCAGAAGTAAAATGGACAGATCACTTATCTTATGATGAATTCATTCCGCAACCAGCTACGTCGCTGCAACATTCCACCCAACCATAGGCCAGCGTGTTCCTTAATCTCTCAGCAACGCTGCCACCCCCGAGTTGGGCATGATTCTCCAAGGAATAAGGGAACAAGCAGGCTTACACATAGCCAAGGATACAAAAAACACAACCAAGCCAACACAGTTGGGTTTATCAGGCCATTAAGGAGTTGGGAAAGGCTCAATGCTAAGCTGGTGGGCTCATTACAGAGCCAAGAACACCTACACCAGAACTAGCCTGACCTCTAAGACACCCAAACACACCCAACACAAGGAATCAGTCCTTTCTCTGCTACACAGTCCCTTAGGCCCTGCATTCCCTTCCAGTGCTATTCAGGAGTGATGGAGAAGAAGGCCAGCCCTCTAGCTATGTCTATGTGGTTTCCAGCCACCAGGTTTATCAAACAAACCAATCCCCCATCCCTGCTCCTAATACAGTCCGAAGACCAACCATTTCACTCAGGCAATTAATTTAGCTGTCACAGCTTAAACAGGGAAACAATTCCTGAGTCATTCTTGGCCCTATCGTGGCCAAAATGATCCTCAAGCGAATTTACAAGAGTTCCCAAACACAACAGCAAGCACAATTCCAACAGGGGGAAATCAACAGTCCGTCCAGGGCAATGAAACAAGCGGAAAAGGAATTACACAGACCGCCACACAGTTCTTAAGCATGAAATGACTCCCTACAGGAGATCGTGGGTGATGGTGGAAAAACAGCTCTCAGCTTGCTGTGCGTGAGACCAACGAGCAATTGCTTGTGCGTGAGGACTCCGTCCCAAGACATAAAGAAACCACAACGAAACACCCTGTGCATGAGAGAAGTATAGCAGCACAGTAAATCGTGGATAAAAGAGCACGAGTCTCAACTCGCTGCCTCAGTTGGAAAAACTAGGAAATTATCTGTGCGTGAGACCAACAAACAGACAATGGTTCCTGCGTGAGGATGGTATGCAGCTCCGCCCATGTGCGTGGATGAACAGGAAACCAGAGGTGCATGAAAGGGGAGTGCGTGAGTGCTTCAACTCGTCGTGGAAGGAGTGGAATCCCTGCGTGAGTGATGGCAGTCGTTTTTCCCAGCCATAGTGAAGTCAACCATGGTGGAGTGTGCATGTGGGTGAGGAATGACAGTCCTGTCACCCCACTCCCAAAAACAATTAACTGCCTCAACCACCAGCAGCAATTCTTCAATGAAAGTGGTTGGGTAAGGCAAGGAAAAGAAGACACATGGGTATTTTTCTCTCATTGGCCAAGGTTTGACAAATTCCCCACCCTTATCCTTGTGAAAATCATGCCCATTTCTCATTTTAGTTGCCGCAATCGTAGCTGGTCGGGTTCATTTAATTAATTATAGATGTATATTTACATGATGACCAACATAATATATGCCGCATGCCCCGATATACCATCAGTGACAAATTCAAATCCAAAACATAACATAACCGATCAATGGTGGGGCCTTGGCCTTTAGCTCCACACCATGATCATTTACAATATATACATCATATACCTCTAATGCAACGGGGTCAAAACCGGGGCATTACATTCCCCTCCCCCTTCAATGGCACTGTCCTCAATGCTTACAAAATTGAACAAAATGCTACACTGGCATCACCTCAGTGTTCCGCAAAATTGAACAAAAATGGATGTGCCAATCGCATGGCATCCTCCAGCTCCCACGTGGCCTCTTCAGGTCCGTAGTGCTCCCATTGCACCTTTACCTGCCCTATGGCTCGGTTCCGGAGCATTGTGACCTTCCTGTCGAGGATGCCCATTGGCTCGATTCAGAACTCTCCCTCGGGTTCCACTTGAATCACATCCCAAATTATCACATGGTTAGGATCATGTACATATCTTTTAAGCAAAGAAACATGAAAAACGTTATGAGCTCTAGTGCTAGCAGGCAATGCAAGTCTATATCCAACTGGCCCTATTCTTTCAAGCACTTCAAATGGACCATAGTATCTCGGTGACAACTTGGCACAACTTCCAAGTTTCAAGGAACTCTTCCTTGCCCTCACTCTGAGGTAAACATGATCCCCAACACTGAACTCCCTGTTCACCCTATGCTTATTTGCATAGCTTTTCTGCCTGTCCTGTGCTATTTTCAGCTTCTGCCTGATCTTTACGACCTGTTGCTCCATCTCCTTGAGCAATTCTGGTCCAAGCACAATCCTGTTCACTGGATTATCCCAAGTCACTGGTGTTCTACACCTTCTTCCATACAAAACTTCATACGGACTCATCCCCAAGGATGTTTGATGTCCATTGTTATAAGCAAACTCTACCAGGTGCAAGTAATCTTCCCACTTAGTTGGTTTGTCCATTACGTACATGCGAAGCATATCTTCAAGCACCTAATTAACTCTTTCTGTTTGACCATATGTCTGAGGATGGTATGCAGTGCTGAAGTTTAGCTTTGTACCCAAATCTGCAAACAACCCCTTCCAAAAGTTGGAAGTGAACTTGACATCCCTGTCAGAAACTATTGCCTTCGGCAATCCATGCAATTTGAATATCTCCTTCATGAATATATTTGTAATGTCATCAGTCTGATGAGTAGACTTGACCGGTATAAAATGTGCTGCCTTTGTCAACTTGTCTACCACAACCATGATGGAATCATGTTGTCTCGAAGTCATTGGCAACCCCGTAATAAAATCCATGGAAATAACTTCTCATTTCCATTCTGGAACTGGCAAAGGCTGCAACAAACCTGCTGGGTGTTGATGCTCAACCTTTACCTGTTGAAATTTCATACACCTCGAAATGTATTCAGCCATGTCCTTTTTCATACCTGGCCAAAAGTACTGCTTCCTAGCTTTAGCAATTCTTTTCTGATATCCTAGGTGACCAGAATATGGAGCTTGATGGATTTCATCCATAACAACTCTCCTCAAGTCTGCTACATCTGGAATATAAATTCTGCCTTTATAAGTGAGAATCCCATCTTCTTCCAATTTATATCCCTCATACCTCTTCTCAAGACTTTGCTGCTGCAATTTGTCTTTTACCTGCTCATACAATTCATCTCCAGTAACACGATTAGCAATCTGCTGCCCCAAATCCGATTGGCAAATACTAAGAGATGCCACATGCATTTTTTGCATCTTCCTGCTGAGTGCATCAGCTACCTTATTTTCCTTCCCCTTTATGTGCTTGATTTCAAAATCAAACTCACATAAAAATTCTAGCCATCTTGCTTGCCTAGCATTCAGAGTAGGCTGATCAAACAAATATTTCAGTCCACAATGATCCGTTCTGAGCTCAAATCTCCTACCCATCAAGTAATGTCTCCACATCTTGAGAGCATGTACTATGGCTGCAAGCTCTAGATCATGAGTGGCATAGTTCTTCTCATGTTCCTTAAGCTTTCTCGACTCATAACATATCACGTGGTTGTCTTGCATAAGGACTCCTCCAAGCCCTTGTCCACATGCATCGATACATACCACAAAATCTTTCTCTGGATCTGCAACTTTCAATACTGGTGCACTAGTGAGAATATTCTTCAAGCTCTGGAAACTTTCTCCACACTTTGATGTCCATTCGAACTTCATCCCCTTCGTTTGCAAGGAAGTGATGGCATGTGCAACTTTGGAGAATCCCTCAATGAATCTCCTGTAGTATCCTGCAAGTCCCATAAAAGATCTTACATCTGTCACATTTCTTGGAGTAGGCCAATTCATAATGGCTTCAATCTTTTCAGGGTCCACAGATATACCCTCCTTTGAGATAATGTGACCCAAATACTGAATTCTATCTCTATAGAAGTCACACTTGCTCAGCTTTGCATACAATTGATGCTCCCTAAGCAATTTCAATATCAATCTCAGATGCTCTTCATGCTCTTCCTCATTCTTAGAATAAACAAGAATGTCATCAAGGAAAACAAGAACAAACTTGTCCAAATACTTGCTGAAGACGCTATTCATAAGGCACATAAATGTAGCTGGTGCATTGGTGAGACCAAATGGTACCACTACAAACTCATAATGCCCATACCTTGTCCTGAAGGCTGTCTTATGAATGTCTTCATCCTTGATCCTTACCTGATGGTAACTAGACCTTAAGTCAATCTTGGAAAATACCTTTGCTCCTCTCATTTGATCAAAGAGGTCATCAATCCTAGGCAAAGGATATTTATTCTTCACAGTAATCTTGTTCAACTGTCTGTAGTCAATACACAATCTGAGTGTACCATCTTTCTTCTTTACAAATAGAACTGGTGCTCCCCAAGGAGACACACTCGGCCGAATATACTCCTTTTCCAGCAACTCTTGCACTTGCGTCTTCAATTCTAGCATCTCCGGTGTACTCATCCTGTAGGGTGCCTTGGACACTGGTGCTGCTCCTGGCACAAGTTCAATTGTGAAATCAATGTCCCGCTTCAGAGGAAGCCCTGGAATCTCATCAGGAAACACAACTCTGAATTCCTGTAACACCCGATAGTCCTCCAACCTGGGAGTTTCATCTCTCGTTTCCTCCAAAGTCTGAGCTGCATACAACTGGCAGCCCTTCCTACATAACTTCTTTAACTGCATTGCTGAAACCTGCCGTACTGAAATCACCTTTGGAATACCTTTCACAACTACTAGGTTCCCTTCTTCATTCATGCACTCAAAAGTCTTATTGTAACAGTCAATCTTCACCCTGTGAGCTTCTAACCAATCCATCCCAATGAGAACATCATAGGAACCAAGTGGTAGAACATTCAGATCTACACAAGTGACCAATCCATACATGACCAATGGACATTTCTATACCACTTCACTAGCCTTTCTCTTAGTTCCAGTGGCTAGCTGAAGTAACCAAGACTTCCTATGCTTTACTTTCTTAAAAGCACAAATCTCCACTACTCTAGGAGTAATGTAACTGTGCGTAGAACCATGGTCAATCAAAATAGAAATGGATTGCTCAACAATCTTACCTGCTACTTCAACTACAGTTGACTGGTGATCTGCTTGGCGGTCCTCTAGTGCTACATAAATCCTAGGGACTGCCCTTGCTACTTGGCCCATTATTTCTGCTTCCTGAACGTTATAAGCTGGCCTTGCACTCTCATTCTCGAGTGGACAATTCCTGCGCATGTGGGGTCCTCCACATTTCCAACATTGAAGCGGTCCTCTGTTCTGTTGTGGATCTTTAGGCTTTTCTCCGGTCACTCCAATGGGCTTACTCGCAGCTTGGGATGGTTGCTTCTGCGGATTCCTAAAGTTAGAAGGTTTGAAACCTTTCTTTCTTTGGTCAAACTTCTCGTTCTTCTTGTCCTTCCATGCCTTATGGTAATCCGGTTTACCTTTGCTTTTCTCATAGAAATACTTAGCCTTCCTTATTGCTTCTTCAAGAGTTCTAGGCTCATAAAACTCAATTCTATCTTTATAAGACTGAGGTAATCCACTCAGAAAACGCTGGAACTTCACTTTTTCATCTCTGATATATTGGACATACCTCAATAGATCTAAAAACTTATTAGCATACTCTTCCATGGTCTACTGTCCCAATCTTAGTTCATGGAATTCTTTAATCTTGTCATCATAATACCTGTCAGAGAGGTATTTCTGCTTGAAATACTTCTTGAACTGTTTCCACTTAAGTCTCCTTTCACTGATCCTCTTTACCTGCTTGAATTGTTCCCACCAAATGGATGCTCTTCCATTTAGATTGAATATGGAAACTCTTGTCTTCATGTTTCTTGAATAATCATGCACTTGAAAGTACTTCTTAATACCAAGAAGCCAAGCTTCAGCCTCTTGTCCAGTCTTTACCTCACCATCAAACGTAGGAGGTTTAGCTTTCTTGAATTCATCTCGAGTGCGATCCCTATGGTGTCTCTTTCTTTTTCTTTTATGAGAAGAAGAACTGGAATCCCCACTGGATTCTTCAGAATCAGATGTTCCACTAGAAGTCTTTCTCCTTCTCCTAGTATTACTCTTACTACCTTTTGGTCTTGCTGTACCTTGTCCAGAGTCTACCTTTCTATGCAAGTATGTCAAACTCTGTAACATAGCAGCATTCAACTGATGCTGCTCTTCCTGGGCTTTGATCAAGCTTCTCATAGTGGCTGCAACATCTGACGGCATCTCTTGGAATCTTCTCCCATTAGACTCAATGTCATCATTTCTATAACGGACATTTTCTCCCATGGCATCTTCTGCTTGCTCATAGGAATCCCGAGCATCATATCCGTCATGGGTTCTCATGACTGAACCGCAACTTACTTGTCAAACTACACTACCTGGAATACTTCCTTGGAAGGTGTCTATGATTCTGCAAACGTGTTAATAACACAAATGTTAGATGCATAGCATATAAATCAGAATCACTTACCTTCTCTTGGAATAACCATAAAATAACAATTTTCCCAAACACTAGATTTTCTTCATCGAAGAATGTCTATCTGAGGGGGACGACGAGGGTCAAGGGGGCTTGCCCCCTTGTGGCTTCTGCCACTGCAGGGCGGGTCGAGGGCAACGCCCTCCTTTTTTTTTTTTTTTTTTGTAAATTATTGGTTTTCGCGCAATCTGGCACATAATATTGCTGCCTCTTTTCTCGTTTTCAGCCCTGAAAATTCACTGAAAAACAGTTACAAATCCTACTGAAAAATAGTCGAAATTCGCTGAGAAATCCCACGGGAAAAATTCAAAATTCCCTTGCACAGAATCGGATCTCATTTCCACTAAGCTTCCGCAGAATCGGCTCTCGAACCACTTTCTCTTCCGCAGAATTGGCTCTCGGACCACTTTCTCTTCCGCAGAATCGGCTCTTGGACCACTTTCTCTTCCACAGAATCGGCTCTCGGACCACTTTCTCTTTCGCAGAATCGGCTCTCGGACCACTTTCTCTTCCGCAGAATCGGCTCTCGAACCACTTTCCCTTCCGCAACGGTGGACGCACGAACACTAATTTATTCCGACGGCAGTCTTTTCACATCGGAAGACTTAGTGCTTTCGCTTCCGTAACGGCGGACGCACGAACACTAATTTATTCTGGTGGTAGTCTTTTCACATCGAAAGACTTAGTGCTTTGACTTCCGCAACGACGGCTCATGAATCACTTTCTCTTCCGATTGGTGAACTGATTTTTGACTGGCATCGGTGTCGGCAGTCTTTCTCGTCGAAAGGCTTAGAGCTTTTGGCTTCCACAACGGCGGAAGTCCCTTCCGCTAATTGTTTCGATGCAGAACACTTAGACGAACTTTTCGCGGCTTTCTCCAAACTGTTCCGGCGTCGGCGGTCTTTATCATCGGAAGCCAAATGACTTTGGCTTCCACAACGACGGACGCTCAATCACGTTTCTCTTCTGATCAACATCAAATCACTTGGGAAACTCCCGTGATTTTCTTCTCCGTCGGAAGACTTAGTGGTTTTCTGTCCGCGATAGCATTAACTCTTTCGCTACCTCGGAAGTCCACTTCGTGAACTCTTCCGCAACGACAGAAGTTCCACTTCGCGAACTCTTCCGCAACGGCGGAAGTTCCACTTCGAGAACTCTTCCGCAACGGCGGAAGTTCCACTTCGCGAACTCTTCCGCAACGGCGGAAGTTCCACTTCGAGAACTCTTCCGCAACGGCGGAAGTTTTTCCGCTGGCTCTTCCGACTGCTCCAACACTTAGACAAATTTTTGAATTTTACAGTCTTCCACTACTTTCTGCTGGGTAGAAGAAATGCTGCTTCTGTCACTGCAATCCTTCAAGGCTCATGCAGGCCCATGCTACAACATGGGATCTGATACCATACTGTCACGTCCCCATGCCTCCGACCGACGAAGAGGATGCGGCCACCAAGCTTTAACCACTCGGGCTAAGAGCCCCATGAACATGTACATGAATAAAATTGCTAAAACAGAATGCTTAAACATGCACACATGAACATTTAACATGCACAGATGCAATCATCTATCAGACACAGCGGAAACATCATACATTTAAGCAAGCATTCATTTAACATGTTCATCATTTTCATTAACAGAATTTACAGTTGCAGAAGTAAAATGGATAGATCACTTATCTTATGATGAATTCATTCCGCAACCAGCTACGTCGATGCAACGTTCCACCCAACCATAGGCCAGCGTGCTCCTTAATCTCTCAGCAACGCTGCCACCCCCGAGTTGGGCATGATTCTCCAAGGAATAAGGGAACAAGCAGGCTTACACATAGCCAAGGATACACAAAACACAACCAAGCCAACACAGTTGGGTTTATCAGGCCATTAAGGAGTTGGGAAAGGCTCAATGCTAAGCCGGTGGGCTCATTACAGAGCCAAGAACACCTACACCAGAACTAGCCTGACCTCTAAGACACCCAAACACACCCAACACAAGGAATCAGTCCTTTCTCTGCTACACAGTCCCTTAGGCCCTGCATTCCCTTCCAGTTGTATTCTGGGGTGATGGAGAAGAAGGCCAGCCCTCTAGCTCTGTCTATGTGGTTTCCAGCCACCAGATTTATCAAGCAAACCAAGCCCCCATCCCTGCTCCCAATACAGTCCGAAGACCAACCATTGCACTCAGGAAATTAATTTAGCTGTCGCAGCTTAAACAGGGAAACAATTCCTGAGTCATTCTTGGACCTATCATGGCCAAAATGATCCTCAAGCGAATTTACAAGAGTTCCCAAACACAACAGCAAGCACAATTCCAACAGGGGGAAATCAACAGTTCGTCCAGGGCAATGAAACAAGCGAAAAAGGAATTACACAGACCGCCACACAGTTCTTAAGCGTGAAATGACTCCCTACAGGAGATCATGGGTGATGGTGGAAAAATGGCTCTCAGCTTGCTGTGCGTGAGACCAACGAGCGATTTCTTGTGCGTGAGGATGAGTGACTCCGTCCCAAGACATAAAGAAACCACAACGAAACACCCTGTGCGTGAGAGAACTACAGTAGCATAGTAAATCGTGGATAAAAGATCACGGCTCTCAACTTGCTGCCTCAGTTGGAAAAACCAGGAAAGTAACTGTGCGTGAGACCAGCAAACAGACAATGGTTCCTACGTGAGGATGGTATGCATCTCCGCCCATGTGCGTGGATGAACAGGAAACCAAAGGTATGTGAAAGGGGAGTGCGTGAGTGCTTCAACTCGTCGTGGAAGGAGTGGAATCCCTGCGTGAGTGATGGCAGTCATTTTTCCCAGCCATAGTGAAGTCAACCATGGTGGAGTGTGCGTGTGGGTGAGGACTGATAGTCCTGCCACCCCACTCCCAAAAACAATTAACTGCCTCAACCAACAGTAGCAATTCTTCAATGAAAGTGGTTGGGTAAGGCAAGGAAAAGAAGACACATGGGTATTTTTCTCTCATTGGCCAAGGTTTGACAAATTCCCCACCCTTATCCTTGTGAAAATCATGCCCCTTTCTCATTTTAGTTGACGCGATCGTAGCTGGTCAGGTTCATTTAATTAATTATAGATGTATATTTACATGATGACCAACATAATATATGCCGCATGCCCCGATATACCATCGGTGACAAATTCAAATCCAAAACATAACATAACCGATCAATGGTGGGGCCTTGGCCTTTAGCTCCACACCATGATCATTTACAATATATACATCATATACCTCTAATGCAACGTGGTCAAAGCCGGGGCATTACAGATATAACATGTGACTTGAAAGGAATTGGGTAATAATTCCTTTGGTTATACGTGATATATTCCTTGATATGTCTATGATGACATTTGAATGCATGTATGTGTTTGATATCCAAATCCAAAATGATAAAGGAAATAATATTTTGGTATGTAAAGATTATGAGGATCTCTTTGATGCATTCATGAGTTAGTATGACATGATGGAGTTGGTTAAGTGTAATAACCAAAGTGAATGCACATTTACACTCATGTTATGAATTTGTATGCTATGTAAAATTTAATTTCATGTGTGAAAACATAGTGTATTAAAATTGAAAAATTATATAGTATTGCACAAGTATCCAATCATCTCCCTTCTTGTAATACATTCCCTAGAGTGTAACCTTTTTCCAACACCGACGGATACTAAATGAGTATATTCTTGTTGTTTTTTTTGGGGATAAAAATAGAGGTTTCTAGACGGTTGAACAAGTGATTAGGAGGTGGTTGGATGATGTGTTGAGGTGTTGGTTTAGTCCTTCAACTTGTCTTAGTAAACCACCTGATATTGAATTATGGTAATATTTATTCAATGTGAGGATGTATTGAATAAATATGCATACAAATTATGAAATCATACAAAAAACGATCTTAACACATATGAATTATGCATTAAATGGATGTATGTTTACATGGATAATAGATTAATGTTATCGAAATTCATGGAAGGGTTTCCCAAAGGACTATGGAATAGTGAAAGGAAAGACCTTCTAGTACTCTTAAGGGATTTTTAAGCAATGGAAGGAGTGTTATGGATAAGTAATATATATATATATATATATATATATAT
>LPNX010244709.1:374486-429002 GCA_001517045.1 Pseudotsuga menziesii
AAATTCTAAAATAGTATTTGGTAAATAGTGTGATTGTGTAACCATGGGTATTGCTACACTTGTTTACTTGCATAAATATTTGGTTGCAACATGTAATGCTTGTTGTGCTAGTAATGCATATATAATGAATTAAAATTTCATTGCATTTATATGATTAAACACTAAAAGTGATTGAATTATTGGTGTTTTATAATTCTAAGATAATTTCATGGACTATTGTAAATGTTGCAATGAATGATTATATGTGTAGATCATACTCACACTTTGTTTGATTGACTGAAAGTTCAGAGTGCATGCTAAATTGTCTTGGATACAACATTGAGTGTAAGTCCATAATGAAGACTGGATGCTACCACATGCAAAGTCCTAGCATTATGAGAAGGATGTCATACTTGTGAAATTTGATTTCTATATGAAACAAATTGGAAAATTTTCCAATTAAAATTACTATGATGATATCTCATGGTAACTGTATGTGTATGATATAGGTGAGATGATGGATACTAAATATGAAAAGAATGGGGAGGATTATTATAATGACACTTGAACCTTATGATATGCCTTTATTTCCATGAGTTATGTTATGTTAGAGAAAGCCAACTGGTCACCTTAGTAGTAATACTAAATAAATATGTGCTTTTCCTGTGAAATAAAGCCTTGGAAAATAATGGATTGTATGAATACTATTTAGTAGATAAGGGATGCATAAGATTGGACGGTGATCAATGACTACAAGGAAGAGGAAAATTGAATGAATCTATTGTGAGATATTCTTACATGCTATCTAGGATCAAGAATGAAATATAATTGGGTGTGTTAGAGAAGACAATGAGGATTCTCATAAAGCTTTATACAACTTTGGTTGTCACACTTGATCTTTGTAGGCTCTAGCTTTACACCGAACAATCCTCCAAGTAGCTTTTTCATCCACACCGCTTCTCTGCAAGCAGTACTAGCAACAATGTACTTATCCTCTGCAGTGCTCTGGGAAACTAAACCCTGCTTTCTGCTAGACCATGAAATCATAGCACAACCCAAGCTGAAACATTATCTGGAAGTTCTCTTGTGATCAACAATGTTTCCACCCCAATAAGAATCAGTATATCCAAGCAATAACACTCCTCCATTGGAGGCACACCTGAGTCCATAAGCAACTGTACCATGGAGGTACCTCAAAATATGCTTACGTACAACCCAATGTCTGTGTCTAGGATCAGTTATGAACTGACTCAAGATGTTAACTGCATATAAAATGTCTGGCCTTGAATGTATCAGGTACATCAACGATCCAATCAATTGTATGCATAATTTTGTGTTCGTTGTATCCGATCCAATCTCAGTCTCATGGAGTTTCCTCAAATTGGAATCCATTGGAGTATTTATGGATTTACAATCCACCATGCCAAGTATACGAAAGATGTCCACAATGTACTTCCCTTGATATAGAAATATCTCATCATTCCTCTTCCAAGCCTCAAGGCTTAGGAAGTAGTACATAAGAACTAAGTCTTTCATCTCAAACTCCGAGGTAAGATCCCTCTGACACTCAACAATCAATATTTCCTCTCCAGTGAGGAAAATATCATCCACATATAGGAATAGTACTAGAGGTTGGTTCTCCACTTCTTTGAAGTACAAGTTTGAATCTGCATTACTCTTCAAGAAACCCATTTCTGAAGATAATTCTCTATTCTGGCATACCAAGCTCGAGGAGATTGTTTTAACCCATACAAATATTTCTTCAACTTGCAGACATGGGACTCCTTCCCATGTATCACAAAACCATCAGGTTTCTCAATGTAAACCCATTTCTCAACCTCACCATTGAGGAAGGAAATATTCACATTCATCTGGTGAAGCTTCCATCCCAATACTGACACAAATGAAACAATAGATCTAATGGTAGTATACCTGGCCACTGGAGAAAAAGTCTCCTCATAATCAATGCCATCTTTCTGATAAAATCCATGGGAAAGAAACCTAGATTTGTTCTTGTCCACATTTCCATCCACAACTTGCTTTATCTTGTAAATCCATATGGAAGTTACTACTGACTTCATCTTAGGTCCGGGAACAATATCCCAAACATCATTCTTCATAATAGAATGACATTCCTCTATCATAGCATCTTTCTACACTTGGTGCTTTGCATCCTATTCATATGATGAAGGATATGAGTCACTGATGTTTCTCATCAATGCAACATATCTTGAATACCTATCAGGATTATTGCGTTATCTGGAAGTGCCTATTGGTGCTCCATGATTTTCAACATCTTTCAATACATCTCGGCACCGTGTTGAGATCCTCTTTGAAGGAGGTTTATCAACCAGTTCAACTGGTTCATCAATGACAAGTAGATTTGCATGATCTGCTGGATTCTCCCTCTGAACATAAAAAGCGGAGAATCATCATCACGATCATCTAATATAGGATCCTCAACTCCCTCTATCTCTATATCACATTCAATCTATTTTGACCCCTTGAATGCTACCTTCATATGGAAAGTCACATCCCGAGTAACCTCTACATGTCTCTCACCAGGTACATATAATCTAAATGCTTTGGAGGTCTCACTGTAGCCAACAAAAGCTCCCTTCTTTCTAGAAGGTTCCATCTTGGTTCTCTTTTCTTTTGGATGTGAATATACACAGGACATCCAAAAATATGAAGATGTGATATGTATGGTTTCTCACCAGTGAACTCCTCTTCAGATGTTTTCTCATTAAGAACTGCATGTAGACTTAAGTGCTGTATGTACACTGTTGTACTAGTATCTTCTACACACAAATAAAAGATAGAACTTGATCATGTAGCATGGAATTTGCAACCTCACAAACAATTATGTTCTTTCTCTCTGCAACCCCATTCTATTGTGGGTTGTAAGGAACTGTTAAATGTCTACATATCTCTGCATCACTACAAAACTCATTAAAATCATTTGATTCGAATTCTCCACCATTACCAGACCTTAGGGCACGAATATGCCTACTTGTCTGATTCTCAACTAAGGATTTATACTCTTGGAATTTACTGAAGGTTTTACTTTTGGATTTCATGAAGTAAATCCTGGCCTTACGAGAGAAATCATCAATGAATAAAACATAGTAGAGATGCCCACTGAGGGATGGGGAAGACATGGGAAGAGATTCCTTTGTTTGATTCTTCTTGTAATTGGTTCCTCTTGTAGTAGGCTCTTCGATCACAGTGGCCACAAAGGAATCAAGATCATGCTCTTCGAGAATGTTGATCAGTCTCGCCTTCCATGTGTTGAAGTTTGTTGTTCCTTCAAGTTGGTCTTTCGATAGGAAGGAGATTTATTCCATTACTTTAGGATCTTTCTCAATGCTTAAATATCATGCATAGGTTTAGAATGTTTGCACAAAACTAAGCTCTTGCACACCCTTGCTCTAATACCATGTTAATGTTTTAGAAAATATGAAGATACTTGAACTTTAAAACTTTTGTTAAACAAATCCGGTGCATGTAGATATCATGAAAACAATTAAAACACACAAATCATTCAATCCATAAGACACATGATGTACCCTGGGAAAACCATCCAAAATCTGGAGGATGAAAAACCAAACAAACAATCCTTTGAGTATGCCAAGATAATAGCTGATAATGATTTTACAACACTTTCAAATTTACTTGATAAGAGACATCTAAGCGACAATAGAGAATAGAGATCACAGAATACTTTCATAGCCTTTCCAAGTGCATATCACTCTAATAACACGCTTATTCAATCATCCAATGAAGATAGCAAATGGTTGCATGTCTTTTGGGCACTGTGAACACTATACACACTATGTGTACTCTTCACACATTACCTATTGCCCCTTCCTTGACTTGGTGCCAATTTTTCACCTCGTAATATCTCCCACACTGAAGATATGTGCCCTCCATTAATTCATTGGTGTTAACTGCCTCTAATTGAATGTAACTGAACTGAACTGAACTGATTTGAACATAATAGAACTGAATGTAACTGAACTAAATTGAATCAAAACTGAATGTAACAGAACTGAACATAACTGAATGTGAACTGATTAACTAATTTCTTAACCATTAGTTAGAAGTTTAACTGAATGTCTTTAGTGCTTCACAATTAGTGCCATCCACAACAACCACTTTTCATAAATTGAAGAATAGATTCCTTAATTAACCAAAACTTGTTTTCCACAACTTAGACTTAAATGATGTCTGTGCAATTCGAGTTCATTGGAGGTGTGACATAGAAAATTCAAATGTTTACTCTATCTTTATGTTCATATCATTTATCATTTAGTTAATTTTGCATGGTCCATAAGTGTTTAATTAATTAATCATCTTTATTATATCATACTCAGAAGAATTGTTTCAAACCTATGACCATATGTAATACCCCAGGTCTTATGCTAAAGTAAATCACTCTAGGGGTAGTTAATCCATAAAGTATACTTATAACACCTGGTGACCATGACTACCCATACATCACATAGTAGATCCTCATGACTTGATACAACACAATCCATATAGTCTTGATACAAAACAAGACTAGTCTTGATTCAACAAAAGACTCCTGAACTTAATACAACATAAGTTTTGGACTTGATACAACAGAAGTCTTTGACTTTGATACAACACAAGGTCCTGATCATAATACAACATAAGATCATAGTATAGGCATCTCTCATGACCTCAACATCCTAGCTTGATACAACAAGAGCTCTTAACTTAATACAACATAAGTTCCAGATTTGATACAACACAAGTCTCATGAAGAGGTTTCTAAACTTAATACAACATAAGTTATGTACTTGATACAACACAAGTCTAATGGAGAATGGCTCCTGATGCTATACAATTAACAAAAACATCCCAAAAAAATTCTTTCAGGGGTGTTTCCCCTGCACCCCCTTGTTGGGATGAGATTACAATAAAACTAGGGTACAAACATCTATGAATAAGGAAAATAATGCTCTACAACCAACATGATTTATACTCCACCTTAGCATTATTGTACATGGTGTCTACTATTCTCTCTTATGATAAATTTAAGGATTTTGATCATAACATTTCATGTCAGAGCTTGGACGCTTCCAAAGTGAGTCATCTTTGAATTTTTTATATAATGGTTTTTAGATATATTTCAAACATAAAAACTTGGGTAATCCTCAAAGAACATATCAAACTATCTATGTTACAAATTTCAAGTCCTGGTTCATTACATATTCAGAGTTATACCATGTGGAAGTTAGGGTTTTTACTAGGCCAACAAATAGCCTTAAATTGGTCTTTTGGGTAAAAATTCTATATCTAGAGATTGAAAAATCCAATTGAGTGAGATATGTTGCTTCAGAAAGAGGAAATTCCATAGTATTTTTGGTACGAATTTCATATTTAGAGTTGGACAAGTGGAAATGTGGAAAGGCGTACACTATTGCTCTCGTGAAAGGGAAAAAAATAACAAGTTTTTCGTAAGTTAGCATAACTTTTTCTTGGCACATCAGAATTAGGTTAGACCTATGGAGTTGTAGAGAAGAGATATAAGGATACTATAGGAATACATTTCATGGAATCAATCGTATGGAATGGTTCAGGATGATAAAGGAAAATGGTAAAATTCATTTTTGGTGAAGTGTGAGATTTTACGGTGAAGCTCAGGAGTGGTGAATGAGTATTGATAAAAATACTAGAATACATTCTACATGGGAATAATTTGAAGAACTGTTTTAAAAAATATGGATCGAGGATTCAAACATGGAAGAGACAAATAAAATTCAAGATGAATTAAAAGAAGCAAAATAGGAACTCAAGAATAAAGGAGAGGAATTGTCCAAATTATAAGCCCTTATTGAAGCACTTAGTAAGGAGGTTGACAAATTGAAAAAAGAAAAGGATAGGAAAGCAAAATAGATAAAGGATGAGTCGAGGAAAGAATTGAAAAAGGAGGATGTTGAAATATGTAGGATATGAATCCATAATAAAAATATATGGGATGAGGTAAAGATATCTAAAGAGGAAAAGACACATGGTCAAAATCAAGAGAAAACTAATATCTTGGATGAAGAGACTACCAATGTCACATACCCCAAATTTGTAAAATAATGTTAATTGTTTAATTTGATTTCCTAAGACATTATGTTAAATTTAATGCTAAGTAGGAACTGATGACTCAACAGAGTCAAAAGAAGTGGAATGTATTTCTGAATATTTTATTATTAATAAATGAAAAGTGGAGACAACAACATGGGAGAGCTGTTAATAAGAGTGTTATTGGTCAAACTGGTGGAATGAACTAGGTGGAGGGAAAAAGACAAGTGGCAGCATTCTCAAACACTTCCTATGTTGCAGGTGGCAACTTCCCTACATTTGGGGTCATGATCCCCCAAGAAAGTGGGATCAGAGCAGGTGGCTCAATAAATGACAACTAACCCAAAAAGACCTAGGAAATGTTTTAAAAGTACCCAATGAATAGAACTGAGGTTGCTCAGATATTTTCCAGAGAAGAATCATTCAGGAGGAATGTTATTCAGGGAATTCATTGGGGAAAAGGGAAAACAGTAAGGAAGGTGTTTTGAGAGAAAATCTGCAGTAACTTGGTTTGATGCAGCTTGCAAGATGAGAGAACTTACTGATAAGTTCAAGATTGGTACTGAGTCTGAAGACTGGTACTTGATTATTGCTGCACCTAGTTCCAGCCAGGGAGACCAGAGCAAGCTCGGGGTCCTGAAGAGTCACTGTTTGAGCGCTCTCCAGGAGTTGGTAGGGAGGAATGGCCTCCCATTGCTGTTGTTGTCCAAGCTCAAGAACAGGTTCTGTCATCTAACAGTCTTCGTTTTAATAACTGTGTATGAATGAATGTTATGTTTGTAGCTTATGATGTAAAGATTTAGATGGTTAATAATGAAGTTGTTTTTAGTTTGTTTAGTAATAGAATCTTTTGATGAAAAACAAAACCCCTCCTGTGTTTTTCCTCATCTGGAGTGACCAGACCGTACTCCAGCACAGGGGTGAAATTATAAATAAAAATAGTATGATGAAAATGCAGAATAGAATGTTAATGGAGTTATAGAGTATTTTCTTTGTGTTGTTATCAGAAGAAATATCCTTTGTATTAGTAGTATTAACCTGTACTGAAACTGTCAGTCTTTTAGAAACAGAGATAGAAGCTATATTAATTACTGACAGTAGCAGGAACGAGTAGATAAAACAGTTTTTGATACAGTAGTTACTTTCAGTAATCTCATTGCTTAATTGAATTCAAGAGAAGAGTATAATAGTTCACTAGAGTAGGATTAAGTTAAATAAAGATGCTTTAATGTCTACTTCTTTCCAGATTTAACTACTGCTTGTATAATAAACAAAATTGAAAGAAAGATTAGCTAGAATGTTGATTTGTTTCTACAGGTGACTTATTGAATTTCAGATTATACTTATGGATAGTAATCTATGTGTTTCATTTATTTGGTTTTATTCAGTTAAGCATACAAAAATTCTACAAATGCCATCCTATACTTTTAAGTTGTCAACAAATGCAGTACTTAGTTCTTTTACTTCTATTTTCTAAATATAAACCTATAACATAATCAAGACAATCTAGAATACAGAGAGTACTTCTGTAAAGTATATAGTACAGTAAGTGTAATAACACAGTAATAAATTACTAAGTTTATTTACGATTATAAATAAACAAAGAATAAGGGTAACAATTTTATAACAATATTTACAATTCTTTTAAATAAAGTAAACTAAGTATAAATAACAATAGAAGCCATAGTACTTACTGGTAAGATAACATTCTTATAATATATTCTTTCTATTATATATGTTGCATGGACTAAGTATGCAGGTTATATACTAACTATAGAAACAATATTTATTTTAGTGTTCTATCTAATTTTAGTAACATGAAATAAAATATAGCTTCTATACCTAAAAGAAAAAGAAGTAACTGTTAGTTACTTAAGCACTCCACAAAGAAACATGAATTGTTTTATTTTATTCTTTTAGTAAAATTATATAATAACATTGATAGTTTTTATAAAACAAACTAGATATAAAAGTAATGTACAGGAAACCCTAATAATAATTTATAAAATTATTATGGGATAAAAGCCAAGCCTATATTAACGCCCTGCCATTTATCAACAGAGTGACAGAATGCTCGGCCTATCGAGCTTAAGCAAATATTATATAACCTAACTAATAACCTCATAATTTGCAGAGGTATATTATAAATCAAGATAATTATAAAGATGCTGTAAATATTTTCTTACTGCCAAGCTTCAAATAATATAATTATAACACAAGTAAACAAACAAATTTCAGTACTGTATTATAAACCAAAAGATATTTAAAGAAGACTGTATTAACAACTTATATCATGGAGTTAGGGTGAAAAACCCTGTAATATCAAAATTTCAAATAGAAGTAAGAAATCGAGGATTTTAAACCCCTTTCCAACTTTAGCTCACGGCCTCATGTTTTACACAGTAAAGATAAACAAAAAGTCGGAAGGCTTTCCAAATCCCTCGGCTCCTTCAAGTATTTGAGAATATGGCATAACTGCCCTTTGTCTCATTTTACTTCTTACACAGTATTTAAACAAAAACTAACATATACAGTCACGGCCGAAGCCGGAGCACCCTCGCACAACGCAGGGGCCGCCTCATCAACTACCAAGAGTATCAAACAAAATAACAGGATAAATTGAAGCCGCAAGGGTTGCAGCCTCAACGCACCAAACCTCAAAAGTCCCAAAGGGACCACACAAGGAGGAACGACCATGGTCAAACCAGGCTTACCCGTGAATCCAGTACTGCTGTCATATCCTTGCGCAAACTAAGAAGAGAGGAGAGCCGACCTGTTAACAAGAAAATGTACCATTGTTAAAAACCTGTTGCAAAGTAAACATTTAAATGTTAAAACAAACAACGAAGTAAATGAAGGATTAACAACCTTCTTACCGGAATGTTAAATGAGGCGCGACTATCAACGAACAATAAGCAACCGCCAGCACGAGGAGGAAACCCTTCATTTCACTGCAGGAAGGGAAAAAGGATCACCAGTACCGCAAACAACAAATCTCAACTCAGAAGAACAAGACTTCGACTCTCACTGAGGAAGGAGTTTGTTTCAGTCAAAGGGTACGGGTTCAAGCTAGTAAGACAACGAAACCCTGAAGGAAGAACAACTAACATATGTCCAACAGCAACACTTTGGGACGACACTTCTTAAACATACTTTTGGACAAGCCCACAAGAAGATAACGAGCTGGAGGATACCATTGCATAGGAGCGGCGCGACAAGGGTGCCCCAGCACCATCGCAGAGTGGCAGGAGGCCGGAAACTACGGGAGGGATAATGAGATTAGGGTTTGAAGGAGAGATCTTTTTATCCATGCAGCACACGGTCACAATGATGCCACGTTACCACATTAATAATTTACATGCTGTGGGTAGATTTGTATAGTCCCAGTGATCGTGAATTTGGTAACATATAACTAATCTAATTTAGATAAAGAATTTGGTAACATATAACTAATCTAATAATTAGTTTACTGTAATTATGAAAATTATATGCATTTAAAAATTTTAAATTTTTCGGAAAATTTGGGGTTTTGACATGTGGTATCATAGCACAAGGTTCAAACACTAGGCCTTGATGCAGCCCAATTAGCTTCCATAGAACAGTAAAGTAAAATAATATACTAACATATATTCTGTTTTATGTAAAGAACATAAAATTTTCTTTTCTAAAGTTTAACAGGAAGGTATGGAGAAGCTGGGAGAGTATGTTTAGGAGGAGTCTCCTGACACAGAGACAAGACAATTGCCCAGAGAACCTATGTTAGAGGAGGAGACTGCCAAATCTTCAGAGCTGTTGTAGACTGTAAAAGATTTGAAGATTGAAATGGAATCAGTTAAGAAGGAGAAACTGAGGATTTTGAAGGCTCAGGAAGAGTTGAACCAAATTTTAATGGAAAAGTTCCAAACTGAAGGAAGGAGTAGAAGATCAGAATCTGAGGATGTTAGTCATCAAAGAAGATCTAAAAAGATGAAGTTGGAAAAAACTGAAAGCAGTTCATCATCTGAAGGGTTCGGTGAACGACAAAGCTACCACACTACTAGTGACAGTAGTGAGGCTGATTTGTATGACAGAAAGAAGAAGTACAGACCATATGAGGAAATTTCAGGGGAGTTTAAAAAGATAAAGCCCCCAACTTTTAATGGAGAGACCGAAAAAGGGGAAGAAGAAGAGTCCTGGTTATCTGGGATGAGGAAGCATTTTCATATATATAATTATTCAAATCAGCTGAAGGCAAGAATGGCAATATATAATCTCTCCGGAAAAGCATACATATGGTGGCAAGATCTGAAGAGAGTCAAGGGTATCAGGGAAAAAGAAGTTAATTGGAGTACCTTTAAAAGGTACTTCAAGAAGAAATTTTTGTCTGAGCAATATTATGAAGAAAGAGCTAAAGAATTTTACGAATTGAAGTTAGGATCAATGACTATGAAGGATTTGAACAGTAAATTCCTAAGCTTGCTTAGGTATGTACCTTACCTAGTAGACGAGAAACCTAAAGTGAAACGATTTCTCAGCTGTCTACCATATCACATTAAAGACAGAATTGAGTATGATAACCCGAAGAATCTGGAGGAAGCCATGAGGAAGGCTAATTTCTGTTTTGAGCAGAACAAGAAGAAAGAAGGCTTAGCCAATTGGAAGGCTAAGAAAAACAACAATCAGCCTGAGTTTAAGAAGAAGGAATTTGTACCCCAGAGGAATTTCAAAAATAATAAGAATAAAAATTATTCTAACAATAAGAATTTCCAGGGAAATAGAAATGGTGCTTCCAATAATTTGAACAATTTTAAGGGCAAGGAAGCTGCAAATAACCATGGGAATTTCACCAAGAGTTTTGAACGAAAGGAGCATGTTAAGTGCTGGGAATGTAACGGCCCGCACTATGCCTCGGTCTTCCCAAATCGGAAAAAGTCAGTCAGCAATATTCACACTGTGCAGGAGGAAATGACCATTGGAGAACTCGCGAGGACTATGCCCAGAATAAATGCAGCATTGGAGAACCGCGAAGTTGACTATCAGACTTCCATGGTGGAAGTGGAAGGTATGATTAATCAAACCCCTGTAACCATTTTAATTGATCTAGGAGCTAGTCTTAGTTACATTGCACCTTAGATAGTGGAAAAATGTAATTTTTCTGTCGATAAGTTTGATAATTCCTGGTTAGTTCAATTAGCCATTGGGGCAAAAAGAAAAGTAACCTGTTTTGTGAAAGAATGTGCTTTACTTATGGATGAATTCAAAACTACAGTTAAGCTTAATGTTTTGCCACTTGGCTCATATGATTTACTGATTGGCATGGATTGGTTAGAGCAGCATAAGGCAGTTTTAAATTGTTACGATAAAACTTTCACATGCTTAAATAGTAATGAACAACCAGTAAAGGTTAAGAGTATTCCTAGAAAGACTGTAATCAGACAAATTTATGCTTTACAACTTAAAAGAGCTGTTAGAAAAGGGTGTAAAGCCTATGCTGTAACTATTACAGATGAGACAAATAAATCTGAATCAGATAAGTTAAAAATAGAAGATATTCCTGTTTTAAAAGAATATACTGACGTATTCCCAGAGGAAATTCCAGGATTACCTCCAAGGAGGGAATTGGATTTCACTATTGAGCTGGTACCAGGTGCGGTACCTAGCTCGAAAGCTCCGTATCGAATGAATATTTTAGAACTTAATGAGTTAAAATCACAACTAAAAGAGTTAATAGATAAGAAGTACATTCGACCAAGTGTGTCTCCTTGGGGAGCACCGATCATCTTTGTTAAAAAGAAAGACGGAACTATGCGACTATGCATAGATTACCATTAGCTAAACAAGATGACTATTAAAAACAGATATCCGTTGCCCCACATAGATGATCTGTTTGATCAACTGCGAGGAGCCACGGTGTTCTCAAAGATAGACTTGAGGTCAGGATATTATCAGGTAAGAATTAAGGATGAAGATATTTTCAAGAAAACCTTTAGAACAAGGTATGGACACTACGAGTTTGTCGTAATGCCATTTGGGCTTACCAACGCCCCAGCTGTCTTTATGTGCTTAATGAATAATATAATGCATAAATACTTAGATAAATTTGTTGTCGTGTTTATCGATGACATCTTAATTTAATCTAAAACGGAAGAAGAACATAAAGAACACCTAAAGATAGTTTTACAAGAGTTGCGAGAACAACAACTCTTCATGAAGTTTAGCAAGTGTGACTTCTTTAAGGATGAAATCCAGTACTTAGGCCATGTATTGACTAAGGAAGGGATTTCAGTTGATCCTGAAAATATTCAGGCAATCGAAGATTGGCCGGTTCCAAAAGATGTAACGGATGTTAGGTCATTCATGGGAATTACCGGTTATTACCGGAAATTCATCGAAGGTTCTCAAAAATAGCAAATCCGATCGCATCCTTGCAGAAGAAAGGTAAGAAATTTGATTGGAACTTAAAATGTGAAGAAAGTTTTAAGAAATTAAAAACCTTATTAACAAGTGCATCTATTCTAAGATTAGTAGATCCTAATAAGGACTTCGTAGTATGCACGGATGCCTGTAATGATGGCTTAGGCGGTGTGCTGACTCAAGACGGGCATGTTATTGCCTATGAGTCTAGGAAGTTAAAAATTCATGAAAAGAATTACGCAACTTATGATTTAGAACTTGCGGCTGTTATACACGTCTTAAAAATGTGTCTACATCATTTAATAGGAAGAAAATTTATTCTAATGACTGAAATATATTTTAGATCAGCCTAACTTAAATGCTAGACAAGCAAGATGGTTAGCCTTCTTGAGTGAATACGATTTTGAAATCCAGCACATAAAAGGTAACGAAAATAAGGTGGTTGATGCATTGAGCAGAAACCCAAAGCTGAACTTTACAGCAGCAATCAACACTTATGCTTCTGATTTAAATGAACAGCTTAAAGAAGTGGTAAAACAGGATGAAATTGATCAGAAATTGCAAATTACAGCTAAAGAAAAACCTAGAGAAAGCTTAATAAAAGGTTATAGTTTAAATGAAAATGGATTTTTATTATTTAAAGATAAACTGTATGTGCCTAATGTGCCTAAGGTTAAGTTTTTAATTCTGGACGAAGTCCATAAAACACCTTACTTAGGACATCCAAGTTACCAAAAGACTGTAACCATGTTAAAAAAAGAATATTTTTGGCCTAATATGAAATATGAGGTAGCTGAATATATTGCTAGATGTTTGGACTGTCAACAAGTGAAAAACGAACACCAACATCCAGCTGGTTTGCTACAACCTTTACCCATTCCTAGCTGGAAATGAGAAGTGATTAGCTTAGATTTTATTACTGGACTGCCCAGAAATCAGAATCAAAATGACTCTATTATGGTGGTGGTTGACAAGTTAAGTAAAGCAGCACATTTCATTCCTGTCAAAACTACTTACAAGGCTACCAATATAGCTGATATATTCTTAAAGCAGATTTTTTGGTTACATGGAGTACCGAAAGTTATAATTTCAGACAGGGATCCTAAATTCACAGGAAATTTATGAAGTCCTTGTTTAAGGGATTAAATACAACATTGAATTTCAGTACCTCCTTCCATCCTCAAACAGATGGACAGACTGAAAGAGTGAATCAGGTGCTGGAGGATTTATTAAGGATGTATGTTAAAGATCAGCCAGGTAAGTGGGAAGACTACTTGCATCTAGCAGAGTTTGCATATAATAATAACTATCGGTCATCAGCTAAGTTTAGTCCATTTGAAATTTTGTATGGACGTAAATGCAACACTCCTATCTCCCGGAATAATCCAGTAGATAGATTAGTGTTAGGACCAGAATTATTGAAGGAAATGGAGGAAATTGTGAAACAAGTGCAGGAAAATTTGAAGGTGGCACAGGATCGGCAAAAGAGCCAAGCAGACTTGAAAAGAACTCCCAGGGAGTTTCAGGTAGGTGAGCATGTATTTATAAAGGTAAGGCCAAATAAAAGCTCTCTAATACTGGGGAGTTGTGCAAAGTTAGCACCACGTTACTGTGGTCCATTTGAAATTTTATCTAGAATTGGTCAAGTTGAATACCAGCTCACATTACCACCTAACTTGAAAGTACATAATGTTTTTCATATCTCTATTTTGAAAAAGTATGTTCATGATGCTACTCATGTGGTTGATTGGAATGTTGTACAGGTGGAACCAGAAGGAGAAATTCTGGTGGAACCGGACTGTATCCTCGGGAGGAGGGAAATTACTCTACGGAACCGCACCATTGGACAGGTGAAGGTGCAATGGAAGCACCTTAGTCCTGAAGAGGCTACCTGGGAACTGGAAAGTAAGATGCAGGAGGCATACTCGAATCTATTCCAGGAGACTGCAGAGGATGAAGAATAAGTAACATCGAGGATGATGTTACATTTTAAGGGGGTGTGTATGTCACATACCCCAATTTTGTAAAATAATGTTAATTGTTTAATTTGATTTCCTAAGACATTATGTTAAATTTAATGCTAAGTGGGAACTGATGACTCAGTAGAGTCAAAACAAGTGAAATGTAATTCTGAATATTTTATTATTAATAAATAAAAAGTGGAGGCAACAGCATGGGAGAGCTGTTAATAAGAGTGTTACTGGTCAAACTGGTGGAAGGAACTAGGTGGAGGGAAAAAGACAAGTGGCATCATTCTCAAACACTTCCTATGTTGCAGGTGGTAACTTCCCTACATTTGGGGTCATGATCCCCCAAGAAAGTGGGATCAGAGCAGGTGGCTCAATAAATGACAACTAACCCAAAACGACCTAGGCAATATTTTAAAAGTACCCAATGAATAGAGCTGAGGTTGCTCAGATATTTTCCAGAGAAGAATCATTCAGGAGGAATGCTATTCAGGGAATTCATTGGGGAAAAGGGAAAACAGTAAGGAAGGTGTTTTGAGAGAAAATATGCAGTAACTTGGTCTGATGTAGCTTGCAAGCTGAGAGAACTTACTGATAGGTTCAGGATCGGTACTGAGTCTGAAGACTGGTACTTGATTATTGCTGCACCTAGTTCTAGCCAGGGAGACCAGAGCAAGCTCGGGGGTCTTGAGGGGTCGTTGTTTGAGCGCTCTCCAGGAGTTGGTAGGGAGGAACGGCCTCCCATTGCTGTTGTTGTCCAAGCTCAAGAACAGGTTCTGTCATCTAACAGTCTTTGTTTTAATAACTGTGTATGATTGAATGTTATGTTTGTAGCTTATGATGTAAAGATTTAGATGGTTTAGTAATGAAGTTTTTTTTAGTTTGTTTAGTAATAGAATCTTTTGATGAAAAGCAAAACCCCTCCTGTGTTTTTCCTCATCTGGAGTGACCAGACCGTACTCCAGCACAGGGGTGAAATTATAAATAAAAATAGTATGATGAAAATGCATAATAGAATGTTAATGGAGTTATAGAGTATTTTCTTTGTGTTGTTATCAGAATAAATATCCTTTGTATTAGTAGTATTAACCTGTACTGAAACTGTCAGTCTTTTAGAAACAGAGATAGAAGCTATATTAATTACTGATAGTAGCAGGAATGAGTAGATAAAACAATTTTTGATACAGTAGTTACTTTCAGTAATCTCATTGCTTAATTGAATTCAAGAGAAGAGTATAATAGTTCACTAGAGTAGGATTAAGTTAAATAAAGATGCTTTACAGTCTACTTCTTTCCAGATTTAACTACTGCTTGTGGGTGAATCCGCGGACCTGGGTAACACTTTTTGGCAAGCGCATTTTGGAAAAAACAGAAAAACACAGCTCGGTCGAGGGTTTAACAAGCCCTCGACCGAGGTTTTAATACCTCGACCGAGGTTTTATCAAGCCCTCGACCGAGGTTTTGTTAAGCCCTCGACCGAGGTATTTCTTAACCCTCGGTCGAGGGCTTAACAAAACCTCGGTCGAGGTATCGACCTCGGTCGAGGTATGTACCTCGGTCGAGGTACATACCTCGACCGAGGTCCCTCTGTCGAAAAAATTATAAAAAGAGGCTGCGGGGGCCGCGACCGTCTTTTTTGCAAAATTCCACTGTGCAAGCTCGACCGAGGAACGACAAGCGGCGTAAGGATTGGCATCCTGAAGCAACCCAAGCACCCCGAAGCAACCCAAACTCGTCACGATGGCGTCAGAGCCAAGAGGTAATAGTTTAAATAATTGTTTTTCAATTTATAAAATTGGTAAATGTATGTTTTATTAATAAAATTGGTAAATAATTGTTTTATAAATTTATAATATTTGTTTTAAAATTTGGTAAATGAATGTTTTTATAATTTTCATGTTTAAAATGTGTACCAGCAAGTAGAAATGCTGCCGGATTTTTGAAAATTTGTAGTTAAATTGAATTTTTTTGTTAATTTGTTATATATATATATAAATTATGTCAACCAGTAGCATTTATGCTACCGGTTTAATTTTGAAATGTGTCCCGGGCAAGCCGAAATGCTGCCCTATTTTTTTTCAATCCTCCGTGAATTCATGGAGGATTGAAAAAAATCATAAAACACCAACTAAACAAACCTATATGAACCATAGAGACAATTAATCAACTGTAGGTCCGAGACAAATAATAAATTTTTTATAAAAATTTATTTGAAATTGGTTAATACTGAAAGCATCATTCTTTCAAAGAGGAGATGAAAAATAAATCATCTTTACGTATAGATCCTAAACTCTTGAGTTAGAAACCTTCATTATCGGGAGATTGAAAGATACCCTATAATTATAAATACAATTAATGATGATTAGAAAACTTACATTAACCACTACAAAGACAATGTTTTAAATTGTAAATTCAATAGGTAGTGGCCATCATGCTCATCTCTTATCAAATGGACCAACTCCAATTTTATTTTATTTTTTGTCATTTTTTCCACTTCAAAAACAACAACAAAAAATTCATGGAAGGAAGACTATTATTTTAGGGCAATGTTGGTCTCTTCTTTAAACCATGGTTCTTGAATTTCAACCCAATGACAATGCTTATCTCAACAACCCTAGTTTGTATAAGACTCTTGAATCTTTCCATCTCACTGTGGACTAATACAAGGCTAACTATTTGATGATTTCATCATTTAAACATAACATATATCGATATAGAGTTTGATTTTACATGGTGATCAACACAAAGATCGTGTTTACAAGAAATGAGCCTACAATAACCAACCTAACCCCATTCCTTAATAGATTATTGGAACTAGTGCAACCAAAAAAATCTATTTCCCATTGAGAAAGGCCCACCGCTTTCACATACCCATCATTGAATGAGACACAACCCACTATATCCATGCACTAAGCTATCTGCTTTCACTAATCAAGAAAAAACCACCATTCACTATGCTATGGTCCAAGAAAGTAAGCAACATTCTACCCACCATTATGTGTGTGGAAAAATAGTAGCAACCTAATTAAAACCATGCACTGGCTTTAGATAATTTGGCAAAACAACCGGAACACCGGACAATGTCGACAAAGTTCCAACTCTTTATAAAGGTTTACTTGTTAGACCTGTTAAAACTAGGTGATCTAAGGTGATGGAATCAATAGTGAGGAGTTTGATAAAAAGAGGCATTCTAGTGTTTGAAAGTATGATATTAAGGAAGACATATGATACATTCTCATACCTCCATCTTTAGAATCTATTTATAAGATTATTTAAAAACTCTATCTTTGGTACATGCCCTGATATTAAACCATTTTCTATAACTATAGAACCTTTCCCCTTTGTAGTAACAACTATGTAATTTCCCCCTTAGACTATCATGAACAAATATATGACCTTTTATAATATCATATGTGGTTGTTCAATAAAGTCAATTTGAAGTTATTTTTGTGGGCTCCATTAATATGAGGCTAACTATTTGATTATTTCATCATATAAACATAGCATATATTGATATAGAATTTGATTTTACATGGTGATCAACACAAAGATCTTGTTTACAAGAAATTAGGCTACAATAACCAACCTAACCCCATTCCTTAAGAGAATATTGGAACTAGTGCAACAAAAAAAATCTATTTCCCATTGAGAAAGGCACACCACTTTCACATACCCATCATTGAATGAGACACAACCCACTATATCTATGCACTAAGCTACCCGCTTTCACTAATCAGGAAAAAAACCACCATTCACTATGCTATGGTCCAAGAAAGTAAGCAACATTATGTTGATGTATTTGTAACTTCGAAATATATTCATTAGTATATCTTATGTATTGTACCCCGATGTCTATTTCGGGATGTGTTTGTAATGTATTTGAGTCATGTCATGCCCTGATGTTCCTATTGGGAGGTTCTATAATGTAAACAAGTCATGTCAAGTCATTGTGGGTAACCCTCCTATTTGTCAAGGGTTAAAGTCCCCGCAGTTGTGGGGCCCTAGGGTTATTAGACTATCTTAGAGAAGTCGACCCTAGGTGAGTCATTGTAAGTTGGGGCAATAGTCCCCACTGTTGTGTGAAGGATAAACCTCCTTGTTGGTTGAAGGAGGCAAAGTCCCCACAAGTTGTGGGGCACTAAGGTTATTAGACACTCCTGGAGATTTAGGCTCTAGTAATTAATTATTAAGTGAGGTCGACATGTTGGAGTGGGTTTCAAGTGAACGAAAGAATATAAATAGAGAGTGAGCCTCTCTATTTATCACACGCACACACTCACTCATTGGGGCGCATGAGTGAGAGAGAAGACTCTGGGATTAGAGAGAGAGACTGCTACTGTCGGGAGATCATCTTTATGTTTTTGGGTTTTACTTTTGGTGTTGATTCTATCTCTGAGGAATTTGCGGGGTTTTCACCATTTATTGTTTCCCCAAGGATAAACACTGTGTTCATTATCTCTTGTGTTTGATTGTTGTGCTTGTTATTCTCTCAGTTAAAGATCCTAATATAATGCTAGCTTGAATGATAAAAATCTAACATGGTATCAGAGCTAACCTGAGAAGAAGACATTGTGTAGATGCAGAAGCTAGGGCTTCTTACTTTTTGGGCGTCTCTCCACAATCCATCAGCAAAAGTATGCTAGGTTGACTCTCCATTGAAGGGTGCATCTTTCTGTCGAAGCAGAATTCCATTCCAAGCATTTTCAGTTTTGGTGCGGGAAATTAGGGCTTCTTGCAGAAGAGGAATTTTTGAGTGAGCCCGGCATAGGATTGATCTCCTCATAAAAATCAAATTTTAGAGACCTGGGTCAATATTTTTGGTTGGGTGAAACTCCAGGAAAGTCAAACCCTGGTTTGACCCCGAGCTAGAAAAAAGCCCTAAATACTAAAATTGATAAGTTTTTCTACATTCACTATATCTCGATATTGGCGATGGATCAGGAGCTGAAAATTGCAATGACCAAATATAAAATCCTTATTTACACTGTGTCCAAAATTCAGCCTCATATTCTCTATATTTTGGGAGATATGATCCCTCCAATTTAGGGTTCTAGCCTCTTCCAGAATTCATCCCTAAATAGGACACCTGGGGAGAATTGATATATCTTGGGCTACAAAGGTCCAAATGAAATTCCTGAAGATTTTATAGAAAGGTAACAGACTTTAATTTCTGTGGTCCGAGTTTTAGACTCAGAAGATGAACCAATGACATGTGACAGTCCATACAACTTCATTGTTCTGAAAAGTCCTGTAACAAGTCACCTTGGGAAAATGATCATAAGTCCCAATTGGTGAAACAAATTCTGATGAAACCTGTGGTGTTGGATCAGGGACATGCGAGGATACCTCAGTGCGAAGTTTCAAACATAGAGGAGTAGTAATTTCTAAGATACCATAGAAACAGTAACATGAATTTCTGTAGAAGAAATTGGAAAACTAGGGCTTCCTGTTCCAGAAGCTTCCCTCCACTGTTTTCAGAAAAAGGAGTACACTGGACAAATCAAATTGAAGAGATCTATCTTTCTATCCAATCAGATCTAAAATATTCCAAGTTTTGAAAATTAGGGTTTCTCGGACAAACCCTAGATCAGCCACCTCCGGAACTAGGACGAACACCTCAAATCGGTAAGATCTAATCTTTCGCTATTTGCATTTGAGGTTCTCATTTCAAAGTGATCTATCACATCAGCTTGATGATAGTCTTGGTGAAGTTGAAAACTTCCAAGCATGGAAGTATTTGATCTCTTTGAAGAAAATGAATTAGACACCTACATGAGTAGAAGAGGTTCCAGTTCCAGAGGGAGATGAGGCTAAAAGCCTTACACTAGAAGAACTTGTTCAAGGCCAAGAAGATCATTGTTGATTCAATCACAGACCACATTGTACCACAAGTTTCTTCCCTAAAGACACCAAAGATGTTTGATTCCTTGACCAAGCTATTTTAAGGGAAGAACATATATCGGAATATGACCTTAAGAAACCAGTTGAAGAATGTGAAGATCCAGAATGCAGAGACCATACAGTCATCTCTCAAATCAAAGAACAACTTGTAGTAGTAGAAGAAGAAGTGGAGAATGCAGAAGTGGTGATAGCCACCTTGAATGGCCTCCCAGGATCATGGGATTCATTCATACGAGGAATGTGTGCCATAAGGAAGTGATTACTTTCAGTAGACTCTGGGAAGAGCACACATAATAAGAGAAGAGAAGATGGGAGAAACTGAAGATCAAGCTCTCACCATCCAAAGAAGATCCCTCGACCAATGAGGAATATGGAGAACTCAACTCTTGAAGAACCTCTTATCCACCTTAGCATTTGGATAAGAAATGAAGCTATTATGAATGAAGAAGACAATGAAGTTGAAGGCTCAAGAAGGATTCTACCCATGAAACAAATAAAGATAAGTATTCAATTGTCATTTCATGATATTGTTTTTGTTATGCATTTGTTTATATTCAGTTAATGTATTATGCATGATAGAATGTTTGCATTAATGACAATATACTACTAATATGCATGCGATGGGAAAGTATCTCATGGTGCTATACAAATATCCATTGCTACTTATCTATAATGAAACCTCTTTGGTGACATATTGTATTAGTGCACAATCTCAATGTTGTCCTGGTAGAGATGGAAGGCATCTAGAAAAGTTTCCGTGAGATATGGATGAATGTTGTATTGGCTAAAGTAGTTGCATGATCATATATTTATGCATAAGAATTTGCTAGTATGAATATTCCTTATGAAATGTTTCTAACCATACAAATGCATTTGACTTGTAGGAAAGATTGCATACATAATCGGCTACAAGCAAAGAAGGATGAGACTTGTTTCAAAGAACAAGTGATGACATTTCAAAATGAAAAAGAATAATATGACGAATGCAGCGACATCATTGATGCAGAACCTTCCAAGAACAAAGGGAAGATTAGTTCAAGAAGAATGATGTCTAGGATGCAATATCGATACATGAAGGAAAGTTTGTAGTTCCATCATGCAGTAGATGGAAACATCGTGGGATACAAGGCAAGATTCGTAGCACGAGGCATGGACTACGAAGAGACATTTGTAGCCACTGCAAGTGAAGACACGTGATAGGAAGAATCATGTGTGCAAATGAAAGAAGGCCTTGTACGAGCTCAGAAGAAACCCATGGGATAACACATACATGAGGAGCTTGATGAAGATATAAACCTTTGCTACAAGTTTTATAAAGGATGACAAGCTCACAGATGGGTGCAAGAATAACTTTTGAAAAGGTTCAAGATAGAGGATCTTGGTATCCAGTGATCCTAGATGGATATATACAAGATTAGTAGCATAGGAAGCTACTTGTCACTCCAGTACATAATGTTTTAGTGCATAGAGTACGAAAGACAGAGGGAGTATGATGCTTCAGAGGAAGTGACTACAGAAGATCCTAAGGTTCGACATGGTACGACAGGATGGACATATTATTGATGACTCTAGGCTTCACTGAGAGTAAAGTAGATTCCAACCTTTGCATCAAGATTGAAAGCGGAAGACCAGTGATGCTCCTATTATGTGCCGATGCACTACATTCTAGACATGGAGGTGTGGACAAGGGAAGTATGCAGTAGAGATCCTGAAGAGGTTCAGGATGATAGACTACATGACCACACCTATGGCATCGAACCTGAAGCTATTGAGTGTTGCTTCATCAGAGCCGGTGGATGCCATGATGTATCATCAGATGATTTGTTCCTTGATGTACTTGATGGATATGAGACCAGATACTTGCTTTGTTGTGAACACATTGAGACATGTTCACTTGATGGCTGCAAGTATGATACGAATCAGAAGATTAACCTGGAAGGTTATATGGATTCAGATTGGGCAGTGCCATTGATAGGAAGAGTAATTTGGGATGCTTCTTCAGTATGAGATCATGTGTGATCTCTTGGTTGATAGGATGGAGTCCTGCATGGCGCTGAGTACAGTCGAGGCAAAAGATGTTGCCACTTGCTATTTAGGGTGTAGTATGTTTCCTTTGAAAACTACTATTTGATTTTCTTGATCTGACTTGCATTTTTGGTATGATGCAGAGAGGAGCAGTGAAGCTCTAGTTTGTGATACAGATCGAGATCTCTTGAAAGAGGGAGATCTAGCATAGCTGGTGAGACAGGTTGTTTGAGCATAAATCCTAGCGAAGCTCGTAGGTTGCTCAGACGTAAACGGTCCTATAGGTTGTCCTCGGATGTAATCAATCCTGGCGAAGCTCATAGGTTATCCTTGGACGTAATCAGCCCTGATGTGATTCTATGCTAGAAATGGCCAGAGTGAAGTTTGAGTACTTCAGGGAGAAGCTTGGTGTTCTCCAGATCGAGGTTCCCTCCAAAGGGAAGTGATGATTTTGTTAGTCCTTCTGACATGGTGAGAGGATTGGCTCCTTCCATGGTCAGATATAAGTGTTGTGCCCTTTCGACATGGTGAGAGGATTGGTTCCTTCCATGGTCGGATGTAAGAGCTGTGACATGGTGAGAGGATTGGTTCCCTCCATTGTCAGATGTATGTGTGAATTCCACATCCAGCATGAAAAAGGGTTGGCTCTATGAAGACACATCTAGTATGGAAAAGGAATAGCTTTGTGTAGATGCCACATCTAGTATGAAAAAGGACTAGCTCTGTGAAGACTCATCTAGTATGAAAAAGGACTAGCTCTGTGTAGATGCCACATCTAGCAAGAAAAAGGACTAGCCTTGTGAAGACTCATCTAGTATGAAAAAGGACTAGCTCGGTGTAGATGCCACATCTAGTATGAAAAAGGACTAGCTCTATGAAGACTCATCTAGTATGAAAAATGACTAGCTCTGTGTAGATGCCACATCTAGTATGAAAAAGGACTAGCTCTGTGAAGACTCATCTAGTATGAAAAAGGACTAGCTTTGTGTAGATGCCACATCTAGTATGAAAAAGGAATAGCTCTGTGTAGATGCCACATCTAGTATGAAAAAGGAATAGCTCTGTGTAGATGCCACATCTAGTATGAAAACAGACTAGCTCTGTGAAGACTCATCTAGTATGAAAAAGGACTAGCTATGTGTAGATGCCACATCTTGTATGAAAAAGGACTAGCTTTGTGCAGACTCATCTAGTATGAAAAAGGACTAGCTCTGTGTAGATGCCACATCTAGTATGAAAAAGGACTAGCTTTGTGATGATACATCTAGTATGAAAAAGGACTGGCTCTGTAGATGTACATCCAGCATGAAAAAGGGTTGGCTCTGTAGAAATTCCTGTGACGAGAAAATAATGAGATAACACCCGTGATGATCCAGTGATGATGATCCAGTAGTGATGATCCATATCGAGTGATGATCTAGATCTAGTGATGATGATCCAACAGTGATGATCGAGATCGAGTGATGATCCATATCTAGTGATGATGATCGAGCAGTGATGATCCAGATCCAGTGATGATCTAGATCCAATGATGATGATCCAGCAGTGATGATCCAGATCCAATGATGATGTCCAGTGATGATCTAGATCTAGTGATGATGATCCAGATCGAGTAATGATCCAGATCCAGTGATGATGATCCAGATTGAGTGATGATCTAGATCTGATGATGAAGATGACCTGAAGATGAAGATGACTTGAAGACGAAGATGACTTGATGATGATCCAGATGATACAGAAAAGAAGACTTGTGCTGATATATATTGTGTCGAGAAAATACCTTCCTAGTTAAGAGGGAGTGTTGATGTATTTGTAACTTCGGAATGTATTCATCCGTATATCTTATGTATTGTACCCCGATGTTTATTCTGGGATGTGTCTGTAATGTATTTGAGTCATGTCATGCCCCGATGTTCCTATCGGGAGGTTCTATAATGTAAACAAGTCATGTCAAGTCATTGTGGGTAACCCTCTTATTTGTCAAGGGTTAAAGTCCCCGCAGTTGTGGGGCCCTAGGGTTATTAGACTATCCTAAAGAAGTCAACCCTAGGTGACTCATTGTAAGTCGGGGCAATAGTCCCCACCGTTGTGTTAAGGATAAACCTCCTTGTTGGTCGGAGGAGGCAAAGTCCCCACAAGTTGTGGGGCACTAGGGTTATTAGACACTCCTAGAGATGTCGGCTCTAGTAAGTAATTATTAAGTGAGGCCAACATGTTGGAGTGGGTTTCAAGTGAACGAAAGAATATAAATAGAGAGTGAGCCTCTCTATTTATCACACACACACACTCACTCATTGGGGCGCATGAGTGAGAGAGAAGACTCTGGGATCAGAGAAAGAGACTGCTGCTATCGGGAGATAATATTTATGTTTTTGGGTTTTACTTTTGGTGCTGATTCTATCACTGAGGAAGTTGCAGGGTTTTCACCATTTATGGTTTCCCCGAGGATAAACACTGTGTTCATTGTCTCTTGTGTTTGATTGTTGTGCTTGTTATTCTCTCAGTTAAAGATCCTAATATAATGCTAGCTTGAATGATAAAAATCTAACGCATTCTACCCACCATTATGTGTGCGGAAAAATAGTAGCAACATAATTAAAACCATGCACTGGCTCTAGATAAATTAGGCAAACAACCGGAACAACGGACAATGCCAACAAAGTTCCAACTCTTTATAAAGGTTTACTTGTTAGACATGTTAAAACTAGGTGATCTAAGGTGATGGAATCAATAGTGAGGAGTTTGATAAAAAGAGGCATTCTAGTATTTGAAAGTATGATATTAAGAAAGACATTTGATACCTTCTCATACCTCCATCTTTAGAATCTGTTTATAAGATTATTTAAAAACTGTATCTTTGGTACATGCCCCGATATTAAACCATTTTCTATAACTATAGAACCTTTCCCTGTTGTACTAACAACTATGTAATTTCCCCCTTAGACTATCATGAACAAATATATGACCTTTTATAATATCATATGTGGTTGTTCAATAAAGTCGATTTGAAGTTATTTTTGTGGGCCCCATTAATATGAGGCTAACTATTTGACGATTTCATCATATAAACATAGCATATATCGATATAGAGTTTGATTTTACATGGTGATAAACACAAAGTTCGTGTTTACAAGAAATGAGGCTACAATAACCAACCTAACCCCATTCCTTAATAGATTATTTTGGTCAATACAAATAGGTATCAATTATTTTATATTGTATTTTTAATGGATATAAACGTCTTGCCATGTTATATAGCTACTTTTTCATACAAGGTCATGAGTGAAGAGGGAGATACCTATGGGAATATGAAACATGGGTTTTGATGAGGGCGAGGAGAAGGGTATCGCAGGATGGAGCTCTGTAATTTTTTTGTTTGGTCGTTGGACCTCTGTTTTTCTAGCGTTCTCCTGCTCTGATTTTTGTGTGTCTCTGACTGCTAAGTGAGCATGTTACTACCTACTATCTGTGTTGTCGTGATTTGGCTACCAGACTTTCTTTCTTCCCTTAACACTTTGGAGGTTTTTTCTGTAGCGCATTTTGCAGCTGACTGTTTCTGTCGTTCTTTTCTTTGTTTTTACTGAACTGAAATTTCAGGGACATGTTTTTATATGTTTCCTGATAGCTTTCCGGTTTGTTTTCACATTTTGTCCCTTGTCAGCACCGTTTTTTTGTTACTTCTTTTGTTTAGGGTTTTCCCTCGGGTTGGTTGTATCCAGCACTAACATTTTTTTTAAGGACTTGCATCCTCTCTTTTTGGGATCTCTCTGGCTCTGGGGTCTTCCACTTTTTGTTCTCGGTCTTGTACCCTTGGTTAGGTTTGTACTTTTTTATTGAACGCTGGGTCACAGGGCTTATCTTTTTCTCCTACATTTCTTGTCTATCATCTCCTATGATGGACTAGGAGACTCTGGAGTCAAACCTGTCCTGGTGACCGGTCTAGTACCAACCAGAGCATAAAAAAGTGGGAATTCGGTTTCATATCTGGTGTTTTACTTTGTTTAATCATTAGGGTTTGATTGTTTTTTACATGTTTTCGATGACTGCTTCTTCTTTTTCGCCGAGGGTCAGCACTAACCCCCGTGCACACTTTCATGTCTCACCATTAGGTGCATCTTTTGAATAGGGGAGTTAGGCATCCACTTGTCCCGCTAGTGGTTTTGGATCTTTCCAAGTCTCCGGGTCATCGAATAGTGTTTTACCGGTTGGGAATCAGAGGATTCTATATCCCTCGAAAATGTCTTTTCGTAAGCTCTCTTTCGAACAGGTAAAGGTTACTAGGAATGTTTGTGTTCTTGGGCAGGACGTAACCGTAGATATGGTCTCTGCCCTCTCCCAACGTGCCCTAGTCGGCTGTTTTGAGTACTTGAAGCTTCCTCGCTCAGCGGTTTTATCTTGGGTGCGTGAATATAGGAAACCCCTCTTGAAGTCAATTCCTAAGGTGGTTACTTTGGTCAATGGTTGGAATCTATTTCAGTTCCTCTCTGCAGAAAACTGTGAGATTATTGAAATTCGCTACTAGATATTGGGTGAAGGTTCTCTTGTACTTAAGTGCTGGTATGCCGGATTCAGCCCCTGGTCAGAGAAAATTCTTCAGAGGCACATGTGGGTGACTCTCCCTGACTTCCTGATCCAATGATGGAATCTTAAGGGTTTTATGGCTATTTCGAACTCGATTGGATCCTTTATGCTCATTGAGGATGAACAGCTTCTGGGGTTCGACCGTTCGGATCCGAGGGTTTTGGTAGATATGGATCTTTTAGATGGGATTCCGGCTGATCTTGAAGTCATTTGGGATGGAGGTAATTTTATCCACCACCCCAACTATTGGAAAGTCTCCTTCCATTGTCATGTATGTTGGTTGACAGGCCATTCAAAGGGTTTATGCTCGTCGAAGGGAGCCCACCGATCTGGCCCGAGGACTGAAGCGGAACCCTTGGATGTGTCACTCCCGCCAGTGTTGAAGGACCTCACTTTTCCTCTTCCGCTGGACAGAGATTCGGCTAACACCTTTGTGGGTAAGTTTACTCAATCTATTCCTATGTTATTAAAATTTATTTATGTTGATGATATCCTCAACTCTCTTGCGTTCTCGATGATCATTGATTCTCCTTTTCCCCCGATTGTGCCATCCGAACCTGTGTCACTTGACTCTTCTCCATGTAACCCTAGTCTTGGGGCTAGGGAGGCTTGTCCGTATGTGACCGTTTCCGATTCTTCACCCTCTCCAGGGGATCCACTACTATCTATTGAGGATTCCCCTGAGCCTACCTATCCCTCTTTTGGAGATTATATGCAAATTTCCCTCTCCCCCTCTCCCTTACCTGAAAGATCTTCGGATGATATGCCTTCTCCCAAGCCGTGTCCGGTTGTCCTCTGTTCTCCTCCTAAAGAAGGGTTAACTCGATCAATCTCCCTTTGGCATTGTTTCCCCCTCTCAGGATCTATGGAAATGACTATTCCCCTACTTCTGAAATTTTCCCCATCTCTGCCCTTCGATCTACCAATGTATCTAATTGTAAACCTAAGAAAGAGAGAAAGGGAAATATGAAGGGTATTAAGGACTCGATTTGGGACAAGTCCTTTTCTAACCCTAAGGTTGTTCCTCTGGCCAGTAGAGGTCTCCCTCTTATTTTTTATTCTGGCCCTGTCACCAACAACCGAGCTCTTAGAGAAAGCGCAACCCCCCTTTGGTGAACCGATGAACTTTGTCAGCTTCAATATTCTCGGGCTAGGAGGAGGCCCAAAACGTACCACCCTAAAGCGTCTGCTTGATTCTATTTCCTCGGTTGTGGTTTTCCTTCAAGAAACCATGACCACAGGGGATCGTGCCTGTGATTTTTTTCTTCACCTTCGCCCTAGCTGGCCAGTTTGCGCTCGGGATGCTCTGGGTCATTCTGGGTGGTCCCTGGTTTCCTAGAACCCTAAGATGGTTGATCTCCAATATTTTAATTCGAATGTTGGTATACTACTCTATGGGAAAATGTTGGGCATGAAGCAGCTAGTGTATCTTCTTAACATCTACGGGCCTTTTGAAAATGCGGCATTCCTTCTTGAACCGAACTAGGCCTTTCAGGTGATCTGGATTCTGAATGGGATTTGCATAATGACAATCTGTATGTTGCTGGTATTTTACTGAAGTTGTCCCAAGATCGGATTGTTTGGGTGGCAAACAAACAGACGGGGGCGGTGAGGGCAGATCTAGCTTATCTTGAAATTCTTAAAACCTTTGAGGCGCCAGATTGGCATTGGTGGCATACAACTTTGGGGAAACTAAAAAATTCCAGGTAAGGTTAAATTATTTTGTTGGTTAGCTATAAATAATAAGATTCTCACATAGGATTCTCTTCAGAATCATGTTTTCTATGGACCTGGGGTTTGCATTTTTTGTTTCTTGGCTATTGAGTATGCTGAGCACATCTTCCAGAGTTGTTTTGTTTTTAATCGGATTGGTCAAAGTCTTTGTCATAACATCAGGGGTAGCTGGCACTGGGATATCCCTTGTATCGCCGATAATTTATAACATTGGGCGAAGAATACTGGCTTACCGCTTGAGGTCCCTCGTATTTTGTTGTGGGAATTCTGGAGGGCTCAGAACGATAATATATTTCAGAATATGACGGTGTCTCAACTTTGTATAATTACCAAGGTTTTCTCTTCTCCTCACCTCCTTGATATCAGTTCCAAATTTTTTTCCATTAGACACATCTGCCCTCCTCCGGACTTGAGGGATGAGACTCTGGGATATTTTGATGGGGGTACAAATGCTAGGACTTGCGAGACTGGGATGATGATCATTGTGGACAGGTTCCTTTCCTATAGATTACTTTTGGATGTTGGTCGTGGCACAAAAACCAAATACGAACTTCTGGCTTTATGGGGGTTGCCCTTCTTTGCTTTACACAAGAACTTTCTTGAGTTACATGTAAGAGGAGACTCTAAGGTAATTGTCTATTGGTCTTTGGGAAAACATATTATTCACTCAGTTCATCTTGAACATTGGCTCTATCGGGTGAAATACCTTTTTTGAAATTTTAACTCTCTGACTTTTCAGCATGTGTATAGGGAATTCAAGTCCTTGGCAGATGATTTCTCCAAAAGGGCTATTGGAATGGGAGCTGGACTGATTTTCTGGGAAGAATACACAGAGGGATACTTGACAAATTTTGGATCGATAAATTTTCACTAAGCTATTTGGCCATATAATTTTTTTTTTTGGACCTATTTTGCTATATGCACATTAGTTTTCTAATGTTTTCAGTAACTTGTATGTAACTGACTAGACATTTGACAGCTTATTCTGATTGATGTAATTTTGATACTTGCATGATGAAAGGATAGTCATTATGTTCCTTCAGACTTTTCTGACCTATGTAACTAAGTGGTGTCGATTTTATGACAGTTTTATAAAATTTAAAACTGTCTTTTCTATGTGAAAAAAAAAGAGGGATATATTCTATCAAAGTTGTTTCATACTTTTCCATGTTCTGACTTGATTTGTGTAAGAAGATATCTACACACAAGCATGAGCATGCAATTAGAGAGATTTAAACCTTAATGGGATAACAACCAATGTAAATTCATCTTAAATCTAGATCTACCAAGCATCGAAAAGAATAAGATCCATTAAAGTGCAAACTTTTTTTCTAAATGTGAAATTTGAGGATAGGTTTTCTACTCAAGCGATTTGGTCCCTTTGGATGTTTGGTAAATTTGGAGTCAAGATGGATCTATGTTGGTTTTATTATAGTGGTCCATTATTTTAGTTTTTCATTTTTAATAAGGTCACTTTTTGTTGTGAGCATTTCATATGTAACATGTTATTGTAGATTCATCTAATTATTCTTTTGAACATATAGTTGTAAATGTAACTAATTACTCTATATGCAATATTCATGACATACAAATTCATTTACTAGAACGAACAAAAATAAATAACAAAGAAATGTACCAATGAAATTCAACTTTATTATTTTCGAGCATTATTATTATTACTACTTTATTTTTGGTTTTTCAAATATTATGTTGGACCAAAATATGGGAATAGATGTTAAAATTCATTTATTGTTGGCCTACAAAATGTAATATGAATATATTTGGTAATTGCATTTATGTTTGTAATATATATATATATAGAGAGAGAGAGAGCGAGAGCGAGAGAGAGAGAGAGAGAGGTTACAAACGTGACACATCTAACTCATCTAGAATGTAGAAAGTGTCTCTTGGCACAATAGCGTTATGCTTTCATCACAACTAAATTGCTAACCTCACAAGCCATCAATACTAATGTTTATCATTTTAATAATAAGATTTGTAACTGTTATCAAAATTATATAAAGGATCATTACCATATGTGGATTTTTCACTTTGTATTTGCTATACATTGGCCTACTTGGCGTACTATATGGATTTTTGCATCATGTTTTAAGTGAACACAAATTTGTTCTAAAGATAGTAAAATGTTTTTGCACAATTCTATGGTGATTTTAGTGTCCCTCTTATGGTGTGGTATGAATACATGATTTGGGTCCCTACCTAGCGTCTTATTTAATTACTCTTGTGCTATTAAAAGGATTCTCTTAGCCACTCACTTGTTCTTATTCTCTAGGTAAGCATGTTTACTATATAAAACATTCATCTGAGCCCTTTCATAATTTGACTTGAACATTGTTGGGTAGCCTAACTTTTGATGTGGTCACAAATATTGTTCAAGTTGTGATAAGAAACCCTTGAGACCATTGGCATTCCTTATCTTTGGTAAATGTGCTCATATTTATTAGTCCAAATTGGTTAACTTTTATCACTTTTGTTTTCCTCTTTTTAATGCTTTACTTAACATGGGCAATTTTGTGCTCATTATACATGTATTTATTGTTATCATTGATGATTTGTTTTCCTTGTCGCATAGAAGGCTCCAACCTAACACACACAATTAATTTTTTCCCTCGTATCATTATCCACTCAATGCCTATGGTTAGATTGTCAAGAGGAGGTGATGTACCCTAAAATTATGGATGGAATTGATATTCCTCCATAACAACAAGGTGGACATAAATATGTTGCTCCTTTTTTGGGGTTTGCCTTAAGGATTTAAATTGGGTATACAACTCTAAGCTTTAAATATATTATATGTTAATTTTTTGCATATCAATTTGTCATTATTTCTATAATAACCATTTCATTAAATTTGGGTTAATTTTTTTTAGGTCGATATAAGTGTTTCTAAATTACAAAATTCAGATTTTTTAAAACAAGTATGTAAACTTTTGGAATCTAATTTAACACTTTAAAAACATTAATATATACTTTCAAACATAAAATTCATTTTTTTTAACATTAATATATACTTTCAAACATAAAATTCACATTTTTTTATCTTAATTATTTTTATTGGTTCACATTTAATAAAATAGTTCTTAAATAATATTATTATTCATAGCTTTTATTTACTTATTTAGGTCTTCCCTCTTTTTTTTAATCTTAAAAATTGTAACTTAGAGTGATTTTAAACATCCCCTCTCTCTTTACACTTCTAGGACGGTCATTTTACTAAAAGCAATGTGTAATATTTCCATACTTGCAATGTGTAATATTTGATTGTTTCATTGCACACATATAAAATAGAAAACTTGTAAAAGTTTATATGAAGTTTAGCCATTTTGTTTTTTCATTTTCATTCTATATGAGTTCAAAGCTTTTATAAACTTGGCCATTATTCTTTTACATATTTTACAAACTTAAATAATTATTTTTATATTTCATAAACTTAAATCATTGTTTCTTTATATTTCATAAACTTAAATTATTATTTCTTTATATTTCATTGTAATCATAATAACTTGGTTATTTACATTTTTTTTAACTATTTCAATTATCTTAATGCTTGTTGTTTTGTTTAGTACTTTTTATTTTAATATATTAATCAAACTTAGTTAAGAGCTTTCACAAATTTTAATCTTAACAAATATTAATGATTGGTATTTGTTATTTACATTTTAACTTAAAAGAAATGCATATTTATTAAATTGGTTGTTTAGTTATAATATTTTAGAGCAAAAAGTATTAGTGGTACTTATAATATTAATGGTGATTCTAATAAGCATCAATCATCACCATATAATCATCAATCATAAGTATTAATTGTAATGTTTCTATCATTGTATAATAATTTTGTGTATTTTAAATTAATTCTTATTAATAAGGACATAAATTTATAATGGGAAGATTAACCATTAAATTTTTTTTTAACAAAAACTATTGATATTAAACAGGCTGTGCATAGCCATACATTACAAAAAACTGTATCTGAGTAGTTCTTGTTGGTCTCTAATAGAAAAGACAAAACTAGGCCAAAGAATTGACCTTAATATGCCGAACAGAGTTCTTACATAACTATTAAAGACAGAGGTAGTTTATACCCGAATATACTGCTAATTAAGAAATAAACAAAAAAACATAAGCTGATTATCAAACTCATTAAGGGTTTCCTAGATGCCCCAGGGGCTGAGTGACCGATTCCTCCTCCATGTGCTGAGCTACCCCCAGAGGGTTTTTATTTGCTTGACTTCATTGATTCATTTGAACCAGACGTTGGAGGTCCTGCTGAATGCGATCCACTTTCCCCATGATTTCCTTTAAATTCATCTCAGTATCATCAATCCTGGCATCATGGTTGCTAATCTGATAGGATGTGTAACCAACCACATCAACAAGATTTTTGATTTCTTTAGTTGTCTCTCTACTGTCCATGATTCCAATAGCCACCATTTCATAAAGACGCCTTAGGTTTGCCTTTAGGTCTGCAAGACATGCGTTTTCACCTGCATGGTCCATTCTTTCGTGGCTAGAATTGAGATTAGCGAGATTAAGGCTAGAAAAACTGCTGAGAAAATCCCTATCAAAACCTGTAAACTCGTGAGCCTGCCCAAAGCATATAATACTAAGACTGAAAGGCATATTACCGAAAGATGAGATGAGAGTAGTAATTTCTTGGTGAAGAATGTCGCAATCCTTCCTGCTATGGAAAGAGAGAGTTCCAAACGCTCCTTCCTTCCACCCAGAACAGTTGCACCCAAAGGTCAGAGTGTTGCCTCCAAGGAGAAAATGCCCGTATGCGAGAACACTGGACGCAGAGCCCGAGACTGAACGCCACGAAGGACCAATAGCTTGTTAAGAGCAGATGCAATTCAAGAACGCAACAAGAGCTAGCCTTTCCTTAACGAAGGCCCTGATCAAAGGCAAGGACTCGCAAGGGATCCCCTGAGCATAGCCTTCATCGATGCCTGAGATTACAATGAGCAAAGCTTTTTCCGGAAAGATTGCAAAAGAATGAGAAAGGTTTGGGCTAACATAAGGAGCGGGGGGTGAATGAAATTTCGGGAAGAAGCCATTGCACAGAGAATGATGAGACCTGAAGCATGTGTTCTGAATAAGCCATTACTCCAGAGGGGATGGTTCATTAAGGCAGACAGGATCGAGAAGGAGCTGGAGGTGAGTGGAGACCACGCGTCGCCAAGGCAAGGAGCATGTATAATACCATAGTCTATAAGCATTGTTCCAACGAGAATTGAGTTGGGGTGGGTTAGTAGGGGGGGATGTAATCTTAGAGACATTAGGGTATGGGTTTGAGGCTTATGTCTAAGCGATTGGAACAAAAGTGACCATGGGGAAGGGAGGCCCCAATGTTGGCCAAGGCATCTGTAGAGGCATTATTTGCTCGAAGGATGTGATAAAACTCATAATTGTTTGAAAGGAGAGGAATGATTATGTCACATACCCCAATTTTGTAAAATTATGTAAATTGTTTTATTATATTTCTGAGACATTATGTTAAAATTAATCCTAAGTAGGGATTGATGTCTCAGCAGAGTCAACAATAATGGAGTGTAATTCAGAATATTTTATTATTTAATAAATAAATTATGGAGACAACAGCATGGGAGAGCTGTTAAAAAGAGGTTACTGGTCAAACTGGTGGATGGAACTAGGTGGCAGGAAAAAGACAAGTGGAAGCATCCTCAAACACTTCCTAAGTTGCAGGTGGCAACTTCCCTATATTTGGGGTCATGATTCCCCAAGAAAGTGGAATGTGAGCAGGTGGCTCATTAAATAACAGTTAACCCAACTAAGACCTAGGCAATCTTTAAAAGTACTCAATGAAGAGAGCTCAGGCTGCTCAGTTATTTTCCAGAGAGAATGCATTCAGGTGAATGTTATTCAGGAAATTCATTGAGGAAGAGGGAAAAATAGTAAGGAAGCTGTTTGAGAGGAATGCTGCAGTAACTTGGTTATTTTACAGCTTTTTAGCTGGGAGAACTTACTGATAAGTTCAGAGTTAATACTGAGTTGAAGACTGGCATCTGACTTTGCTGCACCTAGTTCCAGCCAGGGAGACCAGAGCAAGCTCGGGGGTCCTGAGAAGTCGTTGTCTGAGCGCTCTCCAGGAGTTGGTAGGGAGGAACGACCTCCCATTGCTGTTGTTGTCCACAGCTTAATCAGGTTCTGTCATTCGCTTCTTTATGATTTTTGAGTATGAATGGATGAATATTATGTTAATTTACATGTCTGAGTAATTAAACCTGTTAGTATTCACTGTGTTTTTCCACATCTGGTATCACCAGACCGTACTCTAGCATAGTATCTCAGTATGGAGAAGTAGTAAACTTCTGAACTGAGTTTCCTAATTTTATTGTTGTTACTATAAGTGTTTTTATAGATTCATGAGTTATCTTTCTACAGTCTTAAAACTATTCTAGTACTGTAACTTTATTTTCTGGAAGTCTTAGCTGTAAAAATGAAGAGTTAGACTAAGTATTTTTGTAGTGGAAGTTATAATTGTTATCTTCTATTTTAAAATAAATACATTACCGACAGAAGGACATAAGTATTTATCTACACTTATCTAACAGATGTTACAGTTAAAGTATTTTAGTAACAGTTTGCATTATAGCAGAGAATGCTAATTTTTCGAGTTACTGTACATTCATTATATTCAGCTAGGTTAAAGTATATTTTCCTAACTGTTATTCTATTTTAAATCTGGAAAATAAATGCTATTTTTTTATATACAGTTATGTATATAGATACGTATATAAAATTATACTTTATTATTGAATAGGTATTATAAAGAAATAATCAGACTTTATAAATAAATAAAGAACCCAAACCAATTAATGGGTAAAGCAATATTAAAACAACATTTATAGTAACTTCAAGAAGAAATAGTATTGTATTATAGTACCTATAATATAGCAATATGTTATATGGTATAACATAAACATTCAGGTATTATATTAATATAAAAATAAAGACTTGTTTATTTATACATAGAATGTAATTAAACAAAAAGAAAAATAATTATGAACTAGTCTTTCATTTTACCTTGTAAAATAATTAAACGTTATTAAAAGACATTGGTAATAATTAAAAGATTACAAAAGAGTAGCATTATATTACTCAATATCAAAGTATAAAAACAATACTGTTTACAAACAGTAGATCGAGGTTAAACCCTAGATCTTTAATCCTTGCAAATAAATATTATTTAAAAAAAGAAATAAGACATAAATTCATTACAGTCGCAATATAAAAACAAGATTTTAAGACTGTTCTGAGCCTGAAGGCTATTTAATTATTATACAGATATAAAACAAGTAATGATGTATTAAATAAATCAAGGTTTATCTGTACCGAAAGAAGAAGGTATGAGTACAGGACGCTCGACAATCGAGCTTATGTTTATAAACCTAATCAGTAACCTAACGAGACAAATGTCTCTTCATCCTAAATCTTATTAAATAAAAATAACTAATAACATTTACAGCTGGGATATTAAATGAAGCACAGTAAGCATTCTTTGTTTTCTTTTATCTTTTCAATACAGCATTAAAAGTAAATGCAAGAAAAAGAACGAGTATTCAAAATATGGTAGAACGGAGGGTAAAAACCCTACCCACGATAAGTAATCACATAAGACTGAAAACTCTGTTCATTTATTAACCCATAGCTGTAAATGCAAGGCTCACGGCCTGTAAAAACTCATTAACACCGTATTAACACGAAGGCTTACAGCCTGCTTTTCTGTTTACAAAACCTACAGTATTTAAAATCAAAGCTGTACATTCACGGCCGTAGCCGGAGGACTCTTTACAGAGCTAGGGTTATACCCATAGCGTAAACATTAAAACAAACAGCTCAAAAACCACGAGGACAGAATGGCCATAGTAACAACCAACGCCATCCTTAAGATGCAGACAAAGATGATAAGCCATGGAAGGACCCAGGGCTTACCGTAGCTGGAGATGTAACCCTGAATCCGGAGAAGGAATCGAAGTGTAGCAGGTTCACCTGCGAAGAGATTTAATTGCAGCCGAGTGTTAGCATTTACTTAAAAGATAAATAATAACCTATAAAATTTACTGTGCAATGAAAAATAACCAGTATAAGTATTACCTTAGCAGTTGAAAGCCCGCGATGTGAAGCTGTGACTGCTTCCAGCGAGGAGGCTGCCATTTGATGGCAGAACGACGGGTATTTATCATTCAACCTACAGCACAAAGGAGACCCCAGATAAACCCTAACATCGCAGCTTCCTTCTTAATGTTTTCACCCGACCGGCTAAAAGAAACAGCCACGTTTATTATAAAGGATAATCCACTGGAGGGTGCAAGAAAAGGGCTGGACTGTCACCAGTCGAGACAAGTAAACCTATGGCGGTTCCACAGAGGCAAATCAACCCGAGGTAAACACTCTAAATAACTCACAGTGTAAGTAATTGAACTCGCCTGGAGCAAGAGCTGTGAAAGGAGCAGTGGCGGTCAACACATTACCAGCAGGGTTCCGAAATGTTGCAGAGCGGCCAAGAGGCCGAGGGTGAGATGGAATGAAGTGTTAGGGTTCAGTCAACCCCTTATAGTGCCAACGAATGGATATTATGCACCCACGTAGCTCTTTTAATAATTCGCTTCACTCCAAAGTCCATGACCGATGATTGTTGATAATCAAAATCATCGCTGGAATGATTTATAACAAGTCATAAACCTTGGTATATACCTACACCATATCGCCACAACGCATGATTAGTAATAAGATTATATAGATTGCATGCTACGTATGGTTTGATTATTAGTACTTGGAATATACATATTGTATAATATGTTTGTTTAATATATTCCATGCTTATACATATTGTTTAATATGTGTTGTTTAATATATTCCATGCTATGTATTGTTTGTACAATAACCCCATGTTTACAATCATATTGTTTATATGGTTTATTCATTAACATGATGCTTATACATAGTGAATAGTATATATTGTTTATTATATATCATGATATTCTTAGTTATGTATTTTCATGTTACATGTTGTATGTACATTAAGTCCAATGAATATAGTTATGGCATGCTACATATGGTTTATTCCATAGCATTGTGCACCCAAGCCTAGAGTTGTTATGAGATAAAAGAACTATAAAATAATAGGTTATGGTATTAATGTAGTTGTTATAATCTTGTTTGTGCATATAGTTTATTTTATAACCTCATGCACGTAAATATAGAAGTTGTTTACATGTTCAAGAGTTATAAAGAGTATACTATGGCTATAGTTAGGTTGTTGTTGCTTTTATTCTTTTAAAAGGAAAGTAATAAACCTATCTACTCTATGAGGTATATACCACTGATAGAGTTTTTACTAAGATATTCATCTTTCATTTTGAGTTGTCCTAATTCATAAAGTAAATATTTTATGGTTAAAGATATCTCATCCTTGATATGGTTATCACTTTCCTTGATGACAAATAGACTTAGTCATTCTACAAACTTAGGATTGTTAAGAGATTTCATAAGAAGGGGAGACTAGATAGCTTGCTTTTCTCTTCTCATCTTCCTTGTTTGGCAATCTAGTTTTTAACCAATTGATACCTGTGGAATGAGTTAAGCATTCTAAAGAATTATAGACTTTTTAACTAGAAATGGGATACTTGTTTCAGATCTTAAATCTTAGATGTTGCAGCAAGAGAATTTATGGATTGATTTTTATAGTAGTCCTCATCAGTTGTAAAACTGAACAGTATGCAAGCTAGATTGGAATGTTATTATTATAACCTGACAAAAAAGGGATAAACCTATGAAGCTGTGATCTTTCTACCATAATAAGCTGTTAGGTAAAGAAATAGTATATAAGTTCTTATACTTATTTTCAGGAGAAACATTCAAGTTTTTCATACTTGTAATTCTGTTAAACCTCATGACCTTGTATGGTATAGTCTTCTACTGTGTGTTTGTGAAAAATGCATTTTGTTTTAATATTAAGTCCCAAAGGAAAGTATAGCAGAAATAACAAGATTTTACCTTGAGAAGTATGATATTTTTTTGTCTAGCATGAATAAACTTTTACTAATCAAAGTGTGTGCAGAATCTGAACTGTAACTTCAAATACTTGTTAGCATCGGACCATACTTCTTACCTGTATATCTGTATAAAAGGAAACGGCTGTGTTAGCTCGAAAGCTAAGTAATCCCAGCCCTTACGACAAATCACCTTATGTCGCAAACAGAATTTTTTAATCAGTAGCTAAAAAGAAAAATGCTTTTCAAAGAACATAGTATTTAAATAACTATTCAGTTACATTTTAAATAGCATAAACTAATCAACCAGTTAACAACTGCTTTTGATGTGATTATATGTTATTTTAAAAGTTTTAGATTTTTCGAAATTTTGGGGTTTTGACAAATTATGTTGAACAACCTTATGCAATTGATGGATCCTGAGGTGCATCCATTGATCATTTTGTATACGACTTGCCTTGAGTTTCCAAAAATCTCTATCCCGGAGGAATCTATAGTGTCTAAAAGTTATAGACCCTGCAAGAGAGCCATACACTCAGCTTCATTGTTCGTCTTGTGGCCCAGGCCCCAAGCAAAGGTTTTTTCAGTTTGTCCTTCGGGATCCAATAAGATCCCCCCCACACCTTCCACCCCTGGGTTGCTTTTTGAGGCACGATCAAAGAATAGGGCATAGGAATTCCATTCCTGCAACCAAACCATAAGTTTGTTGTGAGTCTTTCTTATCTCCCAAGGGTATGAGCTTGTGGGAAAGTTGGATTGTGTGCTGATGAAATTGGACTGAGGGGAGATCCTTTTTAGAAAGATGTTGCACCAAGAAGAGAGCGACTCAGAAAGGTCTTCTGAAGCTGGATAGCTGATACCTTTTAAGGAAAAATTTTCTGCTATCATTCCCACAATTTTTGAAACTATTCGGGATGGAACGACTTTCTCCCCTTTAAAGATTGCTTTGTTTCTGGCCAGCCAAAGCTGCCAACAAAGGTTCTTTGGAATGGTGTTCCAAAGATGCTTGAGGATGGGTTTCTTATTGATATTTCCAAGGAAGTACTTGATCCATTTTTCGAGAAGCTGCTCAAGGGAGTCTGGGGGTCTGAATTGAGAACCTGGAGGAAGAATAGACTTCCAAAATTTCAAAGATACATTGCACCGAAGAAAAATGTGGATTGAAGTTTCTGATTTCGAGTTACAAAAAGCACATCTAGAGGGGCCTGCTATCCCCCTTTTCCTGAGATTTCCAGCTGTAAGCAATTTGTTATGCATCAAATTCCATATGAAATAATTTACCTTGGGAATAATGTCTGAGTGCTAGACCTTTTGCCATAAGCTTTCATTTGTTGTTGGTTCCATAGTTAACTTCTTATATCCTTCTTTGACCGTGTACGTGCCATTTTTTCCCCAACCAATATAGTCCTTTGAATATTTATTTATTGGAGTCTTGCCATGCAGGGAAGTGAGGAGAAGATTCTTTGCTACCTCCAAATGCTCAGGAGGATGGAAGTCTTTCCATCCAGTCCAACTCCCGTTCGGATTCCACGAGGAGAGATAGAAGAGAGTGGTGACGCCGATGCTATGAGCCCATTTAGACAGTTCTCTCATTCCTGGGAGCGAGGAGAGTGAAGGATATCCTAGAATATTGTTCTCCCGAATCTTAATCTTTTTTTTGTTATCAGGAATCCAGTAATAATTTGACTGAATCAAATTGAGAGAAGCTTTGCATAGAAGCCAGAGCGAGGTGTCCTTTCCGGTCCAAGGGCAAGTCAAAATTTTGGATCTTGGTCTCCTGATGTATTTTTTCCTTATTACCTCTTTCCACCATTCTTTCTTGCTAGTGACCAGTCTCCAAATCAATTTTGCACCAAGTGCTTTGTTCATTTTCTCTAGATCCCTTATGCCCAATCCTCCTCTGCTTTTTAAACATTTAACTGTGGCCCATTTAACCAAATGAAATTTTTTAGTCTACACCTTTCCTCCTTGCCAAAGAATTTTTCCGATTTCTATACAAATACTATTTATTACTGTCTTAGGGGCCAAGATCATCGAACTGGAATATATAGGGTACGAGGAGAGGATTGAATGAATGAGCGTTAGTTTCCCTGCCAGGTTTAACCACTTTGATCCCAAAGAATGGATTTTATTTTTGATCTTTTGAATGATCAGAGCCCACATGAAGGAAGCAATTTTTTTTTAGCTATGGGGATGCCCAGATAGATAAAATGAGTCCAATAATAATTGACACGAATGTGGAGGATTTGAGATATTTTATGAAGAGTAGTCACATTGCTATTCCATCCACAAAGCTGACATTTATCCAGATTTGCAGAACTTCCAGAGGAGCGGAGGAAAAGATCTAGGGGTCCTACGAAATTTCTGGCAATTTGGGGGGAAGCAATGCCCAATAGAATAGTGCCATTGGCAAAAAGAGCATGGTTAATAGGTTGAACTCCATTTCTAAAGGAGAGTCCTGGGAGGGAGACCTCTTCTTGAAGTCTAATTAGACTTCTAATCAGGGAATCAACAACAAGGATATAAAGGAAAGGGGAGAGGGGACAACCCTGCCTTATCCCTTGACTGGCATTGAAAAACTCTATGGGTCTGTCATTGATTAGAGGGGCTATCCAGGGAGAATTGATGCAGGCTTGGACTTGATTAATGAAGATGGAGGGAAAACCAAACTTTTTGAGCACTAGAAAAACAAAGGCATGTCTTAACCGGTCAAAAGCATTTGCAAGATCAATTTTAATAGCCATACCTGCTTCGCCCCTCTTGGTGCTCTGCCACCATACGTGTTCCTCTGTCGCCTCTCTCTACACTGATTTTGAAAGAATTTGGTGTTTTGATCGCCCCCCTTGATCCAAAGAACTCTAGAGCGTAATCTCCATCCTTCTTCCTCTTGCCTCAGTATTGATTGCAGACTTTTTTCAAGTTCTATCTCCCTGAGAAGGTGCACTCTGGTTATCTCATTTTTCTCCATATCCTCTTGAAGAGCTTCCATTTTTTTAACAATTTCAATTTTTTTGAGAGATGGCTCTTGATAGTGATGCATGGCCCAGGACTTGAGAGCTGACTTCACCTTTTTGATCTTTTGTTCCCAAATAAAAGCCGGAGATCCTGGAATGAAGCAGAGCCAAGCTTTTGAGATGATATCCCTAACCCCTTTCGATTCTAACCAAAGATGATTGAACCTAAAGGGAAGAGACCCCAAATTTTCCATAGGTGGGAAGAAGAGACATAGTGGCTTATGGTCCGAGACAGCCGAACACAAAATTTTGGACTTTGGGAAGGTCTTGAGGTGGGTACTAACTAGAACGTGGTCCAACCTGGCAGTAATGTGGGACAGACCTATTCTTTTGTTGCTCCAGGTGAAGGTCCCATGCTTTGGCTTGATGTCCGTTAGTCCCCAGAGCATGGTCAGATCCTCCAACCTTTCTCCAAAAAGATCCCTTACTTTGAATCCTCCTCTATGCTCAACTACAGAAATAATGACATTGAAATCTCCGGCTATGAAGCAGGGGGTTTGCTTTTTCCCTTTGCATTGCTCCTTGGCAGAATTCCAGAAATTTTCTTTTTGAGCTTGGATTGTTGGTTCGTAAATATTCCCTATCTCGAACACTTGTTTATTTTCTTTGTTTTCTAGCTGAACGAACAACCAGTTTTTATTTTCAATGGATGTTTGCATGGCGAACTTCTCACTGTCCCACCAAGAAAGAAGGCCTCCTGATGCTCCCCTCGCACTAATAGCAAACCCTTCTCCTTTGGGCCACAATTTTTTCAAAGTTGAGAGACTGTCTTCCACATTCTTTTTAGTCTCCTGGATGAGAAGGACAGAGACAGATTCCATTGATTTGAATCTTTTAATAACTTCAGTTTTATGGGAACCTCCTAATGCTCGACAGTTCCAGGAGACCAGCTTTATTATTTCTTAAGTTGTCGGAGCGCATTTTCCCTTTCCTTTTTGTCTTCTTCCCCGCTAAGGAGGTATTTGCTTCCTTGTGAGTTTTTTACCAGGAAGTCAAGATTTGATTGCTTCACTACCGCTTTTTCTCTTGCAGTTTTCTATTCCCTTAAGGTCTTATTTGAATTTATACCTTTTCTGGAATGAGGTTCTTGCTCTTCATTGGAGTTTTCTGAAGTTTCTTCAAGGCTTGCTTTTGCACTAGAACGGGTGACTGATCCTTCAGAGTTGGCAGTTCCTTCCTTTCTGATAATGGGACGAGAGAGGTTCTCCTCCTTGGCATCCTTTTGCTTTGGAGATGGAGCCTCTGCTGGGATTTCTTGCTCTTGAAGAGGGGCCTCTTCCTCATTTTCCTCTGGGGTTTCTATCTCTGCTTCCTCGATGTGTAAGGCTTCAAACTTGTTTCCAGGTGTATTCTTTGCCAGGAAATGGGGTTGCTTTGCCACTGTTGATTTTGCACTTTTTTTCCCACTTTCTATGTTCCATCCTTCTTCTTGCAGACCTTCAGGGTTAGGTTTGTCCGGTTTTTTTGGACAGGATTTAGTGAAATGCCCGTACTCATGGCAATATTTGCATTTGAAGGGTATTTTCTCATAATTCATTGTCTGAAGGTGATTCCATCCATCAATGGATAGATTTATAGCTTCAGGTAATCCTTTTTCTAGATCGACCTCAACACAAATTCTAGCACATGAAAACATTGGGGATTTTGGCTCTGATTTATCCACATATTTTCCCAAGGTATTACCTATTGCCCGGAAGTTCTCGTCATTCCAGCAATGAAGGGGGAGGTGGGGAAGCTTAACCCATACTGAGACTACCTTAGGGATATCTTTTTCAGGGTTGAATGATAGATCCCATTTGTTAAGATACATTCCTCTTGGACCCATAAAATAAGGCCCATTTCTGAAAATGAGGTCTCGATCTTCTTTCTTCTCAAAGATGAAAGGAAAATAGCCTTTCCCGCAGAAGATTTGTTGGATCTCTCCTTGAATGAGGGTTCTCCAATTCTTATTGAGTCATATTTCAACCGATCTGGGAGACGACCAAAGTCGTGTGAACAAACCTATGAGTCCTTTCTCTGAGAGAGTGACGTCTTTCCTCTTTGAAGCTACTAAAGAGAGTTTTACCTTAGGAATTTCAGAACGCTTAACAAAATGAGATGAAGGAGGGTCATTAGACGAGGGGGGGGGGGAATGGAGGCGACAATGTTCTGGAAGTTATCTTCATAGCTCGAGAGTTCAGGATCCGGAGGATCCATGGAAGGGAGGCTGAGGGGGGTGCCTGCGCAGAGCCCTCCCACAGAAAACCTAGGAGCCACAAAACCCTAGCTCGCGATTCTTCTCCATAGCCTTAGGTTACTTTCGATTTATGGATTAGTATTAACAAGTGTGGAAGATTAGATTAACCATTAACATTATCAATTTAATGTGTAGGCATTTAAATTAAGTTATCTACTAAATTCCAATCACATAGAACTTGGAAGTTAGGAAGCAATCAATGATATAGGTTTCTTGACTTATAAATCCATTTTACTTAATAAATAAATTATATGTTTTTGCTTATTATTCCACACTTCTGGTTTTATCAATTTGAGGATTCTCTGGTTTTAGTTTTCTTCTCAAGAGTCTATCATCGGGAGTTCTCACCAAAGGCTTCTTAAAAGGTCTTCATGGAAGTAAGCTCAATTTCTTTGTTTTATTAATATTTAGTTATTTTTATGTTTTTTTTAGGGTTTTGATCGTAGAGTTGTCTATCTTTGAGACTGATTCTTTGTTTTAATATTTAAATTTTTTGATATTTGTTTTAATTAAATGTGTAATGTTTTAATACCTTTATTATTATTATAGTTTAGTTTAATTTTATTATTACATGTTCCTTTGTTTTAATTAGTTTTATTAATTTTATAGTTTGAATGTTTAAATGTTTATTATTGTTTAGTTTAAATGTTAATTATTGTTTGGTTTAAAAGTTTATTATTATTAGTTTGAATGTTTATTATTGTTTTATTTTAAATGTTAATGTTTTATTAACTTTATTTAGTTTAATTTTATTATTCTTAGATGTTCTTTTGTTTTAATTAGTTGTTCTAATGTTTTATTAATCTTAATATTATTATAGTTTAGTTTAAAATGATTTAGATTTAAAAGTTAATTAACAAATTTAGCTCGTTTAGTTTATTTTGAATTTGTTAAGTTATTGTTCTTCATATAGTTTTGATTTAAATGTTTAGTATTTTAGGTTAATTTTTGTTAGTTATTAGTTATTATTATTAGTGTTAATGTTTTATTAACTTTATTTAGTTTAATTTTATTATTCTTAGATTTTTTAATGTTTTAATTAGATGTTATATTGTGTTATTGATTTTAATATTATTATAGTTTAGTTTAATATAGCTTAGATTTAAAAGTAACAAACTAAGGTATATTAATTTGATTTTAATATAGTTTGGTTTATTTTGATTTATTAATTTATTGTTTTTAATATGGTAATGATTTTAAATGTTTAGTATTTTAGGTTAATTTTGGTTTTTGTGTAGTAGTTATTAGTCGTTAATGTTTTTTTTTTATAATTTTTTTTTATTAAAATTTGAAGTAAGTATGAAGTTTTTAAGATAGTTTTTGTTTATCGGTTTTTGTTTCTGGTTTTGAGGATCTTGACGACTGGTTTTCAGGATTCGTTTAGTTTTAGGATATCATCTCGGTTTAAGTTATTAGGGTGTTTTTTGATTTCGAGTGCTTCCCTTATTTTTCGTTTGAAGTGGTGAGGGACGACTGCGAGTACTTCCTTTTGTTCGAGACACATATGGTTCTTGGTATCGTACGAGTGTTGTGCGGCAACACAGTTCTTAACCCTATAGTGGTTTATTCCTATATCATGTATACACTTATACGTTGATCACAAATAATTTGTTTTTTTTGCAGATGTGCACATTTGAAAGATAATGACGTCAAAATCATCCTATTCAATGTCGGACATATTTTCAAAATATTCCACATGATCCATATGGGATACCTCTATAAGAAGAGAACTACCGATAACAATCCACATCTAAGATGTTGTAGGAGGTGGGATAGCGACCTACAAATGATTGTGGTGATTTTTTTAAAATAAGAATTATGTGTGGTTGTCCACAACACAAAGAAATGCAAACAATATCTCATTTGCAAGAAGTACTATAGAATTATGATGAAGGTAACCTTTCATATATTTAAGGATATATATTTCCTACAATGTTCCAAACTCCATAAATGAAGTTGAACATACAAGGGAAAAAATCATGAATTTAAGCATTTTCTTGAGCCTACAAGAAATGAGCCTACAATAACCAACCTAACCTTATTCCTTAATAGATTATCCAGTTCCAACTCTTTATAAAGGTTTACTTGTTAGACATGTTAAAACTAGGTGATCTAAGGTGATGGAATCAATAGTGAGGAATTTGATAAAAAGAGGCATTCTAGTATTTGAAAGTATGATATTAAGGAAGACATCTGATACCTTCTCATACCCCCATCTTTAGAATCTATTTATAAGATTATTTAAAAACTCTATCTTTGGTACATGCCCCTAGATTAAACCATTTTCTATAACTATAGAACCTTTCCCCGTTGTAGTAACAACTATGTAATTTCCCCCTTAGACTATCATGAACAAATATATGACCTTTTATAATATCATATGTGGTTGTTCAATAAAGTCGATTTGAAGTTATTTTTGTGGGCCCCATTAATATGAGGCTAACTATTTTATGATTTCATCATATAAACATAGCATATATCGATATAGAGTTTGATTTTACATGGTGATCAACACAAATATCATGTTTACAAGAAATGAGGTTACAATAACCAACCTAACCCCATTCCTTAATAGATTATTGGAACCAGTGCAACCAAAAAAATCTATTTCCCATTGATAAAGGCCCACCACTTTCACATACCCATCATTGAATGAGACACAACCCACTATATCCATGCACTAAGCTACCTGCTTTCACTAATCAGGAAAAAAACCAACATTCACTATGCTATGGTCCAAGAAAGTAAGCAACATTCTACCCACCATTATGTGTGTGGAAAAATAGTACCAACCTAATTAAAACCATGCACTGGCTCTAGATAAATTGGACAAACAATCGGAACAACAGACAATGCTAACAAAGTTCCAACTCTTTATAAAGGTTTACTTGTTAGACCTGTTAAAACTAGGTGATCTAAGGTGATGGAATCAACAGTGAGGAGTTTGATAAAAAGAGGCATTCTAGTATTTGAAAGTATGATATTAAGGAAGACATCTGATACCTTCTCATACCTCCATCTTTAGAATCTATTTATAAGATTATTTAAAAACTCTATCTTTGGTACACGCCCCGATATTAAACCATTTTCTATAACTATAGAACCTTTCCCTGTTGTAGTAACAACTATGTAATTTCCCCCTTAGACTATCATGAACAAATATATGACCTTTTATAATATCATATGTGGTTGTTCAATAAAGTCGATTTGAAGTTATTTTTGTGGGCCCCATTAATATGAGGCTAACTATTTGATGATTTCATCATTTAAACATAACATATATCAATATAGAGTTTGATTTTACATGGTGATCAACACAAAGATCGTGTTTACAAGAAATGAGCCTACAATAACCAACCTAACCCCATTCCTTAATAGCTTATTGGAACCAGTGCAACCAAAAAAATATATTTCCCGTTGAGAAAGGCCCACCACTTTCACATACCCATCATTGAATGAGACACAACCCACTATATCCATGCACTAAGCTACCTGCTTTCACTAATCAGAAAAAAACCACCATTCACTATGCTATGGTCCAAGAAAGTAAGCAACATTCTACCCACCATTATGTGTGTGGAAAAATAGTACCAACCTAATTAAAACCATGCACTGGCTCTAGATAATTTGGCAAAACAACTGGAACAACGGACAATGCCGGCAAAGTTCCAACTCTTTATAAAGGTTTACTTGTTAGACCTGTTAAAACTAGGTGATCTAAGGTGATGAAATCTATAGTGAGGAGTTTGATAAAAAGAGGCATTCTAGTATTTGAAAGTATGATATTAAGGAAGACATATGATACCTTCTCATACCTCCATCTTTAGAATCTATTTATAAGATTATTTAAAAACTCTATCTTTGGTACATGCCTTGATATTAAACCATTTTCTATAACTATAGAACCTTTCCCTGTTGTAGTAACAACTATGTAATTTCCCCCTTAGACTATTCGGAACAAATATATGACCTTTTATAATATCATATGTGGTTGTTCAATAAAGTCGATTTGAATTTATTTTTGTGGGCCCCATTAATATGAGGCAAACTATTTGAAGATTTCATCATATAAACATATCATATATTGATATAGAGTTTGATTTTACATGGTGATCAACACAAATATCTTGTTTACAAGAAATTAGGCTACAATAGCCAACCTAACCCCATTCCTTAATAGATTATTGGAACCAGTGCAACCAAAAAAATCTATTTCCTGTTAAGAAAGGCACACCACTTTCACATACCCATCATTGAATGAGACACAACCCACTATATCCATGCACTAAGCTAACTGCTTTCACTAATCAGGAAAAAAACCACCATTCACTATGCTATGGTCCAAGAAAGTAAGCAACATTCTGTTGATGTATTTGTAACTTTGGAATGTATTCATCCGTATATCTTATGTATTGTACCCTGATGTTTATTTTGGGATGTGTCTGTAATGTATTTGAGTCATGTCATGCCCCGATGTTCCTATCGGGAGGTTCTATAATGTAAACAAGTCATGTTAAGTCATTGTGGGTAACCCTCCTATTTGTCAAGGGTTAAAGTCCCCACAGTTGTGGGTCCCTAGGGTTATTATACTATACTAGAGAAGTCAAAACTAGGTGATTCATTGTAAGTTGGGGCAATAGTCCCCACCGTTGTGTGAAGGATAAACCTCCTTGTTGGTCGGAGGAGGCAAAGTCCCCACAAGTTGTGGGGCACTAGGGTTATTAGACACTCCTGGAGATTTCGGGTCTAGTAATTAATTATTAAGTGAGGCTAACATGTTGGAGTGGGTTTCAAGTGAACGAAAGAATATAAATAGAGAGTGAGCCTCTCTATTTATCACACACACACACTCACTCATTGGGGCGCATGAGTGAGAGAGAAGACTCTGGGATCAGAGAGAGAGATTGCTACTGTCGGGAGATCATCTTTATGTTTTTGGGTTTTACTTTTGGTGCTGATTCTATCTCTGAGGAATTTGCGGGGTTTTCACCATTTATGGTTTTCCCAAGGATAAACACTGTGTTCATTGTCTCTTGTGTTTGATTGTTGTGCTTGTTATTCTCTCAGTTAAAGATCCTAATATAATGCTAGCTTGAATGATAAAAATCTAACATGGTATAAAAGCTAACCTGAGAAGAAGACATTGTGTAGCTACAGAAGCTAGGGCTTCTTACATTTTGGGTCTCTCTCCACAATCCATTAGTAAAAGTATGCTAGGCTAACTCTCCATTGAAGGGCGCATCTTTTTGTTGAAGCAGAATTCCATTCCGAGCATTTTCAGTTTTGGTGCAGGAAATTAGGGCTTCTTGCAAAAGAGGAATTTTTGAGTGAGCCCAGCATAGGATTGATCTCCTCATCAAAATTGAATTTTAGAGACCTGGGTCAATATTTTTGGTTGGGTGAAACTCCGGGAAAGTCAAACCCTAGTTTGACCCTTAGCTAAAAAAAACCCTAAATACTAAAATTGCTAAGTTTTGGTACATTCGCTATATCCTGAGATTGGAGATGGCTCAGGAGCTGCAAATTTCAGAGACCAAATATAAAATCCTTATTTACAATGTGTCCAAATTTCAGCCTCATATTCTTTATATTCTAGGAGATATGATCCCTCCAATTTAGGGTTGCAGCATCTTCCAGAATTCATCCCTAAACAGGACACCTCGGGAGAATTGCTATATCTTGGGCTACAAAGGTCCAAATGAAATTCCTGAAGATGTTCCAGAAAGGGAACAAACTCTAATTTATGTGGTCCTTGGGAAAATGATCATAAGTCCCAATTGGTGAAACCAATTCTAATTGAAACTATGGTGTTGGATCAGGGACATGCGAGGATACCTCAGTTCAAAGGTTCAAACACATAGGATTAGTAATTTTGGAGATACCACAGAAACAGTAATAGGAATTTATACAGAAGAAATTGGAAAACTAGGGCTTCCTGTTTCGGAAGCTTCCCTCCACTGTTTTCAGACAAGGAGTACATTGGACAGCTCAACTTGAAGAGATCTATATTTCTATCCAATCAGATCTGAAAGATTCCAAGTTTTGAGAATTAGAGTTTCTCTGACAAACCCTAGATCAACCACCTCCGGAACTAGGACGATCTAATCTTTTGCTATTTGCATTTGAGGTTCTCATTTCAAAGTGATCTATCACATCAGCTTGATGATAGGCTTGGTGAAGTTGAACAATTCCAAGCATGGAAGTATTTGATCTCTCTGAAGAAAATGAATTGGACACCTACATGAGTAGAAGAGGTTCCAGTTCCAGAGGGAGATGAGGATAAAATCCTTACACTAGAAGAACTTGTTCAAGGCCAAGAAGATCATTATTGATTCAATCACGGATCACACTGTACCACAAGTGTCTTCCCTAAAGAAACCAAAGATGTTTGATTCCTTGACCAAGCTATTTTAAGGGAAGAACATAAATTAGAATATGACCTTAAGAAACCAGTTGAAGAATGTGAATATCCTGAATGCAGAGACCATACAATCATCTCTCAAATAAGAGAACAACTTGTAGTAGTAGAAGAATAAGTGGAGAATGCAGAAGTGGTAATAGCCACCTTGAATGGCCTCCCAGGATCATGGGATTCATTCATGCGAGGAATGTGTGCCAGAAGGAAGTGATTACTTTCAGCAGACTCTGGGAAGAGCACACATAATAAGAGAAGAGAAGATGGGAGAAACTGAAGATCAATATCTCACCATCCAAAGAAGATCCCTCGACGAATGAGGAATATGAAGAACTCAACTCTTGAAGAACCTCTTATCCACCTTAGCATTTGGATAAGAAACGAAGCTATTATGAATGAAGAAGACGATGAAGCTGAAGGCTCAAGAAGGAGTCTACCCACGAAACATATAAAGATAAGTATTCAATTGTCATTTCATGATATTGTTTTTCTTATGCATTTGTTTATATTCAGTTAATGTATTATGCATGATAGAATGTTTGCATTAATGACAGTATACTACTAATATGCATGTGATGGGCAAGTAGCTCATGGTGCTATACAAATCTCCATTGCTACTTATCTAGAATGAAACCTCTTTGCTGACATATTGAATTAGTGCACAATCTCAATGTTGTCCTGGTAGAGATGGAAGGCATCTAGAAACGTTTCCGTGAGATATGGATGAATGTTGTATTGGCTAAAGTAGTTGCATGATCATATATTTATGCATAAGAATTTTCCAGTATGAATATTCCTTATGAAATGTTTCTAACCATACAAATGCATTTGACTTATAGGAAAGATCGCATACATAATTGGCTACAAGCAAAGAAGGATGAGACTTGTTCCGAAGAATAAGTGACGACATTTCAAAATGAAAAAAAATAATATGACGAATGCAGCGACATCATTGATGCAGAACCTTCCAAGAACAAAGGGAAGATCATTTCAAGAAGAATGATGTCTAGGATACAATATCGATACGTGAAGGAAAGTTTGTAGTTCCATCATGCAGTAGATGGAAACATCGTGGGAAAGAAGGCAAGATTTGTAGCACAAGGCATGGACTACGAAGAGACATTTGCAGCCACTGCAAGTGAAGACACATGATAGGAAGAATCATGTGTGCAAATGAAAGAAGACCTTGTACAAGCTCAGAAGAAACCCATGGGATAACACATACATGAGGAGCTTGATGAAGATCTGAACCTTTGCTACAAGTTTGATAAAGGATGACAAGCTCACAAATGGGTGCAAGAAGAACTTTTGAAAAGGTTCAAGATAGAGGATCTTGGTATCCAGTGATCCTAGATGGATATATACAAGATTAGTAGCATAGGAAGCTACTTGTCACTCTAGTACATAATTTTTCAGTGCATAGAGTACGGAAGACAGAGGGAGTATGATGCTTCATAGGGAGTGACTGCAGAAGATCCTAAGGTTCGACATGGTACGATAGGATGGACAGATTACTGATGACTCTAGGCTTTACTGAGAGTAAAGTGGATTCCAGCCTTTGCATCAAGATTGAAGGTGGAATACCAGTGATTCTCCTGTTATGTGCCGACGCACTACATTCTAGGCATGGAGGTGTGGACAAGGGAAGTATGCAGTAGAGATCCTGAAGAGGTTCGGGATGATAGACTGCATGACCACACCTATGGCATCAAACCTGAAGCTATTGAGTGTTGCTTCATCAGAGTCGATGGATGCCACGATGTATCATCAGATGATTTGTTCCTTGATGTACCTGATGATACGAGACCAGATACTTGCTTTGTTGTGAACACATTGAGACATGTTCACTTGATGGCTGCAAGTATGATACGAATTAGAAGATTAACTTGGAAGGTTATATGGATTCAGATTGGGCAGTGCCATTGATAGGAAGAGCACTTTGGGATGCTTCTTCAGTATGAGATCATGTGTGATCTCTTGGTTGACAGGACGGAGTCCTGCATGGCGCTGAGTATAGCCGAGGCAAAAGATGTTGCCACTTGCTATTTGGGGGGTAGTATGTTTCCTTTGAAAACTACTATTTGATTTGCTTGATCTGACTTGCATTTTTGGTATGATGCAAAGAGGAGCAGTGAAGCTCCAGTTTGTGATACAGATAGAGATCTCTTGAAAGAGGGAGTTCTAGCATAGCTGGTGAGATAGGTTGTCTGAGCATAAATCCTGGAGAAGCTTGTAGGTTTCTCAGACGTAAACGGTCATGTAGGTTGTCCTCAGATGTAATCGGTCCTGGCGAAGCTCGCAGGTTATCCTTGGACGTAATCAACCCTAATGTGATTCTATGCTAGAAATGGCCAGAGTGAAGTTTGAGTACTTCAGGGAGAAGCTTGGTGTTCTCCAAATCGAGGTTCCCTCCAAAGGGAAGTGATGATTTTGTGATCCCTTCTGACATGGTGAGAGGATTGGTTCCTTCCATGGTTAGATATAAGTGTTGTACCCTTCCGACATGGTGACAAGATTGGTTCCTTCCATGGTCGGATGTAAGAGCTGTGACATGGTGAGAGGATTGGTTCCTTCCATTGTTAGATGTATGTGTGGATTCCACATCCAGCATGAAAAAGGGTTGGCTCTGTGAAGACATATCGAGTATGAAAAAGGACTAGCTCTGTGTAGATGCCACATCTAGTATGAAAAAGGACTAGCTCTGTGAAGACTCATCTAGTATGAAAAAGGACTAGCTCTATGTAGATGCCACATCTAGTATGAAAAAGGACTAGCTCTGTGAAGACTCATCTAGTATGAAAAAGGACTAGCTTTGTGTAGATGCCACATCTAGTATGAAAAAGGACTAGCCTTATGAAGACTCATCTAGTATGAAAAAGGACTAGCTCTCTGTAGATGCCACATCTAGTATGAAAAAGGAATAGCTCTGTGAAGACTCATCTAGTATGAAAAAGGACTAGCTCTATGTAGATGCCACATCTAGTATGAAAAAGGACTAGCTCTGTGAAGACTCATCTAGTATAAAAAAGGACTAGCTCTATGAAGACTCATCTAGTATGAAAAAGGACTAGCTCTGTGTAGATGCCACATCTAGTATGAAAAAGGACTAGCTTTGTGTAGATGCCACATCTAGTATGAAAAAGGACTAGCTCTGTGAAGACTCATCTAGTATGAAAAAGGACTAGCTCTATGCAGATGCCACATCTAGTATGAAAAAGGACTAGCTCTGTGTAGATGCCACATCTAGTATGAAAAAGGACTAGCTCTGTGAAGACTCATCTAGTATGAAAAAGGACTAGCTCTATGTAGATGCCACATCTAATATGAAAAAGGATTAGCTCTGTGAAGACTCATCTAGCATGAAAAAGGACTAGCTCTGTGTAGATGCCACATCTAGTATGAAAAAGGACTAGCTTTGTGATGATACATCTAGTATGAAAAAGGACTAGCTCTGTAGATGTACATCCAACATGAAAAAGGGCTGGCTCTGTAGAAATTCTTGTGACGAGAAGAATCATGAGATAGCACCCGTGATGATCCAGTGATGATGATCCAATAGTGATGATCCAGATCGAGTGACGATGATCTAGCAGTGATGATCCAGATCGAGTGATGATCTAGATCCAGTGATGATGATCCAGCAGTGATGATCCAGATCGAGTGATGATCCAAATCCAGTGATGATGATCCCGCAGTTATGATCCAGATCCAGTGATGATGTCTAGTCATGATCCAGATCGAGTGATGGTCTAGATCCAGTGATGATGATCCAGATCGAGTAATGATCCAGATACAGTGATGATGATCCAGATCCGATGATGAAGATGACCTGAAGATGAAGATGACTTGAAGATGAAGATGACTTGAAGACAAAGATGACTTGATGATGATCCAGATGATATAGAGAAGAATACTTGTGCTGATATATATTGTGTCGAGAGAATACCTTCCTAGTTAAGAGGGAGTGCTGATGTATTTGTAACTTCAGAATGTATTCATCCATATATCTTATGTATTGTACCTTGATGTTTATTCCGGGATGTGTCTGTAATGTATTTGAGTCATGTCATGCCCCGATGTTCTTATCGGGAGGTTCTATAATGTAAACAAGTCATGTCAAGTCATTGTGGGTAAC
>LPNX010244709.1:429369-449072 GCA_001517045.1 Pseudotsuga menziesii
TTAGAGGGGTCCGTCAAAAGTATGCCGAGTGAGTACTCGTTGGATGTGGAATTTAATTCCGCATCCAATGATCTCTCTCGATCGAAATTTGAGTAGAAACACAGGGAGATATGTCAAAAATACAAACCAAAAAATAGTTTTTTTCTTTTCTTCCTCCAAAATTAATAAATATTATTTTATTATTTTAACTATTATTTTATGAATTCATTTTAGGAGGCCCATTTTGAGTTGAAATTTCCTCTAATGTTGACCCTAGGTGAGTCATTGTAAGTCGGGGCAATAGTCCCCACCATTGTGTTAAGGATAAACCTCCTTGTTGGTCGGAGGAGGCAAAGTCCCCACAAGTTGTGGGGCACTAGGGTTATTAGACACTCTTGGAGATGTCATCTCTAGTAAGTAATTATTAAGTGAGGCCGACATGTTGGAGTGGGTTTCAAGTGAACAGAAGAATATAAATAGAGAGTGAGCCTCTATATTTATCACACACACACACTCACTCATTGGGGCGCATGAGTGAAAGAGAAGACTCTGGGATCAGAGAGAGAGACTGCTGCTATCGGGAGATCATCTTTATGTTTTTGGGTTTTACTTTTGGTGTTGATTCTATCACTGAGGAAGTTGCAAGGTTTTCACCATTTATGGTTTCCCCGAGGATAAACACTGTGTTCATTGTCTCTTGTGTTTGATTGTTGTGCTTGTTATTCTCTTAGTTAAAGATCCTAATATAATGCTAGCTTGAATGATACAAATCTAACCCATTCTACCCACCATTATGTGTGCAGAAAAATAGTACCAACCTAATTAAAACCATGCACTGGCTCTAGATAAATTGGGTAAACAACCAGAACAACGGATAATGCTGGCAAAGTTCCAACTCTTTATAAAGGTTTACTTGTTAGACATGTTAAAACTAGGTGATGGAATCAATAGTGAGGAGTTTGATAAAAGGAGGCATTCTAGTATTTGAAAGTATGATATTAAGGAAGACATATGATACCTTCTCATACCTCCATCTTTAGAATCTATTTATAAGATTATTTAAAAACTCTATCTTTGGTACATGCCACGATATTAAACCATTTTCTATAACTATAGAACCTTTCCCTATTGTAGTAACAACTATGTAATTTCCCCCTTAGACTATCATGAACAAATATATGACCTTTTATTATATCATATGTGGTTGTTCAATAAAGTTGATTTGAAGTTATTTTTGAGGGCCCCATTAATATGAGGCTAACTATTTGATGATTTCATCATATAAACATAGCATATATCGATATAGAGTTTGATTTTACATGGTGATAAACACAAAGTTTGTGTTTACAAGAAATGAGGCTACAATAACCAACCTAACCCGATTCCTTAATAGATTATTGGAACCAGTGCAACAAAAAAAATCTATTTCTCGTTGAGAAAGGCCCACCACTTTCACATACCCATCATTGAATGAGACACAACCCACTATATCCATGCACTAAGCTACCCGCTTTCACTAATCAGGAAGAAAACCACCATTCACTATGCTATGGTCCAAGAAAGAAAGCAACATTCTACCCACCATTATGTGTGCGGAAAAATAGTACCAACCTAATTAAAACCATGCATTGGCTCTAGATAAATTGGGCAAACAACCGGAACAACGAACAATGCTGAAAAAGTTCCAACTCTTTATAAAGGTTTACTTGTTAGACCTGTTAAAACTAGGTGATCTAAGGTGATGGAATCAATAGTGAGGAGTTTGATAAAAAGAGGCATTCTAGCATTTGAAAGTATGATATTAAGGAAGACATCCAATACCTTCTCATACCTCCATCTTTAGAATCTATTTATAAGATTATTTAAAAACTCTATCTTTGGTACATGCCCCGTGATTAAACCATTTTCTATAACTATAGAACCTTTCCCCGTTGTAGTAACAACTATGTAATCCCCCCCTTAGACTATCATGAACAAATATATGACCTTTTATAATATCATATGTGGTTGTTCAATAAAGTCGATTTGAATTTATTTTTGTGGGCCCCATTAATATGAGGCTAACTATTTGATGATTTCATTATATAAACATAGCATGTATCGATACAGAGTTTGATTTTACATGGTGATAAACACAAAGTTCGTGTTTACAAGAAATGAGGCTACAATAACCAACCTAACCCCATTCCTTAATAGATTATTGGAGCCAGTGCAACCAAAAAAATCTATTTCCCGTTGAGAAAGGCCCACCACTTTCACATACCCATCATTGAATGAGACACAACCCACTATATCCATGCACTAAGCTACTAGCTTTCACTAATAAGGAAAAAAACCACCATTCACTATGCTATGGTCCAAGAAAGTAAGCAACATTCTACCCTCCATTATGTGTGCGGAAAAATAGTACCAACCTAATTAAAACCATGCACTGGCTCTAGATAAATTGGGCAAACAAGCGGAACAACGAACAATGCCGAAAAAGTTCCAACTCTTTATAAAGGTTTACTTGTTAGACCTGTTAAAACTAGGTGATCTAAGGTGATGGAATCAATAGTGAGGAGTTTGATAAAAAGAGACATTCTAGTATTTGAAAGTATGATATTAAGGAAGCCATCCAATACCTTCTCATACCTCCATCTTTAGAATCTATTTATAAGATTATTTAAAAACTCTATCTTTGGTACATGCCTCGCCTCGAGATTAAACCATTTTCTATAACTATAGAACATTTCCCCGTTGTAATAACAACTATGTAATTTCCCCCTTAGACTATCATGAACAAATTATAATATCATATGTGGTTGTTCAATAAAGTTGTTTTGAAGTTATTTTTGTGGGCCCCATTAATATGAGGCTGACTATTTGATGATTTCATCATATAAACATAGCATACCGATATAGAGTTTAATTTTACATGGTGATCAACACAAAGATCGTGTTTTGGGTGACCAAAGGTAAATGGAAATATTGTAGAATTTATTAAATGTTATGGACAAAGTTGATTTCAGTGAAATTGCATAGTTATGGAATGTGAAAATGATAAAAAATAATTTATGTCTAAAATATTTTTGAGAATATATATTTATGTTGTGTGTAAATACAATTTGGATTTGGAGATGAATAATTTATTAATTACAATTTTTATAAGAGATAAATTAGTGTTTACTTATAATGATAGGTGATTGGAAGAAAGAGGAAGGGCATCATAAGTCATAAGTCATTCATTGTATGAGTAAACATGCAATTTTAAATGTTATTGCGTGCAGAGGCACTTTCTACAGCTCAAATGGGTGAGATGTGTCCCGTCTGTAAAGTTGACGTGGAAAATGTCGGCTCAATAAATATAATAATAATAATAATAATTAAAAAATTAAAAAAAACTTATAATATGTAGGCTTATAACTAAACAAACATAAAAAATATTATAATGATATAAATATACAACCATATTAGGGAAATACTAAAATTTTACAAATATTAGTAGTAAAATTCAATTAACTTGAGTAGTAAAAAGAAAAATTATAAAACCATGAACATATAAAATTTAATTTAAAATTAGCTAAATTGTAAAACACATTTATGTAATTATATATAGAATTTCAATTTAAAATTTAGTTGACTTGAAACCAAGCACACATAAAGATAGGAATAAAATATGTGATAGAAAATAAATTATAGAATTATAGCTATTACAATGAGATATTACAACCATATTTATAAGGTTCTTTAAATGAAAATACAACTAGAAAGAGAAACCACAGGCCACTAAAACTACGTGCCTTAAACCACTTACATCCTTACTCATTCCCAAGTCAAGGTTAACCCTAACATGTAAATGTTCATTTTTAGTTATAGAGAAAAACAAGTCATTTCTTAAAAACATTTGGATAAATGTTTAAAATCCTCATTTGATGGTAAAATGATTTTCAAATTCCAATAAATCTAGATTTTAAAATTTTATATAGATTATTTTACTCATTAATTACTCTCAATATTCATTATTGGTTTTAAAGAAAGACAATTAAAGAAATTTTTGGAAAACTATTTGATTATATGATTATTAATGTTACTTAGCTCATTCTTCTACTCGTATTTACACTATTTTGAAATTACTTAAGCAAGTTGGTCATTCCCCTCCCAAGTAGGAATACTTATTAGACATTTTGTAAATTAAAAAGGGTTTGCGCCTCAAGAGAACTTGATCCCTCTGGGCACTTGGTAGAGCCATAGCTAAGATGGATCTATATTGGTATAAATATACATCCATATTAGGGAAATACTCACAATCTTACAAACTAAGTAGTAAAATATTAGTAGTAAAATTCAATTGACTCTAGTAGTAAAAAGAAAAATTATAAAACAAGAACATATAAAATTTAATTTTAAAGTCCCTAAATTCTAAAACACATTTATGTAATTATAAATCAAAATTAAATTTAAAATAAACCTAAGCATACATAATGTTACGAATAAAATATGTGATAGAAAATAAATTACAAAATAATACCGATTACAATACCAACACTAGATTTACCTTAGAAAACCCTACCCTTCATTGCAAATACAACTAGCAAGAAACCATGGGCCACTAAAACCATATGCCTTAAACCACTTACATCCTTTCTCATTCCCAAGTCAAGGTTAACCTTCAATCCAAATAAAACTAGCAAGAAACCACTGGACACTAAAACCATGTGCCTTAAACCACTTACATCCTTTCTCATTCCTAACAGTAAATGTAAATGTGCCTTTAACCCTAACATGTAAATGTTCATTTTTAGTTATATTACAAAAACAATAGGATAAATGTTTAAAATCTTCATTTGATGGTAAAATGTTTTCAAATTCCAATTTATTCTGGAAATTTAGATTTTAAAATTTTATATGGATTATTTTACTCATTAACTACTCTTAATATTCATTATTAGTTTTAAAGAAAAAAAATAAAGCAATTTTTGGAAAACTAATTGATTATATGATTATTAATGTTACTTAGCACATTCTTCTAGTGATATTTACCCTCTTTTGAAATTACTTAACCAAGTTGGTCATGTCCCTTCCAAGTAGGAATACTTATTAGACATTTTTGTAAATTAAAAAGGGTTTGCACCTAAAGAGAACTTGATCCCTCTCGACCCTTAGTAGAGCCATAGTTAAGATGGATCTATACTAGTTTTAAGTAATACACATTCATGTTTTTAATGTTTAAGTTTATTTAATATGTTTATGTATTTGAATGTGTAACATTATAATATATAACATGATTAATGCTATATAACAAGATTATTTCTAACTTAGGTTTATGCTTGTAATAATTGAATGTGAAAATAAATATTGTATTTCTTTTTAAACTTTATTATATTAATTTATAAAATATTTGAAATTAGATAACAAAGATAATCACTAAAAAAAACTATATAAATTTATAAAATAATTCAAATTAACCAAACAGCAATGATAATTACTAAGAAAAAAATAATAATTTGAAAATTGCATACCCTAACTTACTGTTTTCACCTTTTTAATGCATCTCTTAAGGAGATAAGAGAGAAATGAAATAAAATGAATATTAATAAAAGAGAAATGAAATAAAATAAATATTGATAAATATATTAATCAATCTCTTATAAAATTTATGGTTGATGCAAAATCTACCAAAAACAAAAATTTATGTTTGATTCAAAACCTACCAAATAAGGAAAGACACGAACATCAATAATGTTGTTGAAACTTGAAAGAGATAATGGTGATGTAAATATCAATACATCCTTATATTATGAAATAGAATCCTTAGAACACTTGTGAAATTATCATTTCATACATAATCATGAATATAATGGTATGTACTTGAAAGAGATAATGGTAATGTGAATATCAATAACACTTGTTAAATGACCATTTCATATATAATCATGAATCTAATGGTATGTACTTGAAAGAGATAATGGTAATGTAAATATCAATAACACTTATTAAATGATCATTTCATATATAATCATGAATCTAATGGTATGTACTTAAAAGAGATAATGGTAATGTAAATATCAATGCACCCTTATATTATGAAAAAGAATCCTTAGAACAATTGTTAAATGATCATTCTTAGATAATCATGAATCTAATGGCATGTAGAACCAAGGTATGATATTATATATGAGTATGTAATAAAATAAATAAAAATAAAAGAACACCCTTGTCTCAAGAAGCCAAGGCATGATCTTCTAAACTAACAACTATTTTCTTAGTATACAGCATGAAAGTAAAATTTGGTTAGTAAAACTATCCATAAAGTAAAATTTGGTTAGTAAAACTATCCATAAAAGTAAAATTTGGTTAGTAACACTATCCCTATTTTAATTTTTGTATATAACATAATATTTAAATTTTGGTTAGTAAAACCATCCATATTATAGTATTATATTTATGTATATAACATAATATTTTTTTTATAAGATGTAGGAATGTTCCTCGATTTCATTCCTATACCCTAAACACTTTTTTATTTCATTTAATATAGAGATCAATATAAAGAAGATAAAAAGTGTCCAAACGATTAAGAATATTATTTTTGTAATAATGTCATTGATAGAAAATACCAATTAAATTGTTGTGCTAACCATTGTATCAATTAATGGAATGGAATATGTTCAATAGAAGTGGCAATGGACTGATAATAATCTTAACATATTCAATGGAAATAAAACACATAGAATTTAGTTGGCTACGCAATTTTATTGATGGGAAGTGGAGCATAAGGTTTGGTCTTGAAATGGGAAAGATAACCCTTACTCTTAGCAATCAGATAAACCACATGGCTCATAGTTTTGATTAACTTCATATTTTCAACTTGGATTTAGTTAAAAATGAGCACCTAATGTTAATTTTACTAGTACCTTGAAAGCATCACCTGAAAAAATTGGATACGTATTTGGCACCTACAATATGTGAAATACAAATTTTATGAAATGGGATTAGAAGGTAGGGTATTTCTAAGCTAATGAAATCACATGAATCCACACTTACGAGATATTATGTTGGTGCACTCGTGATTTTCTAGGACATATAATGTGTTTTCATAAGAAGAATGATTTAGGGAAAAAATGAAAAGTCATAAATTTATAGTATGGAAACAATATTAATAATATTATTCTTTACTAGAAATAGACTAGTATATTGGTTAAATTAGTATAATGGATGTTTAGCATCTGATGAGATCCTAAAATAGATCATATTTATTAATTTTATATTTAACTAATTACAAAACCAACCCATTGTTCGACCTAATATCTAGTAAACTAACCAAACATGAGGCTAATGACAGTGTGTTTATTATGGTTTACTTTGGTTGAATTTGATGATGTTGTTATGAGAAAATGCTTGAGTTTTCTAAACTCTTAATGAATATGAGTTGTGATATGCTTTCTAATGAGTTTTTTTCTTTAGATTTAACCCATAGTTGTGAAAAAATTTGTTTTATTTCTTTTTCAACCTTGTTTTTATGATTAACACCTCTCTCAACTATAACTATGAGAAAGGACAAGCAATGACCACAATCCTTCCAAGTTGGCAACAAGTACACACACATCATTGCAAGGAATAAGGAAACACTCCACTTGCAAAAGATTAAGGCATTGGTTTACTTTTCATAGCAACTTGGACAAGGAAGGCGCAAACCATATTACTCTAGCTTATAAATGAAGGAGATGACCACATTCTCTAAAATAGCCCATTGAATGTAGTAGATCAAGAACAAGAGTGGCACCAAGGATTCTCTAGTAGGCCACCTTTTCTAGTCTATGAAGGAAGGATGTGGTCACACACTATAAAGTATCCCATTTAAATAAACAAACAAAAAGAAAGAGTGGTGCCATGGACTCTCAAGAAAATCACTTATTTCAACATCAAATAATGATCATGTGACCCCAGGATATTAGTCCTAAATGACCTAGTAAAGAAGAAATCGTGAGGGAAAGATTGTTGTGCATAGCTTGGAATTCCTCTACAAGAATCCAAGTCTCTATCAATATATATGTGCTCATATATACCTTAGCTAGGGTATATAGAAATATATCTTGAGCTTTCTCATTATTAGAGTTAGAGAGAGTTACATATTAGAGTTATAATCATGAAGTTTTTTATGAAATCAAAAGACTATTATTATTTTGAGTAAATTTAAAACGTAGAGAATGGTTTACTCCTCCTCCTTAGGTAGGTCCCACTTAGAGAGGTAGTTGGTGAATGTGCCTTCATTTTTTTACATGTAGGTTGTTAAGCCCTAAATGTTAGGCATAGTTCCCACTATACTGTAGAACTTTACCCCCTATATTATGGTGTATTACATATTATTGATGTAGGATCATGTCTATTCGTGGGTCTATTAGTCGTTATTCTACACCTTTGTCTCCTATATATAGGAAGCAGATATTTTCATTTGAGTAAGCATTGTATATTAGCTTGTCTTGGGTACACAGTACAATGTGTAAGGAGGTTCCTCCCTCAAAGAGGATTGCTATTCATCTATAATATTATTTATTAAGGCATGGGTTACTCTCTTATTGTCTATTTGTTCTCTTTTTATGCTATTTTTGGGACTTGGTTGCATAACATTTGGTATTAAAGCTCTTTCCTTGAGATTGGATTCTACAAAACAAATCATCTTTTCATTTTCAATACAAATTATTTTCTACAAGGATTTAGAGATCGAGGTTAAAAACCCACTTCTAGAACAAGAAGAATATATCCATTCCGAAATTCAGATCCTGATACATTACAGTTTCAAAGATACTTGCGGAGAAATCTAGGTTTTTTACTAGTCCAAAACCTAGTCCAAAACATGTGTTCCAGGGAAAAAGGTCATATCTGAGGCATCCGAGATCCAAATTGAGTGAGACCAGTTGCACTCGAAATAAGACATAGACTGTACAAGGTATTTGTGGTAGGATTTTCAGCTGTAGAAATGAAATATTGGACACATGGCATACCTTACAAGTTCACTCTTCTGGATATGCCAAAAATAAGAAGATTTGAGAGATTTGGAATAAAATTATTTTGCACATCCAAATTAGGTTAGACCTACAGAATTGGAAAGAGGACACATCAAGGTACCACAGGCCAAAGTTTCAGACCCAGTGAAGTCAAAATTCAAATTCGATCTCAGTTACAAGTCATCCCTAAAACAATATTCCAATCAAGGTTTCAAACAAGTGCTCTATGGAAAAAGGTCATATATGAGGAATCTAAGATCCAAATTGAGTGAGACCAGTTGCATAAAAAAGAAGACGGAACAAGGTATTTGTGGTAGTATTTTCAGCCGCAAAAACAAAATATTGGACACGTGGAATACAATACAAGTTTTCTCTTATGGATAGGCAAGAAATACAAAGTATTGGTAGAATTGCAATATATTTTTACAAGGGCATCCAAATTAGGTCAAACCCACGACATCAAAAAGAGGACACATCAATCCACCACAAGAAAAAGTAGCATGTCTATAGGAGCTGAAATTTAAAATTTATGTCAGTTCAAGTCAACCATAAAACAATCTTCCAATCAAGGTTTGAAGAAGGAAAATTTATAGTTCAAGCAATAGATCGAATAGAGCACTGACAGGCAGTGTCCAAATACCGAAGATGTCCAAAAACATGATGAAACAAAAAGTAGATCAACATCACAATCAATGGATTTTTGAAGAAGAAAAAATAATATGGGAACTTGAACAAATCATTGAAACAAGGACCAAACAACTATGAAATCAAGCTATTATTGAGTACCTTATTAAGTGGAAGAACTTACCAGCTGGAGATCTGACATGGGAAGATGATGCCTTCATACAGATGCATCCACAACTACCCAAGTGTTGAGGATAATGCTTGTCTAAAGGGGAGGGGCATGTTAAGCCCTAAATTTTGGGCACATTTCCCCCTATAGTGTGGCACTTTACCCCCTATATGGTGGTATAATGCATATTATTGATGTAGGCTCGAGTCTATTATTGGGTTTACTAGTTGTTATTGTACACCTTTGTCTCCTATATATAGGAAGGATATATTTTAATTTGAGTAAGCATTGTATATTATCTTTTCTTGGGTACATAGTAGATTATGTAAGGAGGCTCCTCCCTCGAAGAGGATTGTTACTCATCTATGTTATTCTTTATTAAGGCGTGGATTGCTCTCTTATTGTCTATATATTCACTTTTTATGTCTTTTTGGGACTTGGTTGCATAACATAAGTGTATTTTATGGTGTCGTTGTTTTCAATTTAGTATCCAAAATGCTTTTTTATCGTGATTCTTCTTTTGCTAGCATGTCATGAACCCATGGTTGGAATGGGACTTGTTCTTATGATTCAATGCATTGTAGATTAGGTTTATTTTCCAACATGGAAGTAATTTTTGAGTAATCAATTCCTTTCTATATCATTTAATATTTTACATTTCACTTTACTTCAAGTAATATTGTTTAATTATAAAGGAGTTGCAGAATTCTAGGAACTAGCTAATAAATAGAAGCCATTGGCTATGTCCAAAATAATTTTGATACATTCTACTAGGTATTTGTTGTAGGTAGATGCATATAATCATATAGATTTTATTTCCTTAAAAAAAAGAAGGAAATATGATACATAGTTCATTTTGTAGCTCTTTTTTACACTTGAAGAACACATAAACTTTGCACAATAATTCACAAGTATATAATTCCCCTAGATGATAATTTAAGTGTGATTATTTGATATTCAAAAGCCTTTATTGTATAATCTTTGCACTCACCAATGTTAGGTAGAGAAAGTCCTATGAGAATGAATAAAATATATAAATTCTATGAATTTCCCTAGTTGAAGCACGTGAAGATAACACATTTTTTAGACCATTGCATATTTAAAAAAATGAATCTACCTCTTTTTTTAGTCATGTTCCTCTAAAGAAGTGACTAATATTATATCAGATAAACTTAGAGTTATAGGAAACTTAACCCTTGGCTTAGGGGAATAATACAAGATCATCAACACCATTAAGCCCTCTCCAAATATTTTCATGCACATAATGCCCCATATTTAATCACATTTATCTCACAATTGTGATCCATGTGGAATGATTCACAACACACACACACATAATAAGTATTAATGTGTAACAAAATATCATCATAAATATACGACTATATAATTACAAACATCACATAGATAACAACCCTAATCCAAAGAGAATACAGATTCCACAAGACCCTGCACCTCCTAAATTACTAAAACAATACCAATTTTTTAACATTTGAATATAGCCTTTTGATTATAATTAATGATAAAATGAGTTGCCTCACTATTTATAACTTCTCTCGCCAAAATAATATATCTATATTAAGTTTCTCGAAGCACCAATTGTAATGCCCCATTCTAGCTAGAGTCGTGTGATGCTTATTCTTTGAAGGCATTTGATCACAAATGACCTAGTTTGATGTTGTGTGTCTTGACTTTGAAACCTAAATAACTTATATTACTTGGATGATTGTCGCAATTATGTTGCTTGTATTTCAAATTAATTGTCATAAATAGATTTATGCCATGGTAAATAACATTAATTGATGATATGGTGCATGAAAATGATAAAAGTGAATGTATTTTGGATGCACTATTCATTGGATACTTTTATGGTTTGCTTAGTGTGATAGGGAATCACATGCATACAATGATGCAAGGTTATTTCAGTAGTGAAAAGACTCCAAATTGAGTTAAGACATTGCATTATATTATGTCACGCATTTATTTGATATTTTGAATTACGCAAATAGAATTATTTGATGCGTGTGGGATTTATGGTGTATTGGAACAGGGGTGTCTATTGCCAATTGATCCACCCAACTGTAATGGGGTTTTATGCGGGAATGTACATAGTAAATCCAACACATGTTTCCATGGGACGGGTTGAAAAGTAAGTGATACTTTTACTCTCAAAATGCATGTTTATGTGAGGTTAGGCTGTGGATTTGGTCACTCACATGGATTGAACAGGGGAGAGTAATAAGGTTTCAACCTTATTCCTTGGTGACCATTAGTCTCTCGATAGGGTACATATGAATTGAGTTTACATGGTCTTAATCATCGTACTAGATCCCAATTGCAAAAAAATGTATATTTAAAGGGCATATGTATGATCATGGCACCCTTGATAGTAGTACTTCAATAAATTTTATTATATTAAAAAATTAAAACACTTTATGGTTAGATGCATTCCTCTAAAAGATAAATGAAGTAAGAAGACATTGTTAAAGCATATAAAAAAGGACTAAGTGTATGCAAAGAAAATTAATTTAAATAAAAACATGTGCATGAAAAGAAGGCAAGTATTTAGTGAACTATGAAGAAAATGAACTAAAACACATTCATTTAATTAAAGAGAATAAAATAGAAAATGTTCAAATAAAATTAAAAAAGGAAATCAATCAAGAGGGATGATGAACTCAAGTGCATACACATATGTAGGAAAAGAAGAGAAAATCAAGGGAACACCTAGTAGTGATTTTAAGAGGATCGATTAGAAAGTGAGGATAAATATCAAATTAATAATTCTTAAAAATGAATTAGTTGTGCAAGTGGGTAGGAAGATAACACATGGAATGATGAAGAATAATCAAACTAATATTAAAATAATTCTCATTTTGCATAAAAGGGGCATGTGTCAGAAACCTAAAACTCTATAAAAGAAAGGTGAAGGCTTGAGCTAAAGACATGTTTTTTCCTTATTGTTGGACAATTGAGATAATGTTGAAAGTAATTGAGATAATGTTGAAAGTGAGAGGTGATTGTTGAAGAGTTTGTTCATTTGGATCTGTTCAAGGTTGGGAGGTCTAATAACATTGAGCTACACTTTCCAATTGTGCTAGTCATATGTCTTCCATACAACCCCATTGCAACTCAAGGGTCCCCAGGGAAGAAGAGTACCCACTAGGAGTGGGCATGATGGATAATCGATGGATATACATGATTAGCAAGACAATGACACCAGTGGGAGCTTGACAAGGGCTTGCCACATCAACTCCATTGTGAAATTTGGAGATAATAAGAAAAACAAGTTACGATCTCTTCTTTGTTATTTGATAATGGTTCATGAATGTTCATATTTTATAAGGAATTGTATAGTAATACATTTAGAATTTGAGAAACGTTGAAAATGTTTTATTTTATTTTAATGATGAATGAGTAAAAAGATCAAACCTTATAAACCAGTGTAAATACATATTCATGCATGTTTAAGAGGGGTGCTACAACAATGTTATGTTTTTATCATACATTAAAAAAGGAATAAGAGCTACATGCAACTTAACTTAGTACTTTCCTTATAAAATATAAAAAATAATAATATTAAATGTAAAATAACTGAAATATACAATATGTGACAAATAATAATATTAATAACATAAGAAGATAATAAAGTCAATATTAATTTAAACTTAACAAATAACATGATTGTTAAATATCATTTATTTCAATTTGACATATAAATTAATATTATACCATGATTTCCATGATGGGGTGTTAGTTGGTGACACGCAGGAAGTTAGTGCAGATGGGACTGTGAGGCAAACATGGAAATTTGCAGCGACCGAGGTGATGGACATGTAGCTACCACAAACCCCTAGCATTTATGCCCCGACTAGTCCCAATACTGGATGCGACAGGGCCTCTTGCGCGACATTCATGCATCCATGTTTGTGACTCAAGCCTTTTAATGGCCATGACTCTTTCTCACAGTAACGTTCCTTCTCTGATCCTGAAGCTCAGCCTTCCTTGGAGCAGTAAAACCTTGGCAAACCATTTACGTTGGACAATAATCAACCCTGTGGTGACTATGGAGAATATTGTTGAGAACATGGTTCGCTCCGGTCGTCGAGGAAGATGTTGTGGGAGAAGTGTTTGTCCAAACTAGGGAGAAATGGAAATGGTCCTTCCATGGCAACTAACAAGATTGGAAAACTCCCTCTTCCTTTTGCAAAATGATCTCAGTGAAGCAAAGGAAGAACGCCAAGTGCGTCTCATCGATTTAAGGGACAAGGTTTAGGAAATACTAGATTGGTGCACGGAAGTGGCCATGATTTATCGTCTCTCCTCACCTTTTCTCTCTACCATTACTGAGGACAACACCATCCATGGGATCTTTGAGAATGTTGATACAGTACAGGATGTTTCCATGGCTCAAGAGGTGAATATTAATATCAAAGAAGAGCCTACAAAATGTGAAGAAGAAGGACCCTCAGGGGGACAAATCCATCACTGAAGACGACCCCAATGGTGCAACGCAGGACTAAGGGGCAACTAACAATGTTGAGAACAAGCCCAAGGTGTCCATGTCACGACCATGCACCAGTACAAATTATCAAGTAGCATCATTTTAGTTTTGTCAATGTCTTTTTTTTTCTAAAATTTGAGTCTGGGTTGTTTTTTGTTACAGGAATGATAAACTCTTGTGAGCTTCTATGCTTATAGTTTTGCTTTTCAATGAACAGTATCATAGATATGGTAGAAAGACTCTAATTGTGGGTTGTTTTCTCCTCTAGAGATGTCTACATAACTCTGCTTGGGGTTGTTTTCTCGCTATGAGAGGCCCCTCGCTATTGTATTTTTGTACATTTTCCTATGTATTTTAATATGATTTCTAACTTACAAAAAATATTATACCATGATTGTTAAATATTATTTATTTCCATTTGATATATAAAAATTTATAAAAAACAAAAGAAAAATGATACAAGTGGAAGCACTCTTATATATTTCACACTAAAATATGATATCTAGATTTTGATATTCACATTGATATTAAAATTAATAAACTATATTCACACTTATATTAAAATTACTAAATTGAAGTTGGTCTCAATCAATATTAATAACTATTATCCTTATTAGAAAATATTTTTTTACTACACATATATAATATAAAAACATAAAAAAGTTTTTAATTATGTAAACATCAAAATACAATATATAAAAAATAAAATTATATAAAACAAATGAAATTAGCAACATAGTTGCTAAGTACCTGCCTTTTAAGAAAAGTTTGAAGAAAACAGTAACAAGCTTGATTTTTTAAGTGGTATAAGGAATTAAACATTAATAAATATATAACCCAAAAGAACAAAAAAAATGAAAAAAAAATCATACTAATATTAACATTAATAAACTTTAGATTTTTAAATCAAAATAATTAAATATAGAAAAAATAGCATTAAATGTATATTTTATAATATGTAACATTAAATGTATATTTTATATTTCTTTAGAATATTATAATGAGATTAAATGAGAGTTGGAATATTAGATTTTTTTAGAGTGTGGTACACATTATGTATGGGACTTTAGTTATGTTAATGAGAGGTTGATCATGGAGAAAAATATACTCAAGAACCATTAATATTTTTTTATGAAGTCTATAAGAACTTGTGAATAGATTATTATGAGTTTTTTAAATATGATCATTAGATAATAATTTGTGGGTTGGGAAAAGTTTGTGTTGTCTGTCTAGAAGGGCATATACAAATGGAAAGTGCCCATACCTTGATTCCAAGGCATACGAGTCATCTTAATGTAGTGATTTGAACTTGGGTGGGGAGAATAACATCCAATCCTCCCAACCAATCGATCAAACTCTAGTTAAGAGTATTCCTTAAAAAATAAAACATCCAACAATTTCTATTGCTTGCTAATTATGATGTGCATCGAGCTTTCCCTTAATCATGGTATTAAAGTTAAGGATTAGATGATGTCAATATATGCACCCAACTATTATTACAACACATAGATAAATAAATAAATATATGTATATTTAGAGTACAAACTAACTATTATCTATATAGTTAGTTAGTCTATAAATGGAATACAAAATTTTTAGAAACATAAAACTTTATCTTAAACAAAAATCTATTAAAAAGATTTTACATATTTTTGATATGATGATTTGGAACTTAAGACTTAAAGCCTTTTTTCAACACATAGACAAATCAAAACATATTTTAACACTTACCATTCAAAACTCGATTTAATTAGTTCACCTAACCTAAAATTAATAATAATAATTTTTTTTAATCAAAATTTAAAGGAGAAGTCTAGGGAAGGGACAAATTTCCCTAAACCTTTTTTACCAGAATCCAATGTTTTTCTTTTTCTTTTTTGCAAATTTATTAGTATTTCAATGGTGATTTTGAAGGTATAAATAGATTCAACACCTTCAGAAACCTCAAGGCACCCAAAATTTTGAAATTTAACAATTATAATCTCAATTTCTAGAATTTTCAACCAATTTTATCTAAAAAAATAGCTCAAACATGCGTGAATTAGTCGAATTTGTCTCTTGGTTAGACTATCTCAAACTTATCTGTGAGGTATAATCATAACCCACATACACAAACCCAAATGCATCTTGTATTTTCTTTAATACTCAACATTTAAAACCCCCTTGCTTATTAACTCATTTTTATTCCATTATAAATTCTTTAGTTCACACCATGAATTGAGACTAATATCTTATGAATAATTAGCAAATGGGTTAATAATATTTAGATAAAATAATCAAATACCATTGACATAACCGATATGAAAGATAATTATTTTGCACAACACAATACATTTCCTATAACTATGCATTTACTTTGCATTTCCAGATTGATTTAATTACTAACATGTTTTCTTTATTATCATTATTTTATGTATTGTTACGAAAAAATGGTTTTAATTATATTTATTAAAATGGTTTAATATAACTCATTTAACATAATAATAACATAATTAACTCAATATATTTATTTTTTGCCATTAAAATATTTTTGATGCTTATAAACCAACTTGGATTTCTATCTTTTTCGTATACCATTTAGGTAAAACATTGGTAGGTTATTACAAAAAGAAAATAGTTGGTTCTTAAAAATTATATGTTCAACCTATCCCATCCTCACATCTACCCAACCATATCAATAAAAATATCAGCCATAACATTTAAAAATCCAAAAACTTACAAGTTCCGGAAATTTCGATGACATAAACACAAATTTGGTAATTTAAATGCAAACGTCGAGCCTGAGATGCAGCAATAGAGGCATCCAAATTGGGGAAATTTACGGTATCATGTTGCATGTCACTATAGCCATTGATGTGAAACGAGCATCACGAAATTGACAAGGTTGCGTGGGAGATAGACGAGCCGTCTCATAATTTATTTTAATTTTAAAAAGTTTAATTTAATTTTAAATGTCATTGGTATAATAAATGACATTAAATTTTAAAAAAACTTATAAATAAGTGTTGTTAGCTTATTAAGATTTGTTGAGCTTTAGATACTTGTTAAAGAAATTCTATAATTATAAAAACAAACAGAGTGCCCGACAGGTGGCCTAATTTTATGTTTCGTATAGCAAACTCGAGTGCTCTTATTTAAAACTATTTCGTTAATTTTATATTTTTATATATCGATATCTATTTTGTTATCTTCACTTGTGGGCTTCCAGTGTCAACACTTTCTGGAACCAATAACAACAAAGTGGGCAGGGCAGGGTAGGGTGAAGCCGCGATGCTCCCAAGTCACATAGTGAATAGCAAGGTGCCAATGTGAAGAGTTCGTAAGGAGTTTGAAACTTTCAAGTTATTCTAAGCAAATTTGCCAATGTTCTTGCATACTTCCTATAAATTACAATTAAGTAAACTATAGACTATGGAATTCATTACCTACGGATTTTCATTTTTTCAAATTTAACATTAAATTAAAAACCAATTAATTGTTATTATATTTCCTATAAATGGACACTCTTACCAATGATATTTAGTGCTCAAAGAAACAACATATAAATCACATTAGATTTCGTTGCTATCTACATTGTTCATTGTTTTGCTATGATTTTCCATACATTAAGTGATTCAATCAATTCTAAGGTTTTATATTTTATTGTTTTTTACACAATTATTTAGTTAAAAATTAATTTTATTTATTTTAGATATTGAATTTTGGTAAAAAAAAATTGTTTATTATAATGTTCTTAACTTGTAAGACTGATATGTAATTAAAATCTATTAGATTAAAATATTTAATTTGTCAAAAGCTGCAATTTAATTAAGTGTTTCTTCTCATTAGTAAGAAAATCACTCAATTAAACTAATATAAATTCTTCCAACATTTTTAATAATATATTTTGATTTATATTATTCCAAAATTAGTATGATAGAAGTGAAAATTTTATTCTTATTACCTTGGGTTTGTTTGATTCCCAAAATATCCGTAAAAGACTTTACTAGAAAACCCCAAATTCCAAAGTTTTCATAAATTAATGCGAGTCTCGTAACAATTGACGAGGTGAGCAATAAACTCTGAAGTAGGTGTCCAGTACGAGTGGAATCTAATACAGCTTCATGTTCGATTCTTGAAGTCTAGGGCTGTGGAAACTATCACAATTATGTTTTGGTTTTGGAAATTTATTTTCTTAAGAAGTTTTTGGTAAAAATTTGTTCTAAGTTTTTTTAGAATGTATTTTATATTTAATGTTTTTTGAATTTTGTTTTTTAAGAAGTTTTTGGTAGAAGATGGCTTAGAGCATGTTATATTTTAAAATAGTGTTGAAAATCTGTTATTGGAAATTTTTGTAAAATTATAATTCACAATTTAAAAAAAAATGATGATCGATGAATTTTAGTTTTGAATGATCATATAAATTTGTTTTAGAAAAATTTACTAAACTTTATTTTTTTGAAAATGATACTTAATAATTATTTTAGAGAATTAGAATTTTAAAATCAAATACATGATGAACATTATACAATGACCACCAATATAGGGTGATGTGGTGAATGCTTATGGGTCCATTTCTAAGAATAGGAATAGTAAAAGTTTTAGCTACACAAGTCATCCACAAACTATTAAACAAGAAAAAGTTAAATCATAAATATGTTTTGTTGGTTAAGTGAACTTGGCAAAGCATGTGGGAAAAACACTTAAAGATCCAGCTATGTTAATAGTTAGTATAGCCTATACCAAAGGTATAATAGCTGTGATGTAGTGATTTTAAAGATTTAAATGCTTATGGATCTATTTTTAAAATTCTAAAACTAAAGTTAGTAAAAAGATATTCATAAATCCATTTCTTAAATTAAAATGAATCAAAGTTTTACTTTTACAATTTAATTAAAATGAATCAAAGTTTTACTTTTACAAGTTAATGACAAATCATCAAATTTTTAAAGTTGAATTTATTAAATATTGAATTTCAATGGAACTTTCCGTTCCCATTTAATAATTTTAATAGATAGAAATAAAGTTGCATTTAAATTTTGTATGATTTTGAAAATAATAAAATAAGTTAATTATAAAAAAATTAATTTAATATTTTACAAACTCTTTGACCATGTAGATACAAATTGTAAATAAATTATTTCATTTAGAAAAAAATCTAAGATTTCAAAAATTCGGTGCGACTTTTAAAAAAGATTAGCGACTTTCACTGCAAGTTAATCTAATTCTACAAAAGAAAAAAAACGATCCAGCAAATTAGTGAAGCTTGACGATACGTAACTCCAAGTTTAATTCTCAAAAGCCCCCTGATTACAAGTATTTTAAGATTAATTACACAGCTTTCAAAGTTTTATTAGTTCCTTTTCAAAGTTTTATTAGTTCCTGTGTGACACGGAGCTTTAGAATTTCACCATGAATCAATGAACTTCAATTCAATTCAATTCAACCATACTGGATGTGAAGA
>LPNX010244709.1:449294-534169 GCA_001517045.1 Pseudotsuga menziesii
CGAAACGATGAAAACGAGAAACTTGCAATCGTGGATTCTAATGGAATCCAGCGGCAAAACGCCATTTTATTCCAGCTCAATTACTGTGGATTCTAATGGAATCCAGCGGCAAAACTCTCAGGCCAGATTCAGAAGCTGTAGCAATCGATTTAAGTCAATCATCCAACGATGTTCATGATCTTCTCAGAGGTGGCAGACCCAACTACCAGAACAAGATGTTCTCAGAATCTCAGATGGAAGCTTTGACTAGTCTCTGTGATACTCTGGTGCCTTCGCTGGATTTCAATGGAATATCAAACAGTAATAATGCGCAGGATAATGATGAACTTCGATCGTTTTATGGAGTTTTGGGAATCGGGATAGCTTATTTTCAACTTATCAGCTCACCGCCCATAATCACTTTCACATTATAAAAAGTACTTAATTCAGATTCAGTGCCGATGCCAGCGAAGAACAGCTTGCATGTCTTGTACTTAAGTGATGTCATAGCGTCCATGTGTTATCTGAAAACCAGATACCAAATTCCAATGCCGACACCATGTTTGATTAGCCAATGAAAAGTTTACAAATTAGCAAATAAATACATTTTTATTAAAATTAAAATTCATTATTTACAAAGTTCTAAAGTTAAACTTTGTAAATGCTATTTTTAATTTTTGAACTAATGCAAAGTCAAGGGAGGTTGACTTGCAACTGATTACAATATACCTGCTGAGGCAGGTATAAAAATTGCTTTCAACACCAAAACCGAAACTAGATCAAACCACCCATGTAAAAGAATCCAAGTCCCATTATGTACAAACATATAAAAAAAAGTATTTAAGATCCCATTAATATACAAACATAGATAATTATAAAAATAAATAAAAAATCTTTAATCTAATTAATTTTGAAAAAAAAATTCAAACATAAAAAAAATAGAACATGTGAAAAATTATTCTTTTTAAAAGTTAAAATGATGCATTATAATTCAAATAAGAAATTCCAATATTCTTTAATTTAATTAATATTAAATTGAATTTTAAAATTAAAAAATATGAAACTTGTAAGATATTCTCATTGCATTGAAATTTATTTGTAGGTTCATCTGTAATATCCCCTTGATCCCTATTCTTTATAGCCCAAAAAAAAACTAAACTAAAATTTAATATTTTTAGCACATTATTATTAGTAATTTTATTGGTCTTGGCAAAACAATATTCGTGGATTAAAGAGGGATAGTCTCGAAGGAACTACTCCACTTCATAATTTTTTTTAACTACTTCTACTTTTGTAGGTCGATGAGTGAAAGGCTTACTAGTCTTCACTGAGTACTTGGAAAGTCTAGTTATTAGAAAAGACAAGCTTCAGCTCTTTTGAGCTGAGCATATACATCTTACTTCTCAAACCATTTGGTTTCGTTAAGCATGGTTGACCGATTATATTTATGTATCCTTTCGATACATGAGGTGGACTTTGTATCTCCTCTGGGTGCTTGGTGTTTAGTTCTCCTCCTCGAGCAGATCCTTGGATCAAATGACCTAGGCTCTCGTTGGATTCTCTATAGACAGGTCCTGGATAATCTCCCTTCTTGAGTCGACAGTTGGATGTTTTCTACTACTTTGTTATCAGCTCTAGTACATGCTACTTGATAAGCTCTTTGCTAAGCTTTGAACAGTCTTTGACTATGTTGGAATGATTCTCTGATGTAACCAGTTACCTTTGATTCAATCTGAATAACAAGGAACAACTATTTTTATCCCGATTATATTTACATGTGTTGTTATTTCTGTTTGGATATATAGAGTAGAAAATGTGGTTGGAAATCTCCACGGCATGAACCAACCATACTTGCAACGATTTTTCAATTTTCATAGTTGTTTAGTTACAGAAAGGGGCGTGACTTTGAATGAGAGAGGGAGAACCTTCTCCCCTTGCACATTCGATAATCATTAGCTAAGGGTAATAATAATAACGAGGAGAAGACCCCCATCCTAATGTGCGCTATTGAAACTACGTTGAGGGAGAATGGGAAACTTCAAATTACAAAACCGTAACTCTTTCTTTAGACCTAATATCCCTTGGAATAGGAAAAGGATCGATATCCAATCGATTGTTGTAGAAATTAATGGAGCGTACTATCCCTGAGAGGCCATGGAGAGCAATAAGCACCCGCAGTGCATCAATTAATGCTGCGACCGTGGGGCACAGCAACCATTGGATCAACAGTGGGATCAAATCCGATGGTTGCTGTGCCCCACAACCGTAACATTAATTGTTGCACTGCAGGGTGCTTATTGCTCTCCAAAGGCCATACCCTAGTCATTATATTTGGTATGCTAAAAACTAAGACTCTTTCTTTATAAAGAAGGACAAAAACAAACAATAGCTCATTAATGAAAACTTCTGCCATGCTTGCATTTGTGTGAGCCACTTTATCTAGGAGTGTGTTTCCACGTTCTTTAAATAGTAAAGGGGTCGTATACCACTCTGTAATACAATGTGTTAATACCTTTGATATGTATTTTATAAGGCATTTTCTTTAAAAAGAACCAACCCTAGTAAGAAGATGTTATAAAAGAGTTTTGATGACATTTACTCACAACATTAAGTGAAGGTTTGGACCCTTGTACGATCTGATGTGATCTGAACCTTATATCATTTTGTATAACCTTAGTTTATGGAGATGAGTCTTAGTCTCTTGTATGAGAATTATTCTTTTTTTAATATATTTTCTTAGTTTATTAAACCATGATTTGCACGATTCATGGAAGGGCCTTCTTATTTTCAAACATTTTGTAACTTTATAATTATAAGAATAATATGTAAGGACTTAGCCCCAAAGTTCGTTAATGTTGGGAACTTTCACCATATATGGGTTAAGGAAACTTAATTTGGTAATAACATTGATTACCCCTTTACAAAGTCTACCTTGAGTATTTTGATTTTTATTAGTCCATGATTAACTGGGAATCCTTGTTATAAGGTTGTATAGTTTTCTTTTGGAATGGCTCTCTGAAAGAGTGACTTTAAGAAAATGCAAAATAAGTCACAACAAATGTGATGCTCATTTGTATTATTTCCTTGTGGAATAAATAATAAAGAGAATGGCATTTCTTGGTGGACGTAGCCCAAATTTGGGTGAACCATGTATATTGGTGTTCCTCTTTGCTTTATGTTTTAATTCTGTAATTGATGCAATGGTGTTTTGCTAAAAGAGAATTTAATTTATTTATTTGTATATTATGATTGGATTATATATTATGTTCACAAGAAGCATATGGTTGATTGTGTTACAAATTAATCCAAAATACTAGTAAAGTGTTATCATAAACTAATAATGGTTAATAGATAATATGCAAGTGAATTTACTTAGTAAATAGAATATTCTGAGGGTATTTACTAATGATTTGTTGAAGAATGTTATTAATGCTTCACATGTATAAGGAAAAAATATGGACAAGGATTTAAGATATTATTATGTGCCATGAATATATAAAGTTGTTTATGATATTAGTAATTAAGAAAAAGTTATTCTTATCTAGTTGCATTCAAATAGAAGTTGCATTTAAAACAAAAAGGGGTATTATAAAAAGACCAAAGTGGTAAAGAATATGATTTAGTTCTCGGATGGACTAATAGTAGTAGTATAATATTAACTATTTTAGATAGATTGTAAATTGATAATTGGTCGAAAGTGAATTATAAAGTTTTAGATAAAATGGTTAAAAAATATTTATACCCTATACACCATTTCCACAAAAAAAGTAAGGTGGAATTTGGGGTATGTTACAAATGGTATCAGAGCAGGTTTACAACATTCGGATCTAATGGACTCACTTTCATTAAGGCATGTTGTGAACTTTGTGATTTTAATACAAGATTTTATGTTTACATATTGCTATGCATGTTATAGAACGAATATTGTTTTTAAGTTATGCTCGTCAAAGTACATGAACTAGTTTGCCTAGAATCATGTGTTTGAATGTATGAAGCTAGTTGCATAACTAAAATGAAAAAATAAATGCATTAAGAGTGAATTTTTGTCTGAGGATAGAAGTTGACATATTTGATTTCACTAGATTGTAATGATTTGTGAATGCAAACATGAATACATTACCATGCTAACAATAGTTTTAATTAGTGTATGCATGTAAAGACTTACTTGTGTTATTTCATCTGCATAATGTTGAGTAAAAGAGAAAGTTAACTTGAGTGCATGGTATTATTATTAAGATAGCGACAGCATTAAAAGTTTACTATCCATTCCATCTTATATAAAACAAGATATGAATTTTGCTTAAGGTGTAAGTTAGTGAAAAGAATTTACAACTAAGTTGTAGAGAAAGTAATGCATTGAAATTAAGTAAAATAAAATTTTGTTATATTGAAAGTTTATAAGCATTCAAAATGAAAATATGCTATTATGTTTTATGGTTTCCTTATGAGATTATGATGCAATCATTTATGGCAAGAAATTGTGAGTAAGTAGTGCAAGTACACATGGTTGTAGGAAAACACCGTTGAATGGGAATCAGTAAGGTGGTTGAAAGCAAAAGATAAATTTCTCGATGGAAAAAGGTAACATCTAGAATCAATATGAATCATTGATTATTATGAAAGGTTAGCAAGATGTTTTATTTGGTTAATACAAACACATGTATAGCAAAATATAGCTTAGATAACTTGATATGCCGAGAATATACTTTGTTAGCAATTTTGAAATTTTCAATTGAAATACTTGAGTATGGTAACTGTAGCATTTTGAGAATGATCAGTTGTGTATATGGCATATCTGTGATAAAGCAATTGATTTATGCAAGTGATAAAGTGTTGTTAAATATGTTGTTGTAAATTGACAGTGCTTTGAGATTATTGCACGTAATGAATTATGACAGTACTAGAAGACCATAACTAAATAATTGAATATATATATATATAACCTGTAATAAGAAGATTGAACTTAGTACAACTAAAGACTAATTAGATAAAGAGTTACGAAACTTTTGAGCTGATCATGGGGGATGCCCTATGTTATAAGCCTCTAAATTCTAAGAAAAATTTTCGATAGTAAGCAAATCTTCTTAAGAAAGAGTATACAGGATTAGCCAACTTATGAAGAGGAATAAGAAAATTGGATATTTAAACTATGTGATTAAGCAAGAGAAACTGAGTTTGGTGTTGAGTGTGTTGGCTCTGGAGCACCTAATCTGTTTAGGCTCTGCAAATTTTGATAAGTTAGTACAAATTTTCCAATGAGCACCCTTGTGAGGTGTTAGACTCTATTGAGTGCACTATGATATTAAAGTCCTCAGTAAAAATAACTACCAGTGAGCACCCAGAGGAGGTGTTAAGCTTTGAAGAATCTGAATTTTTTTATAAGTTAGTACAAAGTTTCCAGTGAGTACCCTTGTGAGGTGTTAAAGTCTGTTGAGCACTCTATGATATTAAAGTCCTAGGAAAAGAGATATCAGTGAGCACCTAGAGGAGGTGTTAGGCTCTTAAGAAGAGCTACCAGAGAGCACCTAGGTGAGGTGTTAGGTTCGGTAGTGATATATTTTGTGATGTTAATATTTTAGGATAAGAGATATGTGGGCTTCCAGATTCTAAGTAGGAGATACGCCAAATAGATGTAAAAATCTAATGAGAGGTATCATTCTTATATTAGATGAATATAATATATACACGTTGAGGAGGCCTGCACGTGAAGTAGCAGTTATGTGAGGAGATGACCCTCATGTATATATGCATTCCAGAACTTTTGGAAGAATATTTCAGTCAAGAAATACTTCAAGGAACATCAAATATACACAAGAGGTATGCATGTGAATGTTATGTTTGGTATTTATACATTATGGTATGATAAAGTGTTGGTTGCAAAGTTATATTTTAAATGAATCTATGTGTGATAAATTGATTGTTTAAATATGCATTGGTAATGATTTTAATTAATAAATGTTTTAAAATATGTGTGAAAGTTATGATTGTGCACATGTTATGTTAATTTGATATTATTACTTATGTTAGAACCCAGTGGAATGATCAAAGGTGCTTGAGAGGAAGTACCACCATACCAAGGGTAATAGTGGGATATGACAAAGTTATGTTCCATGAGATACAAATTCATATAGGATTCTACTTTAGATTATCAATTTCATATGAATTCTATGATTGACAAATTTCGTGTAGTTGCAGGGATACTATGTTATTACCATGAGGTAAAACATTCAAAGCAAAGCTAAATCCTACATGGTTGTTATAAAAGATAGCAAAATGAAAGTACATGAATATTTTTTCCATAGATTATACGAAAGTAAGGTATAAAATTCACTTAAGGTGCTAGTTATAGAAAAGTAATTACGACCAAGTTGTCAAGAGAGTAATGCATTGAGATTATACAAAAGAATATATTGTTGCATCTAGAGTTTATGAGCATTAGAAATAGTAAACTTGCTAATATGTTTATAATTTGGTTTATGAGATGATGATGCAGGTGTATCTTGAGAGCGAGACTAAGATTTAAAGGATTGTGATGAAAGACAAGAATAATATGTTGCAAAAAGAACATACATATCTTTTGATTTGGAAACTTATGTTTATGCATATGTTTATGATAAACATTGGGGGTGCCTTGTAACATTTATGTAAAGAACAAGTTGAGAAAGACAAGGAACTTTGAAGATACCATAGGAGATGGTAACGAAAGAAAAGGTAACTAAAGAAGGATATTTGCTGAGACACGAGGAATTGAAGATAATGTTTCAAGGGTATCAACATCGAGGACAATGTTATTCCTTAAGGGTGGGAGGATGTAATATCCTCTTGATCCCTACTCTTTATAGATAAAAATATAAACTAAAATTTAATATTCTTAGCACATTATTATTAGTAATCTTATCGGTCTTGGCAAAGAGATATTCGTGGATTAAAGAGGGATAGTCTCGAAGGATCTACTCCACCTCATACTTTTTTTTAACTACTTCCACCTTCATAGGTCGGTGAGTGAATGTATTTTATGAAGGCAGTCATTCACTCCAATTACGTTATAACCTAAATTGCCAACCATCGATTTTGTTATAAAGACAGTTAGGTTTTAAATACAAGATAACTGAACCTCGGATTTTTGGGTATGTTATGGGAAGAGGAATGGGGTGGACCCATCTTCCTTTGAATGTGTGAGAGAAGGCATGGGATTTCCCTTGAGTGGTTTTTTGGCGTGAGTTGTAAATTGAGAATCAATCAGAGAGATTATAGAAACAAATCAGAGTGATTATAGGAATAGTTGTCAACCTTGATTCTAGCCTTAAATTTTGTATACCCAAGAATAACATAACCAAATCTCTTTGTATATGTACACCATATCTCTGTAAATGAAAAATATCGTAAAAACAATGAAGGAAAATTTGACATGGTATCATAGCATCTTACGATCTGGTTCCCTGTTCACGTCCATCCCTAGGGTTTAGACTCTTTTCCACCACCACCCTCACCTATGGCATCCACCGAAACACCAACCCAGACAGCTGAACCCCCCACCGACCATAATATGCTCCTCTCTGAATTATTCACCACCCAGATGGCCGAAGCTCTGTCCAAATCCCAGGCTTCGACTATGATTTTTGAACCTGTGGCTCTACCGATTGGCATTAAGTTGGATGGTTCCAACTATGCCTTATGGTCCCAAGTTGTCGAGATGTACATCTCTAGCAAAGACAAGTTGGGTTACATCAATGGTGAACTAACCCAGCCATCTCCGACCGATCCATCCTTCCGAAAATGGCACACAAACAATGCCATTGTCAAAGGGTGGCTGATCAATTCCATGGATCCGCCACTAATCGGAAATTTCATCTGTTTCCCCACTGCTAAACTGGTTTGGGACTCGAATTCTCCCACCTATTTTGATGGTGGTGATAACTCTCAAGTCTACGATCTCCGGTACCGTGTCTCACGTCTCCGCCAAGCAGGTGGCTCCCTGGAAAAATACTACATTGGCTTGCAAGGACTCTACCATGAGATCGAACTTTCGACGTCCAAATCCAATGGAGTGCCTTGCTAATATTCAAGGCTACAATAATCTCCTCCAAGAAGATCGGGTGTATGTTTTCTTGTATGGTCTTGACGACAAGCTAGACAATATCCGCAGCGATGTGCTGCAGCTACATCCTTTTCCCTCCATGGAACAAGCCTATGCACATGTCCACAGGGAGGCTCTTCGCTAGGCAGTGATGAATGCCAGTGACCATGAACCTCTGGGAGAAGTGCTTTCTTCGAGAAGTCTCAAGCTTGGATCCTCTAGCTCGGCTCCCCAACATACTGGAAAATCTGGCTCTAAAACCCGATCATCATCTGATGGTCTAAAATGCACTCATTGTGGCAATATGAAGCACACACGTGAGAATTGTTTCCAGTTGCATGGATACCCTGACTGGTGGCATGAAATCCAAGCCCAAAAGAAACAAGACACTGCTGGTACAGCTGAAGGCATAGGAAAGGCTACTGTAGCAATAGCCAAACCTTGTCTCTCTCTAATCCCTCAATGGGATTCTTCTTCTATGGATCAAGGTAATCTCTGTCACACCTTGCTTAGTCATCGCTGCAATACCGACCATGGTGATTGGCTTCTTGACTCTGGGGCCACGGATCATATGACTTTTGATGTCGCAGATCTCTCTCATCATTCATCTCCACGGTGCACTAGAATTGCAAATTCCAAAGGAGTAGTCTCACCAGTCACATGGGCCAGATCTGTGACTCTATCACCCTCTCTTCAATTATCCAATACTTTACTTGTTCCCTCCTTGTCCCACAAGTTATTATCTGTGAGCCAAATTACTACAGAACTCAATTATGTGGTACTCATATTTGCTGATTTTTGTCTTATACAGGATATTCTCACCAAGGAGATAATTGGGCATGGTACTAAGAGGGGGGGATTGTACTACATGGAAGATTTCAGTGTGGGGAGAGCGCATCAAGTGTCTTCTTCACTAAGTTCCAAGACACGACAGATTTGGCTGTGGCATCGTCGTTTGGGACATACCTCATTCGGGTATCTAAGGAATTTGTTTCCTGATTTATTTTCCAATGTAGAGACTTCTGAGTTAAATTGTGATACTTGTATTTTAGCCAAGAGTCATAGGACTACTTATCTGTTAAGCATGAATAAAAGTGATACTCATTTTTCCTTAATTCATTCTAATGTATGGGGACCATCTCCCATTTCTATTGTATCTGGTGTACGTTGGCTTGTGACATTTGTTCATGATTGCACCTGCATGACCTGGCTGTATTTGCTGAAACATAAGGATGAAGTATTCAAGGTTTTTTAGTCATTTCATGCTATGATTCAGACTCAGTTTTTTGCACAGATTCGGATTCTCCGTTCTAACAATGGTGGAGAATATGTTAATCACCATTTTCAGTCCTATTTTCAACTCCACAGCCTTATCCACGAGACCTCATGTCCCCAGACACCACAAAAAAATGGGGTAGCTGAAAGAAAAAATCGAAATATTCTTGAAACTTCCCAAGCTCTCCTCCTTGATGCACATGTCCCCACAAGACACTGGCCCAATGCTGTTGCCACTGCTGTTCATTTGATCAACCTCCTTCCATCCAAAGTCTTAAAGTTTGAAACCCCATTACAATTCCTGGCAGCCTCGGTCTCTCTACCTGTAGCCCTCATGCTCCCACCCCACATATTTGGATGTGTGGCGTACGTACACCTTCCTAAGAAACAACATACCAAACTTGACCCCTGTGCTCTTCGATGCCTCTTCTTGGGCTATGTTGAGCATCAAAAAGGCTACCGCTGCTATGAACCTACTACGCATCGTACTTATGTGACTATGGATGTCACCTTTCTGGAGTCTGCCCCTTTCTACCCTTCCTCGACATCCACTACTTCTCTTCAGGGGGAGACACTAGATGAAGAGTCGAAGTGGCTAACCTTTGAATGGCTTGAAGATCAGAATGACACACCATCAGGAGAAGAACCTCTGGAAACTGAGTCTACACCATCATGAGAAAAACCTCTGGAAACTGGGCTTACAAATCAGGAAAAAGAGAGATTATAGAAACAAATCAGAGTGATTATAGGAATAGTTGTCAACCTTGATTCTAGCCTTAAATTCTGTATACCCGAGAATAGCATAACCAAATCTCTCTGTATATGTACATCATATCTCTGTAAATGAAAAATATCGTAAATACAATGAAGGAAAAGTTGACATGGTTACAATCGTTTTTGGAGCGATTCCAAAACGGAGAAAAAGGCGTCGAGAGAATTTTAATAGAGAGAGGATCCTCCGTCATCTTGAGGGGGGAAAAGAGTAATGCCTAGGAGAGCATGAGAGTTTGTGTGGGTTGAATCTTGGCAACTTGGTGTGGATGTTTGAGAGGTGGTAACTTGGATTTCGATGGCTTGAATAAGCTTGGCGTTGATTTCAACTTGTGTAAAGGACAAAAAACTTTCAATGTCCAGTAGTTGAAGGTTGTGGGATCGCTACCAACCTAAGATTGATGAGATCAGCTTGCAAAGGATTCAAAGACTAGGACTAGATTATATGAGTATGACCGACTCCTTTTCCTTTTTAACATTGTTTTTCTTCTCTTCGTTATACATGAATGCCCCAAATGAGGAACAATTTCCACTCTGAAAACCATTTTATACCGATTGTATTTACATATGCTGTTATTTCTGTTTGGATGTATGGGGTAGGAGATGTGGTTGGAAGTCTTCATGACAGGAACCAACCATACTTGCCATTATTTTTCAATTTACATAATTGCTTAGTAGCAGAAAGGGGCGTGACTTTGAATGAGAGAGGGAGAACCTTCTCCCCTTGCAAATTTGATAATCACTAGCGAAGGGTAATAATAACAACGAGGAGAAGAACCCACCCTAATGTCGACTACTATGGCTACATTGAGGGAGAATCACCAACTTTAAATTACAGAACTGTAACTCTTTCTTTATACCTAATATCTCTTGTAATAAGAGAAGGATCGATATCTAATTGATTGTTGTAGAAATTAATGGAGCGACTTGTCCATGAGAGCTCATACCCTGCTCATTATAATTGGTTTGCAAAAACTAAGACTCTTTCTTTATAAAGAAGGACAAAAAAAAAAGTAGCCCATTAATGAAAACTTTTGGCATGGTTGCATTTTTGTGAGCCACATTATCTACGAGTGTGTTTCCACATTCTTTAAATAGAAAAGGGGTTGTATACCATTCTATAATACAATATGTTAATACATTTGATATGTATTTTATAAGGCGTTTTCTTTAAAAATAATCAACCCTAGTAACATTTACGAATATACTATATAGCATATTATTTATTGTTCCTTTGAATACTTTCAAGAAGAGGTCCGATAGGTGAGAGGGAAAAGACTTAACATGTATTAAGAAGATGTTATAAGAGATTTTTAATGACATCTATACACAATCATTAAGTGAAGGTTCGGACCCTTGTACGATTTGATGTGATATGAACCCTATATCTTTGTGTATAAGCTTAGTTTATGGAGATGAGCCTCATCTCTGGTATGAGAATTAGTCCATTTTGTGAATATATTTTCTTAGTTTATTGAACCATGATCCGCAAGATTCATGGAAAGGCCTTCTTATTTTCAAACATTTTGTAACTTTATAATTATAAGAATAATATGTAAAGGAAGGACTTAGCCCAAAAGTTTATTAGCATTGGGAGCTTTCAACATATATGGGTTAACGAAACTGAATTCGGTGACAACATTGATTACCCCTTTACAAATTCTACCTTAAGTATTTTGACTGTTATTAGTCCATGATTAAATGCGAAGCCTTGTTATAAGGTTGTATAGTTTTCTTTTGGAATGGCTCTTTGAAAGAGTGGCTTTAAGAAAATGCAAAATAAGTCACAACAAATGTGATGTTGATTTGTATTATTTCCTTGTGAAATAAATATTAAAGAGAATGGCATTTCTGTTAGGATTATTAATTCTCCCTTGTCCAATTTGGTCATATGTCTAAATCAGGAGTCATGTCTAAATTAGGAGTCCATCCAGTCTATTTTTAGTCATTAGCACCATTGGGTCCACTTGGCCTAATTGGGGCACATGTTTCAGTTACTAAACTATGGGGAACACTAATTGAGGCTTACTGCCACTGATTGCACTTAATTGCATTAGTTTAGGAGCCTCCTAGACCAATCCCTACAATTTAGGAGCCACTGGGAGTGCTGAAACCAACCAAGGTCAGTTCAGTTCAGTTGATAGTCAAGCTAAGTTAGGAGTCAGTTACATTCAGTTCTAGTCCTCTACATTCAGTTAGCGCTAGGTTTACATGACTGCACTCAGGAGGGGTGCATTTCTCACCTACCTAGTCAGTTAGCCTTAGTCAACACTGAATGTAACACTTGAGTTGTGTTTTAGAGATACGATGAACTCCGGTTATGGTTTAGACAAGGTCAGTTAACTATTGAGTCCTCCGATAGTGACTTAGACAAGGTCTTAGTTATCTATAGTCAAGTAGAGTCTATCAATTCAAATTTCCTCATGTGGATTCAAATTCCGTATGGCTATTAAATCCATTATACTTCATTGTAATTGTTATCTGATTACTTTTTTTTATGAATGATAGCATTCATAGCTGCAAGCCATTTTTGCACTGTTTCAGTCTTCAATTGCTGAGTAAATTGTGTGATCTATTTTGTGAGTTGTGTGTTTGTCCACAGATCTATGTGCTCAATTTAATATGGTATCAGAGCCTCGGCAGATAAGACACCTCTCCTCCTCAGATCTCCAGCTGGATCATTTTTTTTGAGGAAATTGCTCCTTCGAGTACTGCACCAGAAGCGAAGAATTTACCACTTAATATCCCAAGTTAGGAAATTGTTGATAAAGCTTGCTTGATCAACTATGCTGGGTGTGAAGGAAATTCCAAAAGTGCAGACTGTCGACCTTACTTTGTATGTTTGATTGTGTGACAAGTTATCAGCTTTTCTTATAGCATTCACTACAAGCAGCTCTTTCTTCTCACTGCATTCACTACAGCAGCTCAGTCCTTCTTACTGCATTCAAAATGGCTCATCCAGTAGAGCCTCTCACTCCCTTCAACTATCACCAGTGGAAGGAAGACATGGTGGTAATGCTTTGCACCAAGCATCTCTTCAGATTCATATAAGAAACAGAGGTAGTGCCATCTCTAGATAATGACAAAGAAAATGACAGGAACAGGCTTGATGAAGCCCATGGACACTTGCTCTCCTCAGTCTCTAGAGATCTTCGATTCCACATCCAAGGATTGAAGACTCCCAAGGAGGTTTGGGACAAGCTTGCCTTCTTATTTGATAAGCAGGATGAGATGAGGATCCATCAGCTAGAAAATGATCTGATCACTCTTAATCCATCCAACTTCAAATCATTGAATGAATTCTTCACAAAATTCAAAAACCTGATATATCAGTTGAAGCAATGCAAAGTGGAGAAGGATGAAGATCAGCTCATCCTTGCCATTCTCACAAAGCTCAATGCAGACTACTCAGCCTTTATATCCACCTTCCAAACAATAAAGCTCACTACCCCAAATTGGAAGATTCCCACTCTTAATGCCTTCATCCAATCTCTTATTTCTGAGAATGATAAATTGATCCAAATGGGGATCATTTGATATTCCAAAGATCTAGCTCGGGTTGCAAGAGGAGACAAGGTAGCGAATGACAAAGGGAAGCAAAGAGATGAGTCTCCTGTGAAGAAAGAGCAGTCAAAAGAGCCTTCAGGTTCGAAGAGAAGCAAGAAGAATGGCAAAGGCAAGGTCCTCTGCTCTTACTGTGGAAGGGGCTTTCATTCAGAAATCTCCTGTATGAGAAGACAGCTTGATGAAATGGCTCTTCTTTTGAAGAAACATAACATTTCTATGCCTGGTAGCGCAAGGAAGGATGACTTCGAAGAAGAAGAAGATGAAGAATACTAAAGGAAAGGCCATGCATTGAAGGCTTTCTGCACATCAACACATGTCTTCCTCATTGATTCTGGAGATTCCAACCATATGGCTGCATCCAGAGAACTATTCTCTTCTTTTCAGTCCTTTGATGGTCCTAGTATTCAGATGGGCAATAATAGTAAAGCCCAAACAAAAGGGAAGGGATCTTTCAAGCTTGAACATGGAAGGTTCAAAGATGTGCTATTTGGGAGCTTCAAACGTGTTATCTGTCTATCAGATGACCCATACTGGATCTCCAAAGCGAGTGATCTTTGGTCTTGACTCAGTGGAGATCACAAATATCTCTACTGGGAGCATCATAGCAAAGGGTACTACAAATCATGCTTCAAAAGCATATGAGTTCTCACATTTCGTGCCTCCTTCAGAACCAGTGCACTCTCAGCAGCCACTTGCAAGGGAAGGTAAAATCATTGCATCTACTTCTTTTACAGCTTCTACTAGTATTGCAGATCCATCTTTATCAGTTTATGAGATTGAGATTCAGGGTGACTCAGATCTAGATTCAGTCCCTACTTCCAAACTGGAAGCTAGGAAGATGACTGGAAACTCACCCGACACTCAGAAAGGAAAGACCCTTGCTCTATGCCATGCAATCTTACCTCCTTCAGAGAGATGAAATAGACTCCCTGTAAGATGCTATATGGCAAGGGCTCAGTCTCACTACATTCAGAAGAATGGATATGATCATACACCTCTTCATTCAGCAAGAGACAAAGGTTACATTCCTCCTTCCTTCCATCATCATTTTTGGAGAAGAAGGAGAATTCTACATGCCAAGCCCCAGAATACCTGTGCACAGCACACCATGCATGCTGCTTTGCTACCTCACAGAGATGAAGATTGTAGCAACATATTTTCAAGTTTTTTAAACTTGAGACCTGATTCTACTTGCTTAGATAGAGGGGGGGGTTTTTTCCCATGTGGTTTTTTCCCCAGCTCCTTGTATTAAGCAGTTACTTTATTTACTTGATGTAATGGGTGACCTATGGTCTTAGTTACTAGGGCCCACAGATTGTCCAAGTTAGCATTCAGGGGGGGTGTTAGGATTATTAATCCTCCCTTGTCCAATTTGGTCATATGTCTAAATCAGGAGTCATGTCTAAATCGGGAGTCCATCTAGTCTATTTTTAGTCATTAGCACCACTGGGTCCACTTGGCCTAATTGGGGCACATGTTTCAGTTACTAAAGTGTGGGGAACACTAATTGAGGCTTACTGCCACTGATTGCACTTAATTGCATCGGTTTAGGAGCCTCCTAGACCAATCCCTACAATTTAGGAGCCACTAGGAGTGCCGAAACCAACCAAGGCCAGTTCAGTTCAGTTGATGACTAGTCAAGCTAAGTTAGGAGTCAATTACATTTAGTTCTAGTCCTTTACATTCAGTTAGCGCTAGGTTTACATGACTGCACTCAGGAGGGGCGCATTTATCACCTACCACATTCAGTTAGCCTTAGTCAACACTGAATGTAACACTTGAGTTATGTTTTAGAGATTTGATGAACTTCAATTATGGTTTAGACAAGGTCAGTTAACTATTGAGTCCTCCAATAGTGATTTAGACAAGGTCTTAGTTATCTACAGTCAAGTAGAGTCTATCAATTCGAATTTCCTCATGTGGATTCAAATTTGATGTGGCTATTAAAGCCATTGTACTTCATTGTAATTATTATCTGATCACTTTTTTTATTAATGAAAGCATTCACAACTGCAAGCCATTTTTGCACTGTTTCATTCTTCAATTGTTGAGTAAATTGTGTGATCTATTTTGTGAGTTGTGTGTTTGTCCACAGATCTATGTGCTCAATTTAATAATTTCTTGGTGGACGTAGCCCAAATAAGGGTGAACCACGTATATTGGTGTTTCTCTTTGCTTTATTTTTTAATTTTGTAATTGATGCAATGGTGTTTTGGTAAAAGAGAATTTAATTTATTTATTTGTATATTATGATTGGATTATAGATTATGTTCACGAGAAGCATATGGGTTATTGTGTTACAAATTAAGCCAAAATAATGGTAAAGTGTTATCATGAACTAATAATGGTTAATAGATAATATGCAGGTGATTTTACTTTGTAAATATAATATTATGAGGGTATTGATTCATTGAAGAATGTTATTAATGCTTCACATGTATAACAAAAAAGTATGGATAAGGATTTAAGATATTATTATGTGTTGTGAATATATAAAGTTGTTTATGATATTAGTAATTAAGAAGAAGTTATTTCTATCTGGTTGCATTCAATTAGAAGTTGCATTTAAGACAAAAGGGGTATTAATAATAATAATCTATTTTTAAGGTCATCGCCAAGCGAGACACCAAATTGGTGTATGAGACCCCCTTATTTGTGGGACAAGGGACCCCCCTCTGCGCGGCGATTTAACTGCTAAAGTCTACAGAGGTGTACATACACTACCCCCCTCTGGATTTGAACCCGTGACCTCCTAAGAGGAAACACATGCTCTTAACCATTANGAGACAAAAGTGGTAAAGAATATGTCTTAGTTCTCAGATGGAATAATAGTAGTAGTATAATATTAACTATTTTAGATATATGGTAATTTAATAATTGGTTGAAAGTGAATTATAAAGTTTAGATAAAATGGTTAAAAAAAATTATACCCCTACCCCATTTCCATGAAAATAGTAAGGTGGAATTTAGGGTATGTTACAAATGGTATCAGAGCAGGTTTACATCACTCGGACCTAATGGATGCACTTGCATTAAGGTATGTTGTGAACTTTGTGATTTGAATACAAGATTTTATGTTTCCTTATTGGTATGCATGCTATATAACGAATAATGGTTTTAAGTTATGCTCATTAAAGTACATGAACTAGTTTGCTTAGAATCATGCGTTTGAATGTATGAAGCTAGTTACATAACTGAAATGAAAAAATAAATGCATGAAGAGTGAATTTTTTTCTAAGGATACAAGTTGACATATTTGATTTGATTAGTTTTAATCATTTGTGAATGCAAACATGAATACATTACCATGATAACAATAGTTTTAATTAGTGTATCCATTTAAAGATTTACTGGCATAATGTTGAGTAAAAGAGAAAGTTAACTTGAGTGCATGGTATTATTATTAAGATAGTGATGCCATTAAAAGTTTATTGTCCATTCCATTTTATATAAAGCAAGGTATGAATTTTTCTTAAGGTGTAAGTTAGTGAAAAGAATTTACAACTAAGTTGTTGAGAAAGTAATGCATTGAAATTAAGTAAAAGAAATGTTATATTGAAATTTTATAAGCATTGAAAATGAAAATTTTGTTATATTGAAAGTTTATAAGCATTCAAAATGAAAATATGCTATTATGTTTTATGGTTTCCTTATGAGATTACGATGCAATCATTTCTGGCAAGAAATTGTGAGTAAGGAGTGCAGGTACACATGGCTGCAAGAAAACACCGTTGAATGGGAATCAGTAAGGTGGTTGAAAGCAAAAGATAAATTTCTCGATGGAAAAAGGTAACATCTAGAATCAATATGATTCGTTGATTATTATGAAAGGTTAGCAAGATGTTTTATTTGATTAAAACAAACACATTTATAGCAAAATATAGCATATATAACTTGATATGCCGAGAATATACTATGTTAGCAATTTTGAAATTTTCAATTGAAATACTTGAATATGGTAACTGTAGCATTTTGAGAATCACCAATTGTGTATATGGCATATATGTGATAAAGTAATTGATTTATGCAAGTGATAAAGTGTTGTTAAATATGTTGTTGTAAATTGACAATGCTTTGAAATTATTGCTCATAATGAACTATGGCGGTACCAAAAGACTATAATTGAATAACTAAATATTTAAATATACATATAACCTGCAATAAGAACATTGAACCTAGTACAACTAAAGACTAATTAGATAAAGAGTTATGAAACTTTTAAGATGATCACGGGGGACGCACTGGGTTATAAGCCTCTAACTTCTAAGAAAAATTTTCGACACTAAACAAATCTTCTTAAGACAAAGTATATAGGGTTAACCAACTTATGAAAAGGAAGAATAAAATTGGATATTTAAACAATGCAATTAAGCAAGAGAAACTGATTTTGGTGTTGAGCGTGTTGGCTCTAGAGCACCTAAACAGTTTAGGCTCTGCAAATTTCGATAAGTTAGTATAGAGTTTCCAGTGAGCACCCTTGTGAGGTGTTAGATTCTGTTGAGCGCTCTATGATATTAAAGTCCTAGGAAAAAGAGCTGCCAGTGAGCACCTAGAGGAGGTGTTAAGCTTTGAAGCATCTAGAATTTTTGATAAGTTAGTAAGAAGTTTTCAGTGAGCACCCTTGTGAGGTGTTAGAATCTGTTGAGTGCTCTATGATATTAAAGTCCTAGGTAAAGAGCTATCGGTGAGCACCTAAAGGAGGTGTTAGTCTCTTAAGCGAAACTACCAGAGAGCACCTAGGTGAGGTGTTAGGTTCTGTCGTGATATCTTTTGTGATGTCAAGATTTTAGGATAAGAGATATGTGGGATTCCAGATTCTAAGTAGGATATATGCCCGATAGCTGTGAAAAGATAATGAGGGGTATCGTCCTTATATAAAATGAATATAATATATACAGGTTGAGGAGGCCTGCACGTGAACTAGCAGTTTTGTGAGGAGATGACCCTCATGTATATATGCATGCCAAAACTTCTGGAAGAATATTTTAGTCAAGAAATACTTTAAGGAACATCAAATATACATAAGAGGTATGTGTGTGAATGTTATGTTTAGTATTTTATACATCATGGTTTGATAAAGTGTTGGTTGCAAAGTTATATTTGAAGTGAATCTGTGTATGATAATTGTGATAAAATGATTGTTTATATATGCATTGGTAATTATTTTTATTAATAAATGTTTTAAAATATTTGTGAAAGTTATGATTATGCACATGCTATGTTAATTTGTTATGATTACTTATATTTGAACCGAGTGGAATGATCAAAGGTGCTTGAGAGGAAGTACCACCATACCAAGGTAATAATGGAATATGACAAAGGTATGTGCCATGAGATACAATTGCATATTGGATTCTACTTTAGATTATAAATTTCATATGATTTCTATGATTGACAAATTTCGTGTAGTTGCAGGGATACTATGTTATTACCGTGAGGTAAAACATTCAAAGCAAAGCTAAATCGTACACGGTTGTTATAAACGATAGCAAAATAAAAGTGCATGAATATTTTTGCTGTAGATTATATGAAACTAAGGTCTAAAATTCACGTAAGGTGCTAGTTAGAGAAAATTAATTACGACCAAGTTGTTAAGAGAGTAATGTATTGAGATTATACAAAAGAATATCTTGTTTGATTCGGAGTTTATGAGCATTAGAAATAGTAAACTTGCTAATATGTTTATAATTTGGTTTATGAGAAGATGATGCAGGTGTATCCTAAGAGCGAGACTAAGATTTAAAGGATTGTTATGAAAGACAACAATAATATGTTGCAACAATAACATACATATCTTTTGATTATGAAACTTATGTTTAGGCATATATTTATGATAAACATTGGGATTCCTTGTAACATTTATGTAAATAATAGATGGAGAAACACAAGGAACGTTGAAGAAATCATCAACGATGGCAACAAAAGCAAATGTAACTAAAGAAGGATATTTGCTAAGACACAAGGAATTGAAGACAATGTTTCAAGGGTATCAATACCAAGGACGGTGTTATTTTTTAAGGGTGGGAGGATGTAATATCCCCTTGATCCCTACTCTTTATAGCTAAAAATATAAACTAAAATTGAATATTCTTAGCACATTATTATTAGTAATCATATCGGTCTCGGAAAAGAGATATTTGTGGATTAAAGAGCGGTAGTCTCGAAGGAACTACTCCACCTCATAATTTTTTTTAACTACTTACACCTTCGTAGGTCAGTGAGTGAATGGATTTTATGAAGGCGGTCATTCAAACCAATTACATTATAACTTAAATTGCTAACCACCGATTTTGTTATAAAGACATTTAGGTTTTAAATACAAGATAATTGAACCTCAGTTTTTGGGATACGTTATGGGAATAGCAATGGGGTGGACCCATATTCCTTCCAATGTGCGGGAGAAGGCATGGGATTTCCCAACTTGAGCGGTTACAACCATTTTTGGAGTGATTCCAAAATAGTGAAAAAAGCGTCAGGAGAATTTTCATAGAGAGAGGATCCTCCATCATCTTGAGGGGGGGAAGAGGGAAATTCCTAGGAGAGCATGAGATTTTGTGTGGGTTGAATCTTGGTGACTTGGTGTGGATGTTTGAGAGGTGGAAACTTGGATTTTGATGGCTTGAATAAGCTGCCGTTGATTTCAACTTTTGTAAACGGCAAAAAAAATTTCAATGTCCAACAGATGAATATTGTGGGATCCGTATCGACCTAAGATTGAATAGATCAACTTGCAAAGGATTCAAAGACTAGGAGTGGCTTATATGAGTGTGAACGACTCCTTTTCCTTTTTGGCATTGTTTTTCTTCTCTCTGTTATACATGAATGTCCCAAATGAGGAATGATTTCCACTCTGAAAACCGTTTAATCCCGATTGTATTTACATATGTTGTTATTTCTATTTGGATGTATGGGGTAGGAGATGTGGTTGACAGTCTCCATGACAGGAACCAACCATACTTGCCATTATTTTTCAATTTACATAATTGTTTAGTAACAGAAAGGGGCGTGATTTTGAATGAGAGAGGAAGAACCTTGTCCCCTTGCACATTTGATAATCATTAGCGAAGGGTAATAATAATAACGACAAGAAGACCCCACCCTGATGTGCGCTATTGTGGCTACGTTGAGGGAGAATGGCCAAATTTAAATTACAAAAGCGTTACTCTTTGTTTATACCTAATATCCCTTGTAATAGGAGAAGGATCGATATCTAATTGATTGCTATAGAAATTAATGGAGTCAACTATCCATGAGAGGTCATACCCTTCTCATTATAATTGGTTTGCTAAAATCTAAGACTCTTTCTTTATAAAGAAGAAAAAAACAAACAATAGCCCATTAATGAAAACTTCTGCCATGTTTGCATTTTTGTAAGCCACTTTATCTACGAGTGTGTTTCCACGTTCTTTAAATAGTAAAGCGGTTGTATACCATTCTATAATACAATGTGTTAATACGTTTGATATGTTTTATATAAGGTGTTTTCTTTAAAAAGAATCAACCCTAGTAACATTTATGAATATACTATATAGCATATTATTTATTGTTCCTTTGAATACTTTCAAGAAGAGGTTTGATAGGTGAGAGGGAAAAGCCTTAACATGTACTAAAACGATGTTATAAGAGAGTTTTAATGACATCTATACACAATCATTAAGTGAAGGTTTGAACCCTTGTACGATCTGATGTGATCTGAACCCTATATCTTTTTGTACAAGCTTAGTTTATGGAGATGAGTCTTAGTCGCTTGTATGAGAATTAGTCCTTTTTGTGAAAAAAATTTCTTACTTGGATTCATGGAAGGGCCTTCTTACTTGTGAAAAAAATTTCTTACTTGAAAATATTTTCTTACTTTATTGAACCATGATCCACAGGATTCATGGAAGGGCCTTCTTATTTTCAAACATTTTGTAATTTTATAATTTTAAGAATAATACGTAAAGAAGGACTTAGCTTAAAAGTTCATTAATGTTGGAAACTTTCATTATATATGGGTTAAGGAAACTAAATTCGGTGACAACATCCATTACCTCTTTACAAATTCTACCTTGAGTATTTTTATTTTTATTAATCCATGATTAAATGGGAAGCCTTGTTATAAGGTTGTCTAGTTTTCTTTTGGAATGGCTCTCTGAAAGAGTGGCTTTAAGAAAATGAAAAATAAGTCACATTGTATTATTTCTTTGTGGAATAAATAATAAAGAGAATGTCATTTCTTTATGGATGTAGCCCAAATTCGAGTGAACCACATATATTGGTGTTCCTCTTTGCTTGATGTTTTAATTATGTAATTGATGCAATGGTGTTTTGCTAAAAGAGAATTTAATTTATTTATTTTTGTATTATGATTGGATTAAAATAAAAAGGCACAAGGCATATTCTCACCATTAAATTTTTTATTGAAACAATCGCTTGCTTCCTTAACCATGAAAGGTGTGATACAGGTGCCCGACACCAGGTTCGGCAATGAACTAGTTTCTGGTTATCCTAAACCAATAGATAAATAGAACATCTATACGAGCAAATAATAAATTCATTATTATTTACTGAGATTGTTGTAAACTAGCATAAATTCATATTATACCGGATCTATGAAGCACCTAGAGAAATCCAATTTCTAGAGATATAATTTATTTTTTCACCTTAAGTTTTATATAAATCCAGAAAAAAATTACACAAAGAGATTTGATCATTTTAGGTGCTTTTATTTTATAGGAAGACATGGATTTTTATTTTTATTTTCATTTTCTTTAACTTTTTATTTTATGAGAAGACATGAATTTTTTTATTAATTTTTTTTTAATGTGAATAATTATTTTGGTTTGGTTTTAATTTTTTATTTTATGAGCCAACATGAATATTTTATTCTTTTTTTTTGGTAACTTAATTCATATTTTTAATTTATGATAAAGTTATGTTACCTTGGGTGACAACATCTTCCCCATATTGAGTTGTAGAGCGCTTCTCTCCTCTAGGTGCAATAATACTAGATTGGATTTGTATTTTTGATAGAAACAAACTTGGATTTGTATTTTTGATAGAAACGAAATTCATGAAGGAAGAAGAGAAAAAAAAACAACCATGAGTATATCATATACAAAGTGATTGGAAAGAGCATTAAAACAAAATGTATCATCATTTTGATCAATTAACATGTATTAATCATTAATAGAGACCATATAAACTAGCAAATTAACCACACTTTGAACTTCTCTGAAACATTAGCCTTTGAAAAAGTTATATATTAATTTGAATGAAAATTACACGAGAGTGGCTCCATTTATAGCAATGGAGAATCCTAGTGTCAGCTAAGAATAGTTGGGTAGATGCAAGTTCTTATGTGAGATTACAACCAAGGTTAGTTGGCTACATTGGAAATTTAACATCTAGTTGTGTTGGAAAATACCAACACCAACACCCCCCATAAGCGAAACATAGGGAGGAAACAAAACAAAGATGGGTCCTAGCTAGCAACTACGCATGATGAGGTACCCATGTATACAACTCTCATAACCGGGGAAAAGGAGAAAACCTCATGAGAAAAACTCCTCCCTAAAAGAGAGAAAAACACACATGCTTAGCTGAATGCATGTTCCAAACCACTGATTCTCAAGAATGAGTGCTAACAACTAAGAAGACATCATATGCACTAGTGTCCCTATGGTCACCAACCTGTCTCACAAAACTGCATGGATAGTTAGTCGTTACAACCGCCGAGTCAAATAGTAACTTGTGTTGAGTACAAAGCTCACTCTGAACATGTTGGATCTCGATCGATAATGGTGAATAAAAATCACCTAAGGAATCATTGCATACCATCCCCCCCACAATGTTGAACTAAGTGGAAAGGTGACAACAATGCAGGTCACAATTCATGGCAAAAACAACAAAGATGCAAAAAAACCTCAACAAGAAATACTCCAATGTGGCAAGCTCCAAGGCACTGCAAAATAAAGCAACACATGGGTACAAATGCCTAGTGACACTCCAACGAACTGTCTGCATGAGTGGCCTAAAAGCCACTACTCAAAAGTGTAGAACGAGAGGTACCATACAAAATTTTCATGGCAGACAACAATCCTCATTATGGGTTCCCATGAACAAAGCCATTTTAGATACCCATTTACAAGTGAGGAATCAATATAGTTCATTGACAAACGTGGTGTGATGTGCAACCATTCTGTTGAAAGAGTACAAAGCGCTCTTCTCAACACTGCAAACAATGGCAATAAAATGAAGGATACAAGAGGAGTGATGGCAAACATATAACCAATAACCTCTTAATAGAATAAATTGGCAAAAGAAAGGGATGCCAAAAAACCTCCAATTCTCCCCCCATTCAACACAACTGAGGGATATCACATATAGAAAAATGCAGCAACAGACATTGATTGAATATCAATCGACAAAGCAAACCGATCAAAGCTTTAGTCATCTACTGCCACTAGTGAAACACTAGTGGACCACTCTAAGGAAATCAATGGCGGGAGGAACATCGTACAATTGAAGATACACATCGATATGAAATCCTCAAACATCTATGCAAATGATTACATGACCATTCATCAATCCAGCCACAATGAATAGTCGATGCTTGTCCACGGTTTCACATCTTCTTTGAAAAGTTTGGAAATAATAGGTTCTTCCAAGAATTTTGTTTCTTGGGCACATTTCTCTGATTCTTATGAGAATGTCGATGTGGCATAGATTTATGTTTTGGATGAATAAAAGAGGCAGGTTGAGGTTCTGGTTCACTGATAGAAGAAACTACAACATTATCAAGTTTTGGCTTTTTATGGCCAGCCAACTCAATAACACATTCATCAAGAGTTTTCTCTTCACTCTGAATTCCACTATGAACAAAAACAACATTCATTGACTCTGAATTCCACTATGAACAAATACAACATTCATTGACTCAACAATTCCAGATGAAGACAAAGAGGGAGCATCAACATCATATCCAAGAAATACTCTTGATGCATCCAACTCGGGGTAAATAGTAACAACAATTCCCTATCCATTATTCCCAAGTCCACCTCTGCTATCTCAACATTCTGTAGTCGAGAGACTTTTTCTTCAAGGTCCTATCTGCAAACCAGTAGTCCTTGAATTGTCTCATCCTTCTCAGTCAGCAGCAACAACAAGGATTCATGATCTTCCTCTAAAGCTTGATACTCATCAAACATCCTATCATTGTTTTCTTGAAGGGGATTTGTTGTTGCACGAAGCTCAATAACAGAGACATGTAAGTGACCAACCTCATTAGTTAGCTGGGCATTTGTTTCTTCTAGCCAAAAAATATGCTCTTTTAAGGAATCATTTTATATTGTTGAGAGAGATTTTACTTCGTGTTCCAAATTATTGAGAAGATCGACCTTTGCCACAAAATTGTCTTCAAGGTCTCCAAAGAAAGTTTACGTGTTTCTTTGTAGGATATCAACCTTTTGGGATTTCTCAGTCAAAGAAATCCTCAACTGGTTCATTAGTTCGACATTCTCTATCTGCAATAAGGAAACGGTGGATTGCAAAGAGACCAACTCTTTACGACGTTGATCAACAACCTTCTTCTCACGTAGTTCCTGCAATATTCTACCCATCTTCGAGCAATAAAAGCAACCAACAATCCAGAAGTGAATGACAATCAACCTCTCTCTCTACTTCGAATAGAATCAGTTCATAGAAAAAATCAAAGTTACGACCGTTACCAGACCATCATTATTGTTCGTCCACTCTACAGATTCACACAGGAATATATTATACGCAAACATCTAAGTTCATGGTGCCAAGAGAGAGTGTGGCTCCACGAAATTTGCTAACAAGTTCCTACTGCAAAGAGAGTCTCATGGAGAAAAAGATGTCACCAGCACAGGAAGAAATGGTGGATATCCACAGTTGAAAAATACAACAAAACCAATTGTAGCAATTGAACAACATGCATTGTTGGCTTCAAATCTTTTCAGACCTCATCAAAACTGCAAAATATGCTCCCCATGCATAGAACTTGACCTCCATTGATGTAGAGGTCTGGAATTCAAACTCCCAATGACAATGGATTCCACCAAAATCCGCAGTCAACAACTTTCCATAAACACACGGTAGAGCAATGCAGCGATAAGATCACGACCAAAAGCAACCAACTCCCAACGATCTGTAAAGAGGGATCTGAATGGAAGCTAGCGAGCTCAGGTAAACGAAGTCAATATGTGCTTAAAAAATAACGATGAGGATCTATGCTATCCATGATCACAATTCGAAGTAAAGATCCTCCACACATCCAGAAATATGCTTCCCACGATTTTTTAGAGGGAGAGATCTAGCAACCAATGGATCTCTTAGAAAATGATGAAAATTTCCCATGCAATTTGATCTTGGTTTCTAAATCCGAACAGTAAAAAATGACCACAATTCGAAACCCTAGTCCCACTTTCTAGAGATATATGAACACCAAGCTATCTGCAAAAATAGAAGGTAGCTTGAGGCATATCCTCAACAATGGTTGCATACTATATTGACATCTTTAAAAAAGGTTGATCAAAATCTTAAGCTACGGTTGCAACTTGAATTGAGTAGATCAAAATGTCCTTGGAAAAGGAAGAAGGCGCCACACTTCTGAGAGAGATGGATAGAAAATTGGCGGAAACACCACCAAATTATCTAAACAATGTCCAGATCTATGCATTGACACCCAATCTCCGACTCTTGTTTTTTTTAATTGCTCCAGTGATTATGCACACGCCTTACAAATCCAACAAAAAGGGAAGAGATTTCAATTGGATTTGGATATATGGCCAATAACAGTATTACAATCTCTTACTCCTTCCAAAAGAAATGGACAGATGATACCCTTGCAGCTCAATTGAACATAAGAATCACAATTATGATAGCTCCTAGCCATACATTGGATCCAGGGATGTACACAACATGATCCAGTAAACAATTAATCTAACTGAGGAATGATGTAGATCTTAGAATGGATAGCCAGATCTAGAGATAACAATCGAAATCTAGATCAAAATACAAACCATGTACAAAGTCCCCAAAAAATGAGACTTGCACCACAGCGATCAGAGATCATCGAGAGAAAGCGATGGAACCAATCATCACTGAAGGAGTGATATGGGATGGGGAAAATTTCTGATGCATAAATGAGCAACTACCTTGGCTCCCAATTGAACACACTGGAGACTTGGAAATATTATGTGCACATATCCCTTTAATAAAACAGAGAACCAAGTGCACTATTTATGTTGATACTCCATAGCCTTCCCTATGAAATATAGTTGAAGGGTTGTGTATATGACACTTTTTGTTTTTATATTGTTTCTTTGTTTATGTACTTTTTCACTAGATTCATATACCATCACTAGCTCTCTTAACCACATTTAGCAGGATTTTGGCTTTGGTAAGGATTCATTATGTTTTTCTTGATATTTGTCATTTGATGATAATTTGGATAGAGTTATGTTGCCATAATTGGCTACTAAAAAAGTGGTGTTTCAAGTTCATCACAATTTAAATTCCAAGTTGCAGAATGAAGTAATTGTGGAAGGCTACAAAAGCTTGCAGTGATGTTTCAGGTTCATCACAATTTAAATTCCAAGTTGCAGAATGAAGTAATTGTGGAAGGCTACAAAGGCTTGCATATTATGCAAGCAACATCTAAATGTATGGTTGATCAAGTACTCTGGTCAGTTTAAATCGATCATGTTGATCATTATACATCAAGTTTGGTCAAGCTATTGAACACATTTCATGGTTCTGTAGTCAATCCGAAGATCAGTGATTCTGTAGCGAGCTCAAGGATTGCGGAACCATTCAACGACTTGCAATTCGGGGGTCATCCAATGAATATGTTCATCAGTATTTCTAGAACCACTTCCACTCTACATGCTACCAACCTTGGATTGGCTCACGCTATCTTTTAGAAATCAAAATGATGTGCCTTATTTGGCAATAGGTTGTAATCGCACATTTCTTCATAATTTTCCTTATGGGAATTAATGTATAAAAACTTGGAATCCTCTCCGAGGAGGGTTAGCCATCATTTTACACAGACTTATTGCACACTGTTGTAATCAGATTCCATATTATATAAATCTGCTACTTCCTGATTTTGGATGTGTTGATTAATTTGGTGTGAGTGATTGGCTTGTTCAACCCCCTGTCTCAGAAGGCAGGGCCCCTTCCATGATAGGTGTTGTTGTAGTTAGGGTTTTCCTTTCTGCATGTAGTTTGATATTGGATTTAGTGTTTTACATTTATAATTTTGTAGTTTGATATTGGATTTAGTGTTTTACATTTATAATTTGTTGTGTTGATTATAGTTGGGTGTGAATGCTTAAATTGTGGCATGATCAAGTAATGCAATCGGTTTTCATTATTATTGAATGAAGAAGGATGCATGGATGGTGGTCAAGCTATTGAACACATTTCATGGTTCCGTAGTCAATCCGAGGATCAATGATTTTGTTGCGAGCTCAAGGATTGCGGAACCATTCAACGACTTGCAATTCGGGGGTCATCCAACGAATATGTTCATCGGTATTTCTAGAATCACTTCCACTCTACACACTACCAACCTTGGATTGTCTCATGCTATCTTTTAGAAATCAAAACGATGCGCCTTATTTGGCAACAGGTTGTAATCGCACATTTCTTCATAATTTTCCTTATGGGAATTGATGTATAAAAACTTGGAATCCTCTTCGAGGAGGGTTAGCCATCATTTGACACAGACTTATTGCACACTACTGTAATCAGATTCCATATTATATAAATCTGCTACTTCCTAATTTTGGATGTGTTGATTAATTTGGTGTGAGTGATTGGCTTGTTCAGCCCCTGTCTCAGAAGGCAGGGCCCCTTCCATGATAGGTGTTTGTTATGGAGAGAAATTACTATGGTTTGGGGTACCACAACAGACAGCTTGACTCCAGAAATCAATCCTTTCCAATATGCAATAGAAATTAAAGATCTAACACTAAAGGATCGGACCTCGTACCTTTTTCCGGAGGGTTGAAGTAGATCCCCGTTGAGCTTTCCAACTTCAGCTTGAATTGATTAATCACGTCCTCAACAACAAGTAAACAATACAAGATTTGGTACATTGAAGGCATAAGAGAGAATTGAGAGCAAAGAAACTATAGTCCATTGTTGTCGGAACTTATGCTTGAGTCTGCATCCCTTTGTCCCTTGGAGCACTTTTGTGTTCTTCCCAAGCTTGCCTTTTGCTTGTGAGCTTGCTATCGAGAGATGGAGGATTGAGGTGGTGGAGGCCAAAGTGGGGGATTCAGTTTCTCCAATTCGCAGACGTGCCAACAGAGGTTGTATCTATTGTAATCTCTGATTTTATATTAATAGAAATATCTTTTCCTGTCCAATAATGTATGTTTGAATGAATATTTTATCCATGGGATGATTTCAAATGCTTATACGTTGTTGATTATATATGCTAGAATATATCTAACACCAATCTATATAGTATGCTTGTATTGTTTACTTGTTGTTGAGGACGTGATTAATCAATTCAAGCTAAAGTTGGAAAACTCAACGGGGATCTACTTCAACCGTCCGGAATAAGGTATGAGGTCCGATCCTTTAGTGTTAGATCTTTAATTTCTATTGCATATTAGAAAGGATTGATTCGTCATTTGAAGAGAATTGTGCATTTCACGTAGTAGCATACCTTGTTTTCATGGACACAATGCATTTGCATTGATTGTTAGGTGTGCATTTTACTTCATGTTGTGTCATAACACCATTAGTTGCACGACCATATCCCTCTTTTGAGTAATAAAGCCAATTAAAATCAACGCTTAATTAAAATGAACTACATTATTTTATTTGATAGGGTTCACCAACAAGATTAGGTTTTAGGGTCTTGGAATAGGTCATTGTGAGTAAATTCTCCAAGACCACTAAACAACAACATGTATGTGTTTGTCCAGGTGAGTGTGTGAAATTCCTAGTTATAACTAGTGTTTCTCAGGATCCTCCTCTCAAAAGGGAGTTAAGCACGAGGTAATGTAAGCGGTTATTGATTGGGATGACCCCTAGTCATAACCGAGTAGCACCGGAGATATTTCCAGGATTGTATTCGTATCTAGGGGCTCTTTCGAGAGTTTCGGGCTTTGTTACCCTTCCCATACGGTCAATCTCACCTACGACTGTCCGCTTGAGCATTGATTATATTGAGGTGACCTTAGTGGCCTTACCTAGGATATCGACGGGGTACTTTGCAAGGGTTATTCTGTGGGTGTCCCGACCAAATTGGGGTCGGAAAGCACAGTCGCTTTACGCCACCTTTACGCGTTGAAGCTGAGAGCCACAATAATTGGTTGCGTACCTCTGCTTGTTGTGTATGGGAGTTTCAAGCCTCTCCTAGATGAGACATACCTACTTCATTCGAAATCTCACTTATCCTACCCTTGATTGCTTGTATTTGGCTTTAGATTTTATTGGTGATTGATCTGTGCAAGATAACTTGCCTAGGGTTTGCGTAGATAGCGAGTCTTTTCTATTTTTTGAGTCATTTTGGATTCAGGTGTGGCTCCTCGCCGTTTAGCAGGACTTCCACCTTCTACATCTCCTCCTCCTTTGGGAGAGAGAAATAGACAGTCCAGGCAGACTACTTCACACATTGATTCACACACCATGGGAGACCACGTTGAAGGTATTCCTGAACCACCTTCTCCCATTCATGTGGAAGATGGGGAGTTTACTCCTAATTATGATCCTTCAACCGAATTGACTGAGTTAGGTCCTGTGATTTCTGAGATAGGTACTTTTCATGATAGACCTACTTACTCTAGGGTTGATTCCCTATTAACGCATTACCGGTATGGAATGCCGGAGGATGATGAGACTCATTTTGAACCCGCAAGCACTAGTTATGGTAGTTATGGTATGTCTGGTTTTCCTACACATGATTTGGTATTTCATGTCGAATCTGAGTTTGAACCTAGCACTATGCCTGGGGGCACTCTCATTCCTTACCATGCGGAGAGGTTTGGGAGCACTAGTCACATTGCACCTTCCATCCCGGTGGTAGAAGCTACATCACATATTCCTCCCAGGTCTAGGGTTAGTGATCCTATTAGGATACCAGATCCGAGACGAGTGATGATAGGGAATAACACGTACATAATTACTCAGGTCCCTCAGTCCTCTGTCCCTAGTTCTTCAAATGTTCACCCTCCACCTCATTCACGTGATCCTTTAGGCCGAAACGTTGCTACGAGTCAGGTCCATACTACGGTTACTAGACCAATTGTGTCTCAGGCTTACATACCGCCCGTTGCTTCGGGAGGTTATGTTCATACTTCTAGAGGTCATGTTACTACTTCTGGAGCATATATCCCTACTTTCGGTATGTATATTCCTACTTATAGAGCATATATTCCTACTTACAGAGTGTCTCATGGGACATTGCATGTGATGACTTGTGGACCTTATTATGGGATGCAGTATAGATAGGGTTCTTCACCTTATGGGTGCGGCTATCAACAACCCGCTTACTCTCCAAATTACGGCTTTGTAGCTCCGAAAAGTCAGGCTACACCACACTATGGTGCTTCCATTCCACCCTATACGGGTCAAACGGGAGGAGGGCACTATGGCTAAGGCCATGGTGGTAATCAGACCTATGTGAATCAAAACTATCAGGGAGCGGTCCATTGACCTCACCATCCTAGGCTCCCTTTCCTCGCCACGCTGAATCTTCCTGACTTGTCAAGATTGACGAACGATCTTGTAGCTCATGACCCGGCTTGGCCGGTTGTCCCTACTAAGCTTCCCTCGAACATACCCAAATTCGAGGGCAAACCGGGAGAGGATTCGAGCAAACATGTTACTACCTTTCACCTATGGTGCTCTTCGAATTCCTTACATCAGGACTCAATCCGTTTGAGACTATTTCAACGCACCCTTACAGGTCCTGCCGCGAAATGGTATATAGAGCTACCTAGGGGAGCATTCGCTTTGTTCGATGACCTAGCGATGACTTTTCTTAACCAATTCCAGCTACCATTGTGCTATGACGTTGGTACTGAACTCTTGTTAACATTTCGACAGGATAAAGCCACACATATCTCAGACCATATCCAAGAGTGGCATAGACAGAAGAGGTTAATTAAAGCCTTTATACCTCCGGAATTCCTCCTTGAATGGTTCCTTAAGTCGTTATTGCCATATATAGCGAAGGATGTTTCTACATCTGGAATGCAAAATGAGGAACAAGCCATTTTTAGGGCGCAGGAACTGGATTTGATCTATGCTCAGTTCGGCTTGTTATATGAGATCATTCCCAGTGCTCCGTGTTCTAGTTTCGACCCCAAAGTTAAACCTGGACCACATGCCAATGGCATTGTGGGTTGTGTGAGTGCTAAACCTACGAATTCAGTTGCAAAACAAATTAGTCAATTGTCACTCAACCAATCTACTTCGGGACAAGCCACAACTTCGTCTCAACCCGCCCAAATGGCGAGTTTGCTTTCAATGCAATCGTTGGACCAGAAGGGTAACCAGCAGCCCGGATGGAATAAAAAGAAGGGTAAGAATAATCGTAAGGGTGGGAATAGGAACGAAAATGCTAATAATAATGGCAAGAACGCCCGTGATGCTGGGGGGACAAGCAAGCTAAACGTAAGATTAAGTTCCCTTGCAAGTTGTGTAAGGACGATCACCTCGCTTACTTGTGCCCTCATATCGATGAAGCCTCGAGATTCTTGGCACAGGGCCCAGTTGTGTTGACTAATCCTTTACCTCACAATCAAAATATGAACTCGAGGACCCATGATCAGTCTGGTGGTGATCAAGATCCACCGGAGGGTAGTGGTCATGGTTGCATTAACATGGTACGTGCTACGAAAGTTGTGACCTGTGTGAAAGACTATGGTTCGTCACAACCCAGCCCAAGAAAGGAACCTAATCCACCAGGGTCTCCTTTGCATATTGAGAAACCTATGGATAAACTTGAAGCTACACCTCGCATTCCTAAGGGAGTCCTTAAGCGTTCAAGGCACAATCCTAATGTCCGAGCCACCTAGAACTATTCAGTTGTCAAGGATTTGGGTCACACTCCTTGTGCGATGTCTGCATTGGAAGTGCTTCAGAGTTGTCCTTCGCAAAGGAAGGCTTTGCTTTCTTCCCTTGGCGTGAATGATGATAATTCTTCCTCCGTGTTTAAATTTGAAACCACAAGACTTTAGTCTCGCTTGCCTTACTATGTGTCTCTTTTGATTCACGTAGAATGTCTTAACATGACCGTCAAGTGCACTGTGATTGACGAAGGTGCTGCTACTTCTGTGATGTCTTTATCATGTTGAAAGGGTTTAGGTTCCCTTGAGTTGTCTAAGTCTACGACCATGTTAACTGCGTTCAATGGGAGATCATTTAGGCCACACAGAATTCTCCTTTCCCTTAAGGTCTGTTTGGGAGGGAAGACCATTGCGATAGAAGTCAAGGTGGTTGATGCGCCCCTTGACTACAATCTCTTGCTGGGTAGGAATTGGATGTACAGTATGCAAGCCATTGCTTCTTCCCTATTTCGTGTTGTATGCTTTCCATTTAACGGGAAGATAGTCACGATTGATCAAACGTCATTCAAGAATCCGTCAATTACCGCATCCTCGGGAGCTTCGATCTCGATTATAGAGCACTCTCAACCGACAACTGGAAGTGTGGGCATGGGCATGTATCCATCCCTCATGGGAAGCTTTAGTTTCCCTGCACCTATCCTTATGATAGGGTCTAGTTCCGGTGAGGCTTCGACATCTATGAGATCGGTGTCTTTTTGCACAAGTCATATGGAAGATCCTTGGATTCTTCCTACACCGAGCACTCCGAGTGAGCCCATCATGATAGACGTGCCGTTACCTGCGACTATGGTAGCTTATCAAGCTAATCTTGAGTGTGTTGCACAGCCCAGTCCTTCCTCTTCGTGGATGGAGGAGGAGGACCCTTATGTGCTTTCGGCATGGGTAGTGCAGTCTTCTCACGCACACAAATGCCTTGATAGTGATTATTGAGGCCATGTCGAGAGTTGAGCCATCATGGGAGGAACTCCATCATAGATCTTATTTTCTTCCCGAGCTTGGCCGCTTAGAGCGTGAGGACTTTAGGGAGGTTCTTAGTGAGAGAGTTGGTAGTCCTATGGTTCCATTAAGCTCTCTTGGTCCAATATATGATGGAAACATGGCAAACATATCTTCAATGATTCCTATCAATATCTCTCGTGATCCTGGCAGGATAGAGAATGTCTATATTGGGGCAGAATGTTCCCATGCTGAGATTCTAGAATACACCGAGCTGTTTAAATAATTTCGTGATATCTTTGCTTGGTCTTACGATGAAATGCCAGGTATTGACCCTCGCATTGTCGAACACGAGATTAAGACTTATCCCAACGCTAAGCCTATTCGACAACGCTTGCGTGCGGTGAATCCTAGGAAAGCACCCGCGATTAAGGTAGAGATAGAGAAACTGTTGAAAGCTGGTTTTATCTATCCTGTTCCCTTGACGGAGTGGGTTTCAAACCCCGTTCCGGTTGACAAGAAGCAGGGAGCGATCTGCATATGTACTGATTTCTGTGATTTGAATTGTGCTTGTCCTAAGGACAGTTTCCCCACACCATTTATTGATCATATTTTGGAAGAGTGTGCGGGTAGCGAGGTTTTTTCCTTTATGGTTAGGATCAGATACAAATTAAGCCTGAGGACCAACATAAGACCGCATTTTTTGTCCTTGGGGAACTTTTACATATCGAAAAATGCCTTTTGGCCTTAAGAACACCGGAGTTACTTTTCAGCGGGAAATGACCTTGATCTTCCACGATCTCAAGTCGATTATCGAAGTATTTTTGGATGACCTTGCTGCTCATTCTCGTATGAGAATGCGTCATTCCTATCATTTGAGAATGGTATTCGAAAGGTACCGCCATTATTTGGTTAGGTTAAATCCTCACAAGTGCATCTTTTGTGTGAAGTCAGGTCGTTTGTTAGGATTCATCGTTTCTAAAGAGGGTATAAGAGTTGACCCTTTGAAGGTTGAGGCAATACTTCAGTTATCTCCCCTAAAAAATATTCGTCATCTTCAATGTTTGCAAGGCATGGCAAACTTCTTACGGAGATTTGTTGTCAATTTTGCCAATTTGACTAGAGGCTTCATGCGTCTTTTGAAGAAGGACACCACCTTTTGTTGGGATAAGTGGGCCTAGGAGTCCTTTGATGCGCTCAAGTGAGCCCAGCATCGGCCTCGGTGATTAGTCCCCCAAACTATAGCCGTGATTTTCTACTTTATGTGGCCGCGTCCATGGAGACGATTGGGATGGTTTTGGTTCAAGAGGATGAGGAGCTCCAAGAGAATGTCATATACTATCTGAACCGAAACCTTATTGACGCAGAGATTCATTATTCTCATGTTAAGAAGCTTGCTTTAGCTACCGTACATGCGGTTCAATGGTTGAGACATTATATTCTCCTTCGCCATACCTTGGTTGTAGCCCATGTCAATCCATTTCAATTCATCCTCACTCGAAGGATGATTGGGGGAAAATATAATAAATGGATTGTCATCCTGCAGGAATTTGATCTCGAGTTTGTTTTGGCAAAGTCGAAGAAATTGTTAATTTTTGCAGAGCTTATATCGGATTTCCCAAGCGAGGCTAAGGATTTGGTTTGTGAAGATACGTTTGTCGATGAACACATATTCTTAATCTCAACTTTAGACCCATGGTATGGGGATATTATTATATATTTACAAACATTGAAGGTCCCCACTCACCTCTCACGGGATGAATGACGACGATTACGTCACTTGTCTAAGAATTACCTCATAGTGGATAACACTTTATACCGCTGTGGGGTAGATTCCATTTTACAACGTTGTTTAACTCATGAAGAGGCTGAGGTAGTGCTGAATGATTGCCACGAAGGGGCGTGTGGTGGTCATTTATCTGGGCTTTCTACAACCCAAAAAATATTAAGAGCGGGTTATTTCTGGTCGTGTTGATGCGGTCAAGAGGTGCCACCCTTGCCAGGTGTTTGCACATAGCATGCGCTCGAAACCTGCCCTGTTACATCCCATCATCACCGCCGGTCCCTTCACTAAGTGGGGGCTTGATTTTATGGATTGCAACCTAGCTTCAGCTGGGGGGCATCATCATATCATAGTGGATGTTGATTACTTCACAAAATGGGCTAAGGCTATGCCTACAGTTAAATCCGACGGTGAGACAGCCACGCACTTCATATTCAACCAGATTATTACTCGGTTCAGGATTCTGAAAGAGATTGTCACTGACCATGGCTCGCACTTTCAGAATTGTATGATGGAAGAGTTGGCATCCAAGCTAGGGTACAAACAAGAGCATTCCTCTGCTTACTACCCTCAAGTGAATGGACAGGTAGAAGTAGTGAATAAATCACTCAAATCCATTCTCCAACGACCCATCGCACAGAGCAAGAATAATTGGCACATTATGTTATATCCTGCTTTGTGGGCATATAGAATCGTTGTTAAGACTACCACAGGTTTTTCTCCATATCAACTTGTACATGGAGTGGAGTCGATATTTCCGGTTGAATGCGAGATTCCTTCTTTGAAGCTAGTCGTAGAACTCTTACCAGACACTTCACCATTGGAGGAGCGTTTGGTCCACCTTGAGCAACTTGATGAGCAGCGTCAGGATGCCCTGGTGGCTCTAGAAGTAAATAAACGTCGCGTAAAGGTCCAGTACGATAAGTCTGTCCATCCAAGGAGGTTTAGTGAGGGAGACTTGGTCCTTTTGTGGGATCAACCGAAGGAACCCTTGTGGGCAAGAAAGTTTAACCCCATGTGGCGTGGTCCTTACGTCGTCAAACGTGTGTTAGAGAAGGGTGCTTATGAGTTAGTGGATTATGAGGGAACAGCCTTGGCGGAGCCTAGAAATGGGCTCTATCTCAAGAAGTACTATGCATGATTTTCAGCAAAGGCTGGTTATTGTATATTATTGTACAATTTTGCATAGTTAGGTCTTTTTCTTATAGTGATTGGGTTTGTGATTAGTTTCCATTTCTTTTGGCAGATGTCAATGGAATCTTCCACCTACATAGGATTCGCGGATGGTGCGAGTCGTCACACTCAACTCTCAGCCTCTGCTGCTTGGGTGATTTATACTCCTATGGGTCAGGTACTGTCTTCACGAGGCGTATGTCTACAGCCATATTCTAACAATGTTGCTGAATATAATGTCGTTATTGAGCTTCTACGGGATTCCATTTCACATGGCATTCTCTCTCTTAAGGTACACCTTGATTTAGAGTTAGTAGTGTCACAGCTTAATGGTTTGTACCATGTTAGAGATCTGACGTTATTAAGAAGATTCTTACGTGTGATATTATTAGAACGACAATTTGACAATATAACATACGTACATATTCCAAGAATTAATAATTAAGTTGCTGAATCATATGCTAACTACGTGTTAGATTGGAATTTGTTTCATTAACAATAAATTCATCACAAACACAAATTTTTACACATGTAAATAAATAAACCGATCACCATAAAAAAAATTATATAACATCCGAAATGCGGTAATACAAAATGTGTCACTCCCAGGTCTCTAAGCCTGTGGAGGAGGAGGGGGGTTGTGATCATGGAAGGTCACTACGCCTCTAGCTAGCCGTCGGAATAATCACACCCATGCTCGTGGTACACCCACCACCTGGCGCTGCATAGCCTTAGGCAAGTCCTCGACTTGCGCCATGGGAACTCTATGTGTTAGCCTAACAAAGTTGGTATGAATGCTCTGGAGCGTCCGCTCTGCATCCACACCCATGATATCATCTCCTCTTCCCCTCCGTCTGTGACGAGGGAAACCTTCTGGTTGCCATGGTCCCACATCTACATGCAAATGGTAGATGTCACTATGAATTGTCACCCAAAAAATACATGTCTTTTGATTCCATATAATAAGAAAACACAAAAAAATTAAATAACTCAAAAATTTAAAGAGAGGGTCGAGATTCGTTACCTATGTCATTGTATGTCGATCCTGGTGGTGGCGGCATGTTCAGGTCCCCCTGGAAATCTATCCCCGCATAGGGGTAGTCATCGATGGCAACTATCTATCGTCACCACCACGGAAAGAAATCAGCTGGATAGGGGTTGGCCACCCTACCTCCCCCCAGTTTGTGCATCGCATCTGCCTAACGCCGTTGGGCCGGATCTCGGACCCCGTGAAGAGGAACGTCAACTCTGGGGCTCAATCCTGGAACACGCTCAAAGAAAAACGTGCTCAGTATGCTGCTGAACCTAAAGTTCTGTACTCTACCCATCTTACACTCACTGAGCTGATGTTTCATGTTGCTCAGTAGTGTAGTGCTCCAGTCATATACCGTGGGTCTCATGCACTGCATAGAACATTAGAGGCCGTGAGGCCTGGTGGAGTGAAGCTAAGCCTGCTATCCTGCCCAATGTCAGTAAGATGGCCTTTAGGCTCAGCACCTATATAGATTTGGTTGGGATCTGACTCCCCACTTTCTCCGTGTCTGGATAGCAGTACACCACAATGTACTCATCGATAGTCAGGCCACCTCTGGGCCCACCGCGAGAATGAAGGTTCACTACTTCCCCTTGTCGGGAAAGTCCAGTAATAAAGTATATGTCCTCCACCTCTATGGTGAGGGACATCCCATCTATCTGGAAGGACTCAGAGTTTGGATCCTAGTAATCCACCAGCTTCTGCAATAGTCTTGGTTTGGCCCTCAAGCCGCCAAGACACCAAAACTTGTAGAGTCCACATGCACGTAGTGCTTGTTGAGCCATTAGATCAGCCCTTACTGCCTCCTCTGCATCACCATGTTCATGCTCTCTCCATTCTAGGACCATCCTACATAAAAAATTGCAAGTTTGCCCATTAGATTACTTAAAAAATCTCATGCGTGGCCGCATACGCGACTGTTTTCCAAACAGTCGCATATGTACACAGGTTTGGGGGCATTTTCCACGTATAGTCAACCCTATACGTGGAAAAACCCTTCTAGTGCAAGTACAATGCAAAATGCAATATGCAATGCATGATGATAAGCAAATATTTTTGGATTTTTTGAAATAAAAATGAGATATAAAAGTAAAAGAATGATTCTACAACCCTCAGACTCTACAAGCACACTCAAGTAGCACTCAAGCAAAGCACTGGGTAAAATAAATCTAATGCACTAATCCCAAAACAAAAAATCGAAAATGCAATGACAAGAACATTCTTAAAAAAGAAATTTACCCTAAAAAAAAACGTCTCTGGTCAGAAACAGGGATGTATACAGACTCTGGCAGTATCAAAGGAGACTCAGCAATCAGCAATACTCACCTAGCAACCATCCAAATTCCTCTAGAAGGAAATACTAAGGGCATACGCGACTATTCATAGTAAACCCACGTGTATACGCGGAAATAGCAGAGAAACCCATGTGTATACACGACTGTGAGTAAAAAACTTGCGTATAGGAAGAAAGGTGCATAAAAATAAAGGCAAATAGACAGGCTGAGACAAACTTCACACCAATCAGACACTACCAGGAAAACATGCCCCCAGAACCGACACAGAAACAAGAGAGAAAGATTAATTCAAAGTCATTGAATGCTGATAGAAAAACCCCCAAAGGACAACTACTAGGAACTCCCCAGCGGAGTCGCCAATTCTGTTACGGAGAGAAATTACTATGGCTTGGGGTACCACAACAGACAGCTTGACTCCAGAAATCAATCCTTTCCAATATGCAATAGAAATTAAAGATCTAACACTAAAGGATCAGACCTCGTACCTTATTCCGGACGGTTGAAGTAGATCCCCGTTGAGCTTTCCAACTTTAGCTTGAATTGATTAATCACGTCCTCAACAACAAGTAAACAATACAAGCATACTATATAGATTGGTGTTAGATCTATTCTAGCATATATAATTAACAACGTATAAGCATTTGAAATCATCCCATGAATAAAATATTCATTCAAACATACATTATTGGACAGGAAAAGATATTTCTATTATTATAAAATCAAAGATTACAATAGATACAACCTTTGTCGGCACGTCTGCGAATCGAAGAAACTGAATCCCCCACTTGGGCCTCCACCACCTCAATCCTCCATCTCTCGATAGCAAGCTCACAAGCAAAAGGAAACCTTGGGAAGAACACAAAAGTGCTCCAAGGGACAAAGGGATGCAGACTCAAGCATAAGTTACAGCAACAATGGACTATAGTTTCTTTGCTCTCAATTCTCTCTTATGCCTTCAATGTACCAAAGAGTTCCTTATATATCTTTTCAAAGGGGTAATGAAAGGTCGAATCCAAGTGATCTCAAGGCATATGGAAGGTCAGGAGTCAAGTGAGTCGGATCCATGTCAAGGAAAACTTCAAAAGGATTTGGATTTTGTACACATCCTGATGTATGCAGTTTTAGTGGTCAAACCCGCGTATATACGCGATTAGGGGTTTAAAAGTCGCGTATATGGATTTTCACATGTTTTTAGGGATGGTCAAGGAAACATCAAAGGACAAAAAATGGTCCAATGGGTCTAAGGAGTCTGCAGAGGGACAGGGAAAAGGCCATACAAGTGTGATTCACCTGGAGTGGTAAAATCAGCTATAACAGTGTTGCTGTAGTTAGGGTTTTCTTTTTTGCATGTAGTTTGATGTTGGATTTAGTGTTTTACATTTATAATTTTGTAGTTTGATATTGGATTTAGTGTTTTACATTTATAATTTGTTGTGTTGATTATAGTTGGGTGTGAACGCTTAAATTGTGGCATGATCAAGTAATGCAATCGGTTTTCATTATTATTGAATGCAGAAGGATGCATGGATGGTGAATGATGATCAAGTAGTGCAATCAGTTTTCATTATTATTGAATGTAGAAGGATGCATGGATGGTGAATGATGGATTACGGAATAACCCTATGGTGAACTAGGCACATTAATTATTTCTTGGAATTATGTTGTTAGCAATAGAGGCTTGCTGCTCAACTCAATTAGTCCATTACGATTCAATTACTGTAGTTGTTGTCTTTTTGAAACTATTTCTTACAAGAACTTATGAGTGTATCAATCTATAATATGTCATTGAATTTCCTTTCGTAGCAAACCCATGTACCTAGTTGTAATCAATAGACAATGCTTTCAGTTGGGGTATTTGTAATGTTTTTCCTGTAGCAATAATTTCGTTAAAAACCTTCACCACATAGTTGTAATTTAAATCTAGTCTTACCAGTTTCCTTGACTTCCTTTGTATCACAAATCATTCATATTATAGTGTCCTACATAAACGTTTTCAGGTAGCTCATAAGTCTCTAGAACCATGGGTTAACAATTTATGTACATATTTTTGTTGCATTTGTATTAAAAGGTGAAAGAAAAGCTCGTCAATAGTCAACCCAAAAAAAAGACAAAAGATCCCAAAGTGACAATTATTTCACTCTAAAATGGAAATAACAGTGGGTGCACTATGGCATTGAGTGATCCAATAGATCTGAAATCATTTTGAGCACACCAAATAAGTAGGCCCGTCCAGTAGTCGTGATGATGCAGATCCCGTGATGAAGAAGACTTGAAGTATAAGATGACTTGAAGACGAAGAAGAATCAAAGACGAAGAAGACGAAGAAGACCTGAAGATGAAGAAGACTTGAAGACTAAGAATACTTGAAGATGAAGATGACGAGATGACCCAGTCGTTGCAGAGAAGAAGACCAATGCTGAAAATTGTGTCGAAAGAATACCTTCCTAGTTAAGAGGGAGTGTTGATGTATTTGTAACTTCAGAATGTATTCATCTATGTATCTTATGTTTTGTAACCCAATGTTTATTCCAGGATGTGTCTATAATGTAATTGAGTCATGATTCCATGCCCCGATGTTCCGATCGGGAAGATCTATAATGTAAACAAGTCATGTCAAGTCATTGTGGGTAACCCTCCTATTATCTAAGGGTTAAAGTCCCCGCAGTTCCGGGGCACTAGGGTTATTAGACTCACTTAGTGAAGTCAACCCTAGTAGGTTTTTAGTCATGCCAGGAAGCAGTATAAATAGAGAGGTGATCTCTCTATTTAGCACACATCACATACACGCTCAAGTGTAGCGCATAGTTGAGGAAGGAGAAGACATTGGGGCTAGTTAAGAAGAAGGTTACTACTGTTGGGAGATCACTTACTGTTTTGGGCTTTTTTATTTTGGTGCTGATTCTATCTCTGAGGAAGTTGAGGGGTTTTCTCCATTTATGGTTTCCCCGAGGAAAAACACTGTGTTCATTGTCTCTTGTGTTTGATTGTTGTGCTTGTTATTCTCTCAGTTAAAGATCCTAATAATGCTAGCTTAATGTTGAAAAACTAACACTCCACTGAGTCAGGACTAAATACTACTCGCTTTAGTGTAGTATGTGTCATCTAGTATACAGATAAAAAATTTGTAGCTAAAGAGGGAACATAGAGTACATTCTTCAACACTCCATGTTTTAACGTGATAGAACCCTTTCCTTTAGCTTGAATTTGGGTATAATAACCCATGTGAATACTTGGACAATTTGTATTTTGTAATGAAGAGAATTATTCTCTAGATGCAACCATATGATTGGAGGCTCTTGTATCAATGAGGAAGGCATGTCATTTTGAACAACTAGCCTTCAATGCATGGCATCTCTCATCATGATCTGCAGTCTCTTCTCCAGAGTCAGTATTCCCTGCACCTTCAGGGAGGGAAATATTGTGTTGCTCAAGGATTTTTTCCATTTCATCAATGGTCTTCTTCATACAAGAAATTTCTGGATGAAAGCCTTTCATACAGTAGGAACATAGATATTTCTCAAATTTCTTCTTCTTCTTGGAACCTGAGGCTCCATTGGAAGATTTCTGATTCTCTTTTGGTTTCAAATCAGTGTTTTTGGTCTTCTTCCCTTTGTGCTTCTCTCTTTCTTGCGCATTGTTTCAGTATCCAACTAAGAGTGCTTGATTCTTGGAGGTTTGAATCACTCTGATCTAAATCAATTTGTCTTGCTCTTGGATCAAAGACTCAACAAAATCATCTAGAGAAGGCATCTTCCAATTTGGAATGGAAACTCTTATGGAATGGAATGTGGATACAAAGAATGAGAAATCGGAGCCAAGCTTGCTCAGAATTGATAGCCCAACCTGCTCATCCTTCCTTTATATTCCATATTGTTTGCATTGTAGTACAAGAGCTTTGTATTGCGAAAAGAATTGTTGAATAGTCTCGAAAATGCTGGGCTATAATGCAATTAGTTCATTCACTAGAATATGGCCTCTAAGATCATATTGTTTTCAAAACAAATATTCAATCTTGTACCATGCTTATTTAGGAGTTATGAGTCCCTCAAGGTCAAACAGAAGATCCCTAGAGACGTGGATGCACATGAAGCCAAAGGCTTCATCTAGCCGATTCAAAAATTGGAATTTCTCAACATACTGTTGGGGCTCAAATTTTCTTCCCATTGTGATCCTATAAAGTCCTTTGTTGTGCAAGGCCATTTGCATATCTTCTCTCCAATCAATGTAATTGAAGGGTGTATGAGTAGAAAAATTCTCCATTTTATTGTAAGTTGATCAATCAAATATTTCAAGAAGCTACGTAGGTACCTGCAAAATATCACTGGAAAATAAACCAGTTCACAATCATATGTCATTCAAGCATGTCCACTTCTACATGTGCACTTTTTCAAATTCCGTCACACCTGGATAGACTTATCTAGACAGAATCCAGAGGGAGAAGTGTTATGATTACAGGAATTATGTGGAAACTCAGCTACTTCTGGTACACAATGGAGGTTTCCATGGTTTGAGTTTATCTTGAACAAGGCTCTGATACCATGTTAAATTTGAGAACCATAGACCTACATGCCAATATGAGATCTATTGGAAAGGAATTATGCAGTGGAATAATTAAGATCAATATACACCGAGCAAATAATTCATGACGAAAATGTCAAATTAATCAGACATGAATTGGTCAGATAATCACAACATTAATCTTCATTCATTAATTAGTAATACAATGGTAGTACAATAAATAGAATTCAAATTCTAAATATAGGATTTGAATCTACCAACTCTAACTGATTGTTTAGCTAACTCAATGTGGAAAAATAATAGCTGGTGCTCACTAGTCTAACTCTAGATGTATAAATCAGTCGACAATCAATTAACTGATGAGGTAGGTGGAAAAAAGGCACCACTTTCCCTACATGCATGCAAAATTGGTACTAGGCTAATTGAAAGTAAGTGGAGGTTAACTCAACAACACTGCTCACCTACCACAACCAACTAAAGGTGATTGTTGGGGGGACTTAGAGTGGGATCCTATAATGTAGGGATTGGTCCCCATGGCTCCTAAATTTATGCAATCAGGTGTAGTAAGTGGTAGATGACCCACGAGTGTGTCCCCCATACTCTAGTACAGTGATAATAACTCCCTAAGTTAGGAAATATGACCAAATAGACTATATTGGACAAAGGAGCATTAATTAATCCTAACAACCCAGGATATATGATCTCTTTGATCAGATCAAGGGAGATAGAGTATTTTCTAAGTTGACTTAAGGTAAGGGTATCATCAGGTTAGAATCAAGGAGGAAGACATCCATAAGACAACTTTAAAGATGTTGTATGGCCACTATGAATTCACTATTGTTCCCTTTGGTTTAACTAATGCATTGGTTACTCATATGCCTCATGAACAATATGTTTAGAGAATACTTGGATAAGTTTGTGCTAGTATTTCTAGATGACATCCTCATTTATTCCAAAAATGAGGAGGAATACACATAACATATTATAATAGTATTGTAGGTGCTCCATGAGCATAAGCTGTATGGAAAGCTCAACAAAATAGAAGAATATTCAGTATTTGGGTCATGTTCTTTCAACAGAGGGAATTTTTTGATCGAACCTGAGAATATTGAGGTGATAGTAAATTGGTCTATGCCCAAGAATGTGACAGATGTTCAATCTTTCTTGGGGTTGGAAGGCTATTATAGGAGAATCATCAAGGATTTATCCAAAGTGGCGTATCTTATTACGTCATTGTAGAGAAAGGATGTGAAGTTCACATGGTTTGAGAAATGTGAGAAAAGTTTCCATCACCTAAAGGAATCGCTCACCAGTTCCCCTATTATGAAGACCACAAATATAGATAAATATTTTTTGGTATGCATAGATGCTTGCATCGAATGGCTTGGAGGAGTACTTATGCAGGAACGGTATGTGATATGTTATGAGTCTTGGAAGTTAAAGGATCATGAGAAGAACTATTTGATGCATAATTTGGAGATAGAATCCATAGTTCATGCCTTGAAGATGTGGCGACACTGCCTACTCGAAACAAAGTTTTAAATGCACACCAATCATATGAGATTGAAGTATTTGTTTGATCATCCAAATTAGAATTCCCAACAAGCTAGGTGGTTATAATTCACAAGTGAATTAGATCTTGACATCAAGCATGTTGAAGGAAAAGAGAACAAGTTTGTCGATGCGCTCACTAGGAAGTCTCATGTCACAACCGTGAGCTTGTGTTACGCTAACCTTCGAGAATGAGTCAGTAAGGTCACAAATGAAGATGATAAGTATGCAAAAGTGAGCGTCATACTTGGGAAAGTAGAACCAAACAAGAAGTACGATGGATATCAATTGGAAGAAGATGGAATTGTTTTATTCCAAGGAAGGTTGTACATTCCAGATAGTGGGAATTGAATATGCTATGAATGGATGAGATTCATCTTGCACCATACTCAAGTAACTTGGGATATCAAAAGACCATGAAAATGGTAAGAAAGAAGTATTTTTTTCCATTGATGGAGAAGGATATTACATAGTACACATCTATATGTCAGAATTTACAGAAAGTGAAAGTTGAGCACCATCGCCTGGTAGGATTACTGTAGCTAATGCCTATTCTTGAGTGGAAATGGGAAGAAATATGTATGGATTTGATTATAGGATTTACAATGACAACAAAGGAACATGATGGGATCATGGTCATTGTGGAAAATAAGACAAAAGAAACACATTTCATTACAATCAATTCCACGCACAAGACTACTGACATTGCATAGATCTTTGTGAAGGAAATTTTCAAGTTGCATGGATTCCCTAAATCAATAATCTCAGATAGAGATGTGAAATTCACATCGAATTTTTGGAAAGGATCATTCAAGGAGCTGGGATCTCAACTCAATTTTAGTACAACATACCATCCTCAAACCTATGGCCAGACAAAGAGCGTAAATCAAGTGCTCGAAGATATGTTAAGGATGTATGTGATGGATAATATATATAAGTGGGAATATTACATACATCTGGATGAGTTTGATTACAAAAATGGTCATCATGAATCACTAGGTATGATTCCATTTGAACCCATGTATGGTAGGAAATGTAGGACTCCACTAAATTGGCAAAATCCAATGAAAAAAATAGTGCTTGTACCAGAAATGCTGAAGGAAATGGAATAAGAAATGATTAGGATATTTAGGAAGAAATTGAAAGCAACACAGGATAAGAAGAAGAGCTATGCAAATGTGACAAGAGTGCATAGAGAATATAAAGTTGGATACCATGTATGTATAATAGTTAAGCCAAGGAAAAGTTCCTTAAAGATCAAAATATGTGTCAAGTTGGCACTGATATACTATGGACCTTTTGAAGTCCCTGATAAAATAGGATCAGTTGCATATAGGATTGCATTGCCTACATATATGAAAGCTCATAATGTTTTCCATGTTTCTTTTATTAAGAAGTATATACATTATTCTAATCTCATTATTGATTAGAATGTGATTTAGGTGGAACTCGAGGGATAGTTCCAATTGGATCCTATGAGCATCATAGGAAGGAAGGAGACGGTGCTACATAACTGCGCCATCAACCAGGTAAAGGTGCAGTGGAAGCAGTTTGGCCTAGATGAGGCTACATGGGAGATTAAAGACACCATGAGGTAGGTATACCCATTTTGATTCAGATTTGAAGAGCACTAAGTGTTAGGATTAATTAATTAATTCTCCCTTAGAAACCATAGTCTATTTGTATTTTCCTAGCTTAGGAGGTCATTGCCACTTCACTAGTCCCATGGGGACTCATCTGGGGCCCACCTAACACTCAATGCACCTTTCTGCATGAGTTTAGGAGATATAGGGACCAATCCCTATAATTTAGAAATCCGGTTTGAGTTCCACTAGTAGTCACTAACAGTTGACCCTAGTCAGTGTTCAGTTATGTTCAGTTATGCTCTGATTCCCATCAATTAGTTTACTTTTAGTCATCCTAGTGCCAATTTTCATGATTTAAGGGAGAATGGGCACCTTTTCTCACATAACTCAGTTAGTCAAGTATTTGTTATCTTATTCAGTTATCCAAAGTTGCATTAGTGATCTTTAGTGGTGAGTTTCCCACACCGAGTTAGCTCTGGAGTCAGTCTCGGTTAGTAGATTCGAATCCTACCTAAGGCATTTGAATTCTCATATTTGTAACACCATTGTATTACGTGCAATATAATTTAAGGGATGTAATTTTATTCTTCCAATTTGGTCTCCATGTGTATACAATTTTGCCATGAATAATTGATCAGTGTTTACTAAATTCTTCCTCTCTTCTGCAACCTTCTTTTCAAAGTTAGTTCATATAGGCCTAAAGATATTCAACTGAGATAAAATTAAACATGGTATCAGAGCAGGCTCTTCAGGATAGCTTCAAACCTCGAAAAATTCCATTAATGCACCAGAAGCAATTGGATTCCACATAAATCTTGGTATTGTTTCCTTGATCCCTCTGGATTCTACCCAAAGAAGTCTAGCCAGGTGTGATGCAACTAGAGAAAGTGCACATGTCTAAGTGGAGAATGTTTGAATTGATTTGATTGTGAATTGAAGCATTTTGCAGTGTTTTTGTAGGTGCATTCAAATATTTTCTAAAGAATTAGCTAATATTGAAGCTTTAAGATGGAGAATTCAACATCTTTGACACCCAGAATTCTCACACCATTCAACTATCTTGATTCGAGGGCTGATATGCAGATAGTCTTGCGTAGAAAGGGTATGTAGATGGTCACTATGGGCAGAGAGGTCGAACCCCAACAACCTCTTGATAATTCAAAGCATATGAACAAGATTGATGAAGCATTTGGATTCATGTGCATCCTAATCTCCAAGGAGCTACTCTTCCATCTTGATGGACTGAGAACTCCAAAAGAAGTATGGGATAAGGTTGAATCCTTATTTGGTAAGCATGATGAGCTCAAGGGGCATATCCTGGAGAATGAGCTGATAGCACTACAACCCAACAAATTTGAAACTATACATAAGTTCTTATCAAAATGCAAATCTCTTGTCATGCAATGCAAGTAGTGTGGGATTGAGAAATGATTAGGATATTTAGGAAGAAATTGAAAGCAACACAGGATAAGAAGAAGAGCTATGCAAATGTGACAAGAGTGCATATAGAATATAAAGTTGGATACCATGTATGTATAATAGTTAAGCCAAGGAAAAGTTCCTTAAAGCTCAAAATATGTGCCAAGTTGGCACTGATATACTATGGACCTTTTGAAGTCCCTGATAAAATAGGATCAGTTGCATATAGGATTGCATTGCCTACACATATGAAAGCTCATAATGTTTTCCATGTTTCTTTTATTAAGAAGTATATACATTATTCTAATCTCATTATTGATTAGAATGTGATTTGGGTGGAACTCAAGGGATAGTTCCAATTGGATCCTATGAGCATCATAGGAAGGAAGGAGACGATGCTATATAACTGCGCCATCAACCAGGTAAAGGTGCAGTGGAAGTAGTTTGGCCCAGATGAGGCTACATGGGAGATTAAATACACCATGAGGTAGGCATACCCATTTTGATTCAGATTTGAAGAGCACTAAGTGTTAGGACTAATTAATTAATTCTCCCTTGGAAACCATAGTCTATTTGTATTTTCCTAGCTTAGGAGGTCATTGCCACTTCACTAGTTCCATGGGGACTCATCTGGGGCCCACCTAACACTCAATGCACCTTTCTGCATGAGTTTAGGAGATATAGGGACCAATCCCTATAATTTAGAAATCCAGTTTGAGTTCCACCAGTAGTCACTAACAGTTGACCCTATTCGGTGTTCAGTTATGTTCAGTTATGCTCTGATTCCCATCAATTAGTTCACTTTCAGTCATCCTAGTGCCAATTTTCATGATTTAAGGGAGGATGGGCACCTTTTCTCACATAACTCAGTCAGTTAAGTATTTGTTATCTTATTCAGTTATCCAGAGTTGCATTAGTGATCTTTAGTGGTGAGTTTCCCACACCGAGTTAGCTCCGGAGTCAGTCTAGGTTAGTAGATTCGAATCCTACCTAAGGAATTTGAATTCTCATATTTGTAACACCATTGTATTACGCACAATATAATTTAATGTATGTAATTTTATTCTTCCAATTTGGTCTCCATGTGTGTACAATTTTGCCATGAATAATTGATCAGTGTTTACTAAATTCTTCCTCTCTTTTGCAACCTTCTTTTCAAAGTTAGTTCATACAGGCCTGAAGATATTCAACTGAGATAAAATTAAACATGGTATCAGAGCAGGCTCTTCAGGACAGCTTCAAACCTTGAAAACTTCCATTAATGCACTAGAAGCAATTGGATTCCACATAAATCTTGGTATTGTTTCCTTGATCCCTCTGGATTCTATCCAGAGAAGTCTAGCTAGGTGTGATGCAACCAGAGAAAGTGCACATGTCTAAGTGGAGAATGTTTGAATTGATTTGATTGCGAATTGAAGTGTTTTGCAGTGTTTTTGCAGGTGCATTCAAATATTTTCTAAAGAATTAGCTAATATTGAAGCTTTAAGATGGAGAATTCAACATCTTTGACACCCAAAATCCTCACACCATTCAACTATCTTGATTCGAGGGCTGATATGCAAATAGTCTTGTGTAGCAAGGGTATGTAGATGGTCACTATGGGCAGAGAGGTCGAACCCCAACAAACTCTTGATAATTTGAAGCATATGAACAAGATTGATGAAGCATTTGGATTCATGTGCATCCACATCTCCAAGGAGATACTCTTCCATCTTGATGGACTGAGAACTCCAAAATAAGTATGGGATAAGGTTGAATCCTTATTTGGTAAGCATGATGAGCTCAGGGGGTATATCCTGGAGAATGAGCTGATAGCACTACAACCCAACAAATTCGAAAATATACATAAGTTCTTATCAAAATGAAAATATCTTGTCATGCAATGCAAGTAGTGTGGGATTGAGAAGAATGATGAGCAATTGGTGTTCTCAATTCTAAGAGATAAGACCGAAGATCATGAGAGATGCCATGCACTGAAGGTTATATTTTAAAAATATCATGCCTTCCTCATTGATTCAAGAGCCTCCAATCACATGGTTGCATCCAAAGAATCATTCTCTTCATTACAAATTATTGATGGTCCAATTATTCACATGGGATATGACACCCAAATCCCAGTTGAAGGGAAGGGTTCAATCAAATTAGAGCATGGAATGTTAAAAAATGTTCTCTATGCGCCCTCCTTGAAAACAAATTTGTTGTTTGTATACCATATGACTCATATAGAATCACCAAAGCGAGTTGTATTTGGTCTTGACTCAATGGATATCTTAGATATATCAAATGGGAAGATGATAGAGAAAGGTGTTGCAAACCATGCCTCCAAGGCATATGAATTTTCACACTTTCTTCCATACTCAGATATAGTGCACTCTCAACAACCATTTGAAAGGGAAGGTAATTTTATCCTACGTAAAACTTTTGCATATGATAATATTTCCATTAATGTTTCAGATTTAGAATAAAGCAGAGGACCAAGTTGAATTAGTTTATGGAATTGAAGATGAAGTTCAATTGGATCCAGAGGCAGATCCAGTCCCTACTCCCACTCCTAGACCTAAATGGGCTCAAAAGGTTATTGAGGCTGCTAGGAACATGACTGGAGAGTCATTTGACATGAGGAGAAAAATATCTCAGTTTCAAAATGAGATCCTTGCATTATGTCAAGCAAATTCACTCCTCCCAGAGAGGTGATACGCTCATTGAAGAACAACGAGACATTGGATCATGTTACTCAAATTGACAATTTGGAAGGAAAAATCTACATGGAAAAGCCTAAGGGGTACACTGATTCTCTATAGACATGCAAGCTAAGGAATCCATTGTATGGGCTCAAGCAAGGCCCAAGGGCATGGCATCCCAAGTTCAATCCTTTCATACTATCAAATAGGTTCAAACGAAGTAATATTGGTTGCAAAAGAAACAAGATTTATTCTCGTATCTATCATCAAATTGGAATAAGGTGGATAGGTTCACATGCACAGTACTGGGAAACTAGTACACACAAGGACCATCACATTGCATTACTGCTCCATAAATATGCAAACTGCATAAATTTTTCACAAGTCTTTTTACTCAAGAATAAATTTTCTCTTGGTATAAAGGCTTGATTCATTTATTTTTCCTAGTTTTCCTGCTTATTTTGAGGGGGGGGGGGGTGTGTTTCCATTGAGGTTTTCCCCATATCCTCGGCTTGTTAAGCAGTCATTTTTGCATCTCGGTTGTATGGGTGACCTTTGGTATTAGTTTCTAGGGCCCAGGTTGTCCAAGTTAGGATTAAGGGGGGGTGTTAGGATTAATTAATTAATCCTCTCTTGATCACCATAATCTATTTGTATTTTCCTAGCTTAGGAGGCCATTGCCACTTCACTAGTGCCATGGGGGAATCATATGGGGCCCACCTAACACTTAATGCGCATGTCTGGATGATTTTAGGAGCTCTAGGGACCAACCCCTATAATTTAGAAACCCACTCCAAGTACCACCATCAGTCACCTACAGTTGACCTTAGTCGATGTTCAGTTATGTTTAGTTATGCCATGATTTCTATAAGTTAGTTCACTTTCAATCATCATAGTGCTAGTTTGCATGATTTAAGGGAGTTTGGGAACCTTTTCTCACCTAAATCAGTCAGTTAAATATTGCAATCTGATTCATTTATCCGAAGTTGCATTAGTGAGGTCTAGTGGTGATTTTCCCATACCAAGTTAGCTTCGAAGTTAGTCCAGGTTGGTAGATTTGAATCCTACCTAAGCCATTCAAATTATCAAATTTGTAACACCATTGTATTACACACAATATATCGATTAATGGAGGAAATGTTATTCTTCAAATTTTTTCTCCATGTGTGTGCAATTTCCATGAATAATTGATCAATGTTTACTAAATTCTTCCTCTCTTCTACATCCTTTTTTTCAAATTTAATTCATACAGGCCTGAATATCCTCAGCTTAGCTAAAATTAAACACTAAGGACAATGTTGTTTCAAGGGGGAGGGTACTATAATGTCCCTATCCTTGACCCTTAACATAAATTATGTAAATGATTTAATATCATTGATAATTGTAAGGAACATGATGAGGAGTTAAAGGAAAATTCCCTACCATGGACATTCCAAATATATATGTGTATATTAGAAAGTAATGTGGTTATAGAACCATGCATTGGTAAATCACAATAGTATTGTAAATGTGATGTACATGTGCATGATAATATTAAAGAAATCCACATTTGACTATGAAAGGCAACAAGAACATGGGCATGATTATCCTAAGTTTAGGGAGAGACGTATTGAATCCATGAAGTTAATCAATGATATTTAAGTGTCCTAGAGAGGACTAATGGGCCATCTAATGTCAGTTTCACTCAGGCGCCCCAATCATTTAATGCTTCCAAGAGGAGGGTAGTTGAGACAATTATCTTGGGGAAAGGAAGGAGTGGTTCTGAGTTACCTTATGACAGATTAGTGTCGGCCAAAATGTAGAACCGGGAATGGGGATTTCTTATTGGATAAGCGACCAGTTACATTGATGTCATCCTTAAATAACTTGTCAGTTGGGGATGGCGCATTAGCTGCCATCTAGTTTTTCAGCCAATTAATGAAGTTATGTGGTCAAGTAACTCGATCCTTCATGGGTGTGTCTATCTTTCCTTTTCTAGAGACAAATTCATTATGACGATTATTCTTCACTCATCCATCCATTGACCAATCTATCAAATTTGTTTTGGGGAGGAAGAGTCAACCCTTGCTTAAGAGGAATCCAAACCTGAGTAGTGATAGAGTGGAGGCTAGACTTAAATCCTGGTACATGGTCATGATTATGAGTCAAAGAGGAAACTAGAGAACACAATTGTTATGCATTCTTCTGTGGATCTAGGTAGTAGGGTGGTATTGAGTCACCTAGTTGTTCGGTTGAGCTTGATCATATTGAGATATTTTCGAATACCTATTTGATAGAGTTTGTTCCTAGAAGTGTCTAAGTAAGTCTCAATGGAGTGGTAATAGAGTGGTGAAGCATACTGAATCCTTAGTCGCATGCCTGAGAAGCCCCATTTCTTAGATGTTGAGTTAGCTCGAGTGTGGTCGTTTGTGATTCCCGTTGTAATTGAGTGCTCTGTTAGACAATGACCGATGTGATTTCCTTGGAGCCATTGGTTGTGTGCAACCAAGATTCGCAAGCCCTTTGAAAATAGAGCCTATAGGAAGATGATCCGGGGTATATCACCTAGAGGAAGGTGATGCCTAAGGGACCATTAAGCAGTGAAGGGGTACCTTATTAGTGTTGTGTGGGGTAAACCAAATATAACTATTTGTCCAGTTTGGTGTGATCCCTGAGAAGTGAATAAAGTGTTGAGAACCAAGTGGATTGAGATCCAATAGCGATTGCATGACCTCCGAGCAGAATATTGGGGTTTAAGTGGTATTTCTACACACACACACACACTGAAATAACACATGCGAGGTGTTGTGTGGGGAAAGTATTGTGAAACCCAAACTAACTGATTCTATGAGAGTTTGCTTGCTAGTATTGAGTACCAGAGTGATATAGAGCATGGATATAGCTAAGAGACTAATGAAAGATAAGACCTCCTTTTGGAATAATGAGGTTTGGGTGGTATTTCTATGCACACAGTGGTATAGAACCTGCATGAAGGTGATGCTTAAGGGACCATTGAGTGGTGAAGGGGTATCGTCCTAGTGTTGTGTGGGGCAGATATTTTGGACCCCAAACTAACCGAGTCTACACAAGGTGCCTTTAACTCTATGGTGAGTCACTAGTTAGCATTTCCTAGTACCTGGAAATCTTGTTAACCTAGCAAAGGATAGCTTAGGTTGAGAATTGAATCTTGAGTCTGTAATACTGTAATAGCCTGCTAACCCAGCATAGGATGGTTTTGCTGTGGCATTATGACTATTTGATTTTAGGAGAGAGTTGTGGATAGTTCCCATTTCCTTAAGGTAATCATGTCCAATGTGGGGGTGGCCTCTTATCAAAAAGAGTATATGTTATACAGAGTGCCTATGGTTGGGTGGCATGTTTTGCTTGCGTAGTCAGTTGCTCAAAGAATATTCATTCAAGATAAGTGTTATGTGATATTTTATTGTTGTTATTCATTTTCATTGTATGAATTATGAGATGCATGTTGTATATAACAATTATGAATATGAGTTTCTTGCATATAGATGATTGTATGTATATGAAGTCCCATTATGTATACAATGCTAACTCTGCAAGTAGCCAGTGAACAGACAATGCAAGCTAAGTTGCCACAAGTTGGTTATATTGCAACGTGTTAAACACGTAGTGGTTTTCCATAGGGTAGTTATAATACACGGTAGTAGATGTCAAGTGGTTGAAGGTAGTATAGTTTCATGTTGAAGTATAGCTGCATGGTAAATAAATTGATAAGCGTAGTATAGCTGGGAGGTAAAGAAATTGGTAAGCACGCAAGTGCATGTAGATTAAAGTATTGTGTTCGTAGTGTGTCATGCAGTGAGTTAAGAGTATGTGGTGTAGATTGTGCAACAAAATAACTCAGTATTAGATAGTAATGTGTTGGTATTAGAAGTAAAAAGAAACAAAAATACCCCCCATGGTCGCAATAGGCCATAGAGGCCACCGAGTAAGTGAAAAAAAGAGGCTCCATAAATTACAACCAACTCTATCTTAGTGGTGAAGGTCACATGATTAGTCAGGTCCAACCATATTTTTGCAGCAATTTTGGCAATCTAGGCCTTGGTAGTCATCATCACTCTATTTCTTTAAGAGGATATTTTTCCATTTGAACCATCCATAAGTGTTTATTGCAAGCAAGAGATTTTGATCCTAGGACTAGGGTCTACTTGAGGGGGAATATATTAGAGTTTAATCATCATGGGACATCCCAAATTTTATTTTTAGGACTCTACTTTATAAAGTAGGTATTTGGGAGGTTTGTGTACCACATAGACTGTTTTAAAATCATACTCAAACTTGGATATAGATAAAATCCATCGTTTCTTGACATGAATTCATCTTGAGATAGACTCTTCCTTAAGAACTGAGGTTAAAGGATCAATTTGAATCGCGTAAGATAAAATTCCATATGGGCACTAAGATACAATTTAAAATTTCCAATAACTACATGAGAATACCTAGGAATTCTACCCAGATAGAGTAGTAGAACTAAGTATCATTCTCCTCTAAGAAATATTTATTCCACAAAGACAAAACCACTAAGGCTTTCTACCATAGTCAAAGCAAACCACCAAGGCCTTTTGTTAGGCTATGACCACTTAGTGAAAGCCAACCATATGACTCCCATCCTTCCTTAACATAAGCCTTCATAATGGACTCATGTGGAACCCCACCAATAAATTATCCAATTAGTGTGTGCTAAGCAAAGTACCTAGTGAATGTGTGCCATTTGATCTTTATCACATATGCAAGTGTATTCATCAATAAATATTTCCATAGTAGTTTGATTAAAAGGGGTTATGAATTTCCTTGTACTTTTGGTGGAAATGTGGACCATGGTTAGAAATTATACCTCTATGAATAACAATATATTTGGTTGATTTTGTAAACTTAATTATTGGCTTAGGGGAGAAATACAAGACCATCAACACCATCAAACCCTCCCCAATTATTTTCATGCACATAATACCTCATTAACCACTTTTGTCTCACAAATATGATTCACAATACACACATAATAAGAAGTATTAATGTGTAACAAAAATTCATAATAAAGATATGACAATATAATTATAAACATCACATAGATAATAACCCTAACCTAAAGAAAATTCACAAGCCCCTACACCAGTTAAATTGTTAAAACAATATCAAATCTTTAACATTTTGATTATAACCTTTTGATTATAATTAATGACAAAATGAGTTGCCTTATTGTTATAACTTCTCTCATCAAAATAATGTTTTTATATCAAGTTCTTAGTATACATAAAAAAAAAAAAACCATGTTCTTTTAGAAATAAGAGAAAATGTTACAAAGTGGTTAGTCCATGCCAAAGATAAAAATGATGAAACTAAAAATGTTATAAGTTGGATAAAGAAATTGAAAAAATAAAATTTGAGAAAGCAAACAAGTTATAAGTTGAATATAGAAATTGAGAAAGCAGGGAGAAATCATCAAAACATAACAAGTTTATAGAACTTAATATTTGTCATCATATTTGTACAATTTTAGTGGGCCTAATGGTTTAAAATGTGTGTTTCCTCCTAGGAGGTCATAAGTTAAAATCCAAAGGAGGGTAGGGTATGTACACCCCCTTAGACTTTAGCAATCAAATCAATACGTGGAGGGGGTCCCTTGTCCCATAAACAATGGGGTTTCATACAACAATTTGACATCTTGCTTGGCCATGACCTTAAAATTAGATTATTATTATTATTATTATTAAATAAATTTGGTCACATCAAAATCAAAACATCATATGAGAAGTCACAACAATTTCTTTTTTTGTTTTTCAGCACACCAAAGTCAACAATGTCATGTGAAAGTTAGCCCATGGTACATTTAGAAAATTTAATATTACATGTTTTTAGTTTTATTTTTTATGCTTTAAAAATTAAGTCACACTCTCATGGATTTATATCCCATTGATAACCTCTTTGACCAATGAGAAAATTGAATGAGTAAAATTTAAAAATTGTGAAATTTATTTTTAATTAAAAACCAATTTAATAAATTGTATTTTCTAAACATTGGAAAAATTTATAAAAAAATTAACATAAAATTGAACTAATTCTAAACCAAAGCACTTCGACTTGCAAATGAAAAGTATAGTCCACGCTTTGGCATGGACTAAAAATCTTATACCCAAGACAAAAATAGTGAATTTAATACTTTTGAGAGTGTAGGTTTTCATAGTTAATTGGAGTCATCGTGAGTTTTATTGGAGTGAACTATGTTAAATGATCAAAACTTCTCTATGTTTTGAGTGGACACTCCACCCATCATCAAGGGATAATTCATGAACTGTAGTGAAATGTGATTCTAGAGTGAATTGTGTTAGTTGATCGAAGCATTCTCTACATTTTGAGTGGACACTCCACCCATCATCAAGGGATAACTAATGAAGAATAGTGAAATGTGGAGTTTCAAGTGGACACTCCACCCATCATCATGGGATAGTTAATAAACGATAGTGAAATGTGATAACACATTTCATTAATGTTCATGAGCTATGCCCTGATGATGGGTGGAGTGTCCACTCGAAACAATAGTGAAATGTGGAGTTTCAAGTGGACACTCCACCCATCATCATTGGATAGTTCATAAACGATAGTGAAATGTGATAACACATTTCATTAATGTTCATGAGCTATCCCCTAATGATGGGTGGAGTGTCCACTCGAAACATAGAGAATGTTTCGATCATTTAACACAATTCACTCTTAAAAAAATTCACTATAAAATTAATACTACACATAATCTGATATTTAATCTTGTTTAGCTCAAAAGATTAGCTAAATCAATTTGACTCTCCCACTTAGACATAATACCTAAAATTTATAAAATCCATTTCCACCCATCTTATAAGATTACCATTTATTTTTGTGTCAAGCAATTTATACCTCTTTGCATTTGAAAAGAGTCTATAATACACTAATAAAATACCAAGTTTCCCATCCTAACCACTCTAAGAGAGTGAGCAAAATTAAATTTATTTCTCATAAAAAATATATATATTTTTTATTGAATACTTCTGAACCACTTACACAATAACATATTTAACCACTTACAAAAATAACCTATTTAAAAACCATAGTAGATGTTACCTTTGCCAAATATATTTGATCTCGATGGAAGAATATACAAGGTTGAGTGTACATTATTGAAACTTAATAAACTAAAGGTGGTCAAACGTTATCGTTTTCATAACAATAATTGAGCTTTTTCTTAGCTCTTTCCTAGTTGAAATATAATGTCCATATTATGGACTTCTATGTCGTGCACTAATTGTGCCTGTTTTCATAGCCCTAATGTTGTTGCCCTTCTATGTCGTGCAATAATTGTGCCGTTTTTATACCCCTTTTGTCGTTGGAACATGATGTGTACTCTTTATAATCACTAAAGAACAAACAAAGTATATTGCAATAACATGATGTGTACTCTTTATAATCACTAAAGAACAAACAAAGTATATTGCAATAACATACTTTTAGATTTATTTGAGAGACAAGTTTATAAGTTGATTGTAAGTAAAGGGGAGAATTGACATATGAGAGATATAGGTTTGTGGGTTGGTTGTTAAGTGGTTTTCAATCATAAATAAATGGGCATTTGAGAGAGATAGATTTAAGAGATATAAATGTGTAGGTTAATTGATAAACTTGAAACTAATATTTGAGAGATACACGTTTTTGACTTGGTTGTAAGCGAGGGAGAAATGGTCATTGGTATTATTGGTATTAATAGATTTGTTAATTTTTTTAATTGGGTGTTTTGGGTCAAAACAAATAAGTATTATTTATTTTATATTGGATTTTTAATGGGCATCAACTTCTTTCTACGCTATACAGTCACTCTTTTGCTAAAAGGCTATGAGTGAGGGTGTATATGTTCTATCAAAGTCATTTAAGACTTGCACAAGTCTCAACTTGATTTTTACAAGAAGTTATCTATTCACAAGCATGAGCATGCCATTGGAGAGATTTAAACCTTAGTGGGATAATAACGAGCATATATCCATCTTAAATATGGATATACCAAGTGGATATATCCTTATATCCATCTTAAGGTGCAAACCTTTTTTAGATTGCAAATTTGAAGAAAATTTCGAAACTTAAAGGATTTTATTTCTTGTTGTGTTTGGCAGATCTGTAATTAAGATGGATCTACTTTGGTTTTATTATAAAGATGTTTTCTAGTGTTTTCATTTTTCATTTTTAATGAGGTCTTTTTTGGGGGGATTTAATTTATTAACATTACATATATAACAAACTATTCTAAATTCACCTAATTATTATTATTTTCAATATATGATTGTAAATGCAACTAATTACTTTGTATGCAATGCTTATGGTGTACAAGTATAAATTCAATGAATATAAAGGATAACACAAAAATACCAATAAAATTCAACATTATTGTATTATTACTATTTTTTTGTTTTTAAAATATTATATTGCACCAAGATATAGAGATAAATGTTAAAATTTATTTATTATTGGATTATAAATCTTGCTATAAATCTATTTTATATTGCATTTTGTTTATCCAATTTAATACATATGTTTCTTATTTTTATTTTGAATCCACAATGTTAATTTTTTTAACCAACATGTGTTATAAATGTGACACATCTCACCCTCTTGGGTTGGTGAAATTGCCTCTTACACTACAAAACCATGCTTGCAACACAACTTTCACAAACCTCATAGTAGAAAGTGTCTCTTAGCTCCCAACACAACTTCACTAACCTCATAAGACAATATTACTAATATTTTTCATTTTATTAATAAGATTTATAATTATCATTAAGATTATATAAATAGTCATTATAATGTGTGGATTTTTCACTTTATATTTGCTATACATGGACTTATTACATAGATTTTGCATCATGTATTAAGTACACAAACCTCTCTAACACAATAAAATGTTTCTTGCACAATTCTATGATGACTTGAGTGTCCCTTTTATGGTGTGGTCAAAATACATGATTTGGTCCCTACTTGTAGTCTTATTTAATTACTTCGGTATTATTAAAAACTCTCCTGGTCATTTCCTTGTTCTTATTATTTGGTTGAGCATTTTGATCACAAAACACTCTTTTGATCTGTCTCATAGTCAACTTGAGCATTGTTTGGTAGCCTAACTTTTAGCGCGACCCTAAACATTGTTCAAGCTGTGAATAGAAACCCTTGGGACCGTGGGAAACCCTTATCCTTGGTAGTTGTGCTCATTTTTACTAGCCAAAATTGGTCAAATTTTATGATGTTGTTTTCCTTTTTTGATGCTTTGTTTAACATGCACAATTTTGTGCTCATTGCTCATTGTCCTAATGTTTTCCTCTTTTGATGTTTTGTTTAACATGGGCAACTTTGTGATCATTTTCCTAGTGTTTACTGTTAACATTGATGATTTGTTTTCCTTGTAACATGGAGGGATCCTTTTCAACCTAACCGACTCAATTTGTTATTTTCCTCATGACGTTATGCGGTTAGTACCTACATGGTTAGATTGTCAAAAGGAAGTGATGTACCTAGAATTATGGATGAAATTAATATTGCCCCCATAACAATAAGGTGTACATAAATATATGATTACTCTTGTTTTCGTCTTTGGTATTTAAATTGGGGATAAAACTCTATGCTCTAAATATCTTATATGTTAGTTTTTGCACACCAACTCTCATATACTCTTGCATATTCATATGTTAATATTTCTATCCTCCTCATTGTTAAGGGAGATAATAACTATTTCATTAACATTGGTCTAGTTTCATTTCAAGTTGATATAATTGTTTCCAAAAGTGCAAAATACACACTTGAAAACCAATTTGTAAATTTTTGAAGTCCAATTTTAGACTTTAAAAACATTTATATTCATACTTTCAAACATGAAATCACTTTTTTAATTATCCAATTTATTTTTAATAGTCCAAATTTAATGAAAAGATTATTAGATTATGTTGTTATTCATAACTTTCACTTTACTTAAATGGGTCTTCCCTCTTTTCTTTTAGCATTAAAGATTGTAACTTATGATGGTTTTGAACATCCCTCTCTCTTTACATTTCAAGGAGAGTTCCTTTTACGTAAGGCACAAGCATAATTTATTTTCATACATTCAATAATGTAGATCTCTTTATCATTTGTTTTTTTCATTTCATTTTAAATACACATAGATATTAGAAAACTTGTGAAAGTTTGTATGAAGTTTAGCCATTTCAAGTAACTTGTTTCAATGTTCTCCCAAGTCTCCGGGACGCGGGAGCGGGGAAATGCACGTTGGGACGTGTGGATACCACCCCCAAAATTTAGGAAAATTAAGGGGGACGAGGGATGTTTAGGTCATAAAAATTATAATAATATTATAAATCTCAACAATAACAATTCATCCTGTATAAATATAATTTAAGCTCCTCCCTGTAAATAAAGTCTAATTCTTCAATGATTCAACACACTTCAACATTGTGTAAATCCATGGCATAAATGTTGTAATGTGAAAATGTGACGAGAGGACCTTATTTATTCATGATTCCAGAGGGCATCACATTATTTGAGGATTTCAAGTCCAACATACAATTATAACCAACATGTGTTATAAATGTGACACATCTCACCCTCTTGGGTTGGTGAAATTGCCTCTTACACTAAAAAACCATGCTTGCAACACAACTTTCACAAACCTCATAGTAGAAAGTGTCTCTTAGCTCCCAACACAACTTCACTAACCTCATAAGACAATATTACTAATATTTTTCATTTTATTAATAAGATTTATAATTATCATTAAGATTATATAAATAGTCATTATAATGTGTGGATTTTTCACTTTATATTTGCTATACATGGACTTATTACATAGATTTTGCATCATGTATTAAGTACACAAACCTCTCTCACACAATAAAATGTTTCTTGCATAATTATATGGTGACTTGAGTGTCCCTCTTATGGTGTGGTCAAAATACATGATTTGGTCCCTACTTGTAGTCTTATTTAATTACTTCGGTATTATTAAAAACTCTCTTAGTCATTTCCTTGTTCTTATTATTTGGTTGAGCATTTTTATCACAAAACACTCTTTTGATTTGTCTCATTGTCAACTTGAGCATTGTTTGGTAGCCTAACTTTTAGCGCGGCCCCAAATATTGTTCAAGCTGTGAATAGAAACCCTTGGGACCGTGGGAAACCCTTATCCTTGGTAGTTGTGCTCATTTTTACTAGCCAAAATTGGTCAACTTTTATGATGTTGTTTTCCTTTTTTGATGCTTTGTTTAACATGCGCAATTTTGTGCTCATTGCTCATTGTCCTAATGTTTTCCTCTTTTGATGTTTTGTTTAACATGGGTAACTTTGTGATCATTTTCCTAGTGTTTACTGTTAACATTGATGATTTGTTTTCCTTGTAACATGGAGGGATCCTTTTCAACCTAACAGACTCAATTTGTTATTTTTCTCATGACGTTATGCGGTTAGTACCTACATGGTTAGATTATCAAAAGGAAGTGATGTACCTAGAATTATGGATGAAATTAATATTGCCCCCATAACAATAAGGTGTACATAAATATGAATTACTCTTACATTTTTGTCTTTGGTATCTAAATTGGGGATAAAACTCTATGGTCTAAATATCTTATATGTTAGTTTTTGCACACCAACTCTCATATACTCTTGCATATTCATATGTTAATATTTCTATCCTCCTCATTGTTAAGGGAGATAATAACTATTTCATTAACATTGGTCTAGTTTCATTTCAAGTTGATATAATTGTTTCCAAAAGTGCATACACTTCTGAAAACCAATATGTAAATTTTTGGAGTCCAATTTTAGACTTTAAAAACATTTATATTCATACTTTCAAACATGAAATCACTTTTTTAATTATCCAATTTATTTTTAATAGTCCAAATTTAATGAAAAGATTGTTAGATTATGTTGTTATTCATAACTTTCACTTTACTTAAATGGGTCTTCCCTCTTTTCTTTTAGCATTAAAGATTGTAACTTATGATGGTTTTGAACATCCCTCTCTCTTTACATTTCAAGGAGAGTTCCTTTTACGTAAGGCACAAGCATAATTTATTTTCATACATTCAATAATGTAGATCTCTGTATTATTTGTTTTTTTCATTTCATTTTAAATACACATAGATATTAGAAAACTTGTGAAGTTTGTATGAAGTTTAGCCATTTCAAGTAACTTGTTTCAATGTTGTCCCAAGTCTCCGGGACACGGGAGCGGGGAAATGCATGTTGGGACGTGTGGATACCACCCCCAAAATTTAGGAAAATTAAGGGGGACGAGGGACGTTTGGGTCATAAAAATTATAGAAATTATAATAATATTATAAATCTCAACAATAACAATTCATTCTGTATAAATATAATTTAAGCTCCTCCCTGTAAATATAGTCTAATTCTTCAATGATTCAACACACTTCAACATTGTGTAAATCCATGGCATAAATGTTGTAATGTGAAAATGTGACGAGAGGACCCTATTTATTCATGATTCCAAAGGGCATCACATTATTTGAGGATTTCAAGTCCAACATACAATTATGCAAGAGTGAACTATTAATCCTATATTGAGATCATATTCATCAATAGCACCTTGTGCCCACATCCTCAAGGATTTTATCCCTTGCCCCTACCTTGAATATCGAAGTTGATCCTCAAAAGACATTACTCAACACCCTACAATTTTGATGAAACATCCTAAACCAAGCATTAAAATAAGGTAGAATTAGAAAAAAAATGCTTAATAAGTGATTTTGCTTGACTAAAGGGTACATTTTGATTATGGTCATGATAGAGGAGTTTAACAATGAGCACCACCAACACCAAGGTACATAGAGAGGTTGATGTGCTTGATTAAATGACAATCCCTAAACCTCATACATGATAAAATCCAGTGGAAACGTTGCAATCTTGAATTCTTGAAAACTGTTAAGTCTGTTGAATTCTGAATGGGATCTAAAATTCTACTTTTGCATATGAACTCCGATGAGGTTGGAACCACTCTCAAACATCCTAAAACAATTAATGGTAATGTCAAAAATTTAAGTAAAAGGATAGAAAATGAAAGATAAGGAAAATACCACTTTTACTTTAATAATTTAACATTAGCATTACTACTGGAGCACCTAGGAGCCCCCCTCTTTCACCGATGCGTGCTTCAAAACAAGGGGACAAGCTCTCCCCAGTGTTTCCTCAAGTTTCGCCAACTTGGAGACGAGGGGAAACGTTTCGGAAGGAGCCCCCAAGCCCCTGGGATGTGGAGAGCCAGGTGGGTGAGCTCCCGACCTTGGGGGTCGAGTCCGCGTGGAACATTGGATTAATCAAACATAATTAAAAACTTTCTTAGAGACTTAAAATATCCTCGAGCTTTATTTGAATAGTTTATGAGGCACAATATTGACTAAGGTATTGTAAACCAGGTAGCAAGCTAAGTAAGCTTAATTATGGGGAAAACTCTCAATTAAACAAATTTGAGTCAAATAGGTCTTGGAACATATATATTCATTTATGTTATAAAATTTATTATAAAAATGAAATAAAAAAGAGTTAAAAAAATAAAATAATTTTTTTACTTCAAACTATAGTGAAAAACATCCAATACTCTTCATCCATAAATCCAATCCCTTTCAACTATCTCTAATAAAAATTTTAATTATTACACACATTACACAAATATACAACTAACCCATAGCAAAAAAAAATACCCATTGCTTAATCACACCAATTTGACAATCATGGATAGTAAAACTTCTTAAAATTAGAGTTATTACACCAATATATGCAACCAACATTTAAAACAAGTACAGTGCATTAACTTTATCACACTACTTTGCCATTCAAACATTTAAAACAAGTAGAGTGGATTAGCTTAATCACACTACTTTGCCATTACTAGTCACATTGTTAATGTGTTACCTATAACCAAACATTGTCCACACATAGTCCACCAACTTGTAATAACTGACAACAACTCTGAGTTGTCATGCAGCCCATGGCAGCAGAACATTTTTAGAAACATGACAAGAATCATCTTGCCAGTTAAAATTAAAAATGAACCAATAAATAATTGGACAAGTCAACTTTCACAACGTTACAATACTAATCAATATGTGGCTGTCTCCCACCATAAATTATATCTAATCTATAGATATTTTCATATATAGGATGTAGCAGATAAGGCACCGTCTGCCATGGCCGTTCAAATTATTGGATGCCTGCTGCAACAGTGATAAGCTTGGCTCTTAAATCCTTGCGGAGTATCTTGCCAGCCGGAGATTTGGGTATGGCGTCTATAAAATAAACGTTGTGCAGCTTCTTGTAAAACACCACCTGTAACAAACACAACACAGCGCACAAATATTTTTACAAAGCAAAAGTAACTAAATGCACGTTCAATTGCTGGATATTTTCAGGTTTCTGTAAGCAAAATCTGTACAAATTTCTAATCCAACCTGTTTGGCAACGAATTCTTTGATCTCGTTCACCGTTAAATCAGTCCCTCCATCAGATTTCACCACGAAGGCCACCGGGACCTCTCCTGCAATTTCATCCTTTTGCCTGTAACACACACAAAAAAAACCATTCTCAGTACGAGGATAATTAGCCTTTGCAACAGATTAAGCGCAGTTTGTTGTGAGCAAATCGAATAAATTAAACTCACGAGACAACTGCTGCGTCGGCTATGGATGGATGGTTCACAAGAATGGCTTCCAGTTCTGCTGGTGGCACCTGCTCATGAGTTACAGAAATCGTTACATAGGGTTTAAATTTTCCATAATTTTCTTTGATTCGTCCCCTAGGTCGGTGATCTACTATGTTCAGTCATAACAGTGAATATAAAATTCAATTCTGTGGGATAAAAACACTATTTGTCAATCAGACAGAGATTCAACGTTAGATTAAAGGAATGAATGTCAATAACATTTTTTAAAGATAGAATACAGTGTTAAGTATACTTATGGAGAGTTTCACTGTGTAGAAATTTAGAAAAGTGGATATTATAATCATTTTTCGGAACTCATTGCTATAGTTTTATGTAGATCTTGATCTTGTTACTACAGTTTTATGTACATCTGGATAGATATAATGTCCACTCAAAAAAATTGATAGTTTTTAAATTTCTACACAGTAAAACTTTGTAAATATATAATACTGGAACATTGAAAATATTAATAATAAAATAAAAGCATTTCAATAGATGATTGATCATTTTTATTAATAAATAAGTGAATTGGAATAATACTAGCATAGATCAAAGAGATCTACCAAGTGCTCAGAGGATCAATACTCTTAGAGATCAATACTTTTAAGAGTATTGATTAATAAGCTTTTAGAGTGTGAATATTGAGGAAGTTTTTTTAATTTATTTAATTTTGTGTAGTTTTATAGATATGTTGTAAATGTTTTCAATTTAATTTAAGGAAAGAGTTACACATCTCTCCTTACTGGGTTGTAAAATGCTTTTTCTAAGTAAAAATAAAACATAATAGAAAAAAGCAACTCTAGAATGAACACGAAAAAAATTACACGTGTCTACGCTGTAAGATGCCTTTTCGAAAAAAAACATAATAAAAGAAAACACTGCATAAACGATTTACTATTTACTATGTTGACACCATGATGAGCAAAGAATCGAACCTGGAACCCTTTGTATTTGATCAGTTCCTTCACGCGATCCACTATGAACAGCTCCTCATCATCGTCAATATACCCAACGTCTCCAGTATGCAACCAGCCATCTTCGTCAATAGTATTCTCGGTAGCTTCCGGATCATTGAGATACCCTATAGGGGCCATGAGCATGAAAATCTGTAAAATTCAAATTGCCTGGAAGATCAACATCCTATTTTAATGGCGCTGTTTACCTACCTTTCATAACTTGAGGACCGCGGATACAGATCTCTCCCGCTTGGTTATGTGGCAGGGAGATTCCGGTCTCGGCTTCGAGTATCTTCATTTCCGCATTTCGAACAACAGTTCCACAGGAGCCAGATTTTATACTGAAAGGCACTTTTGCGAAACCCAGGGACATTGCCAGAACTGGCCCAGCCTCAGTCATGCCATAACCCTGCACAATCGTACAAATATTTTAAAATAAGTACTGTTATCTTGTCAATTCGAACAAGTATTAGCATTTCAATGTTTAAAGCAGCCCTCGTGAAATTGAGCAAGAGCTATCCATTGAGCTGCAGAGCATTTAATGCAGCTGCAGCAAGCTTGATGATTGGATCTTGGGATCATCAATCTTGCTGCAGCCTCATTAAAATATTTTAAAATAAGTACTGTTATCTTGTCAATTCGATCAAAGTACGAGCAATTCAATGTTTAAAGCAGCCCAGGTGAAATTGGGCAAGAGCTATCCATTGAGCTGCAGAGCATTTAATGGAAGTGTTTAACTGGGAGATGATTTTAACATTTTTGTTGATTTTTAGGTGGAATCTGATGAATTTAACTCATAAAATCTTCTAATTTTTATTATTTATTTAGCAGTTTTAAATAAAAAATAAAATCATACGATAAAAAAACCTAAATATAAACATTATGTAAAATTTCTCAATATTTCTGTAAGTTTTGAAAATTCAGTAAAAATTCATAATGAATAAAAACCAACTTTTTATATCGGTTTGTCGAAGAAAATTAGACAACTCTATTAAAATTTTATATCGATTTGTCGAAGAAACCTAGAATTGAAAGTTGGAATTGAATTGCAATTCCGTGTCTCACCTGGGCCAATGTTGCATTGGGCATTCTAGCCCTAAGGGCATCTTCGAGCTCCTTCCCGAGAGGCGCAGCGCCCGACATAACAATTCTGATGGACGAAATATCATATTTCTCAACTACTGGATTCTTGGCAATCGCAAGAACAATTGGTGGCACGAATGGAGCCACCGTGACCTTGAATTTTTGAACCAAATCTAACAGCAAATGGATTTCGAATCTCTGCATAATCAAGACAGCCGCGCCCACTCTGAGAGAACACAGCAGCACAGAATTGAGAGAATAAATATGAAACAGCGGCAGCACGCAAAGAATCACGTCCTCAGAATGCAGATACAGATTGGGATTCTCGCCGTCCACCTGCTGCGCGACGGAAGAAACGAGGGCCTTGTGCGTGAGCATGACACCCTTGGGAAGCCCAGTTGTTCCAGATGAATAAGGCAGAGCCACCACGTCGTCAGTTCGAATCTCGACAACGGGTATCTCATTCTCTTCGGCCTCTGCCAGAACCGAGAAATGTAAACACTCTTCTGGACCGCCTGCGTCAATTATAATAACCTGAACTGGGCCTGGGCCTGGGCCTTGTTTCCTGTCCTCGAGATCGCTCAATTTCTCGACATAAGAGGCCTGAGTGACGATCAACCGAGTCCCGGACGCCATTGCCTGTTTTGCAATCTCGCCCGGCGTATAGAAAGGATTCGCAGTCGTGGCGATGGCGCCTATTCGAGACACACCCAAGAAAACGAAAACGAATTCTGGGCAATTGGGCAGTAAAATCATTACGACATCTCCATGCCGGATGCCGAGCTTGGCCAAACCAGAACCCACCCGGCGAGAAATCAAATCGACTTCTGCATAGGAATAAATCTTCCCGGTAGATCCCTGTATAATGCATGGCCTGTCTGCGAATTCCGTCAATCTCTCAAAGCAATAATCATGCAGAGGAAGATGATTGGAGATCTCGATATCGGGAAGCTTGGATCTATACAAATGCAAAGATTTCCCGTCCCCGCTTCCATTGACAAGATTTCCCGAAGGCGCCATGATAATTCAGATCAGAAGCTCTGTAATTTTCAAAGCTCTCAGAAAACTAGAATCGTTGGGTGTACCCAGGTTGAACTCGAGGCCTTAAAATGCTTGAATGCCTAAAGTGGCTGCCGGATTGAAGTGCCGGAGAGAAGGCGGAACATGGCAGTAGGCAGTTACAGGTCGTGGTCCTTGGCGCTGTCGGATCTTCAATAAATTCTTCTGTTGAATTTAATTGGTGTCTTTTTCCGATTGCCGGAACGTCACAAGGTTGACCGTTGGAACTTGGAAAGGAGATTTACCGTCTGACGGCAAAAATGAGATGAGAGTTTTGTGTCAGAGATGCTGCCGGCAACTTGCAAGGGGCGTGTGAGCAAACCGTGGGACCCGGGTCCACTTGCGTGCACGTTTAATCAGTCCACGCAATCATTTCAAAGTGGGTTTTCTTTAATTTAATATTATTTATTAGTCACCAAATTCTATTTACTAAGCTCTATTTGTGAGTCCCGAGTCCCGACTCCCCACATGGAATGGGTAAGTGATTCAGTTAATTAAAAACATTATAATTATAGTTTTTATTGATTTAGTAGATAAGAACTTTAAGAATATTAATGTTGGAAATTGGACTATGTAGAAATTTAGTTGTTATTAAAGATTATAAAATTGGTGGTTAGGATGGGTGAAGATTGGTTGTGTGTAAATCTATTAAGGTGCGTGTACATCATTTAATCATGTTTGCTAGTAGTGTAGGTGTATTTAAGGATATAGCACTAAAAGAAAATTATAAAATTAAAATTATATATATAAAGTGGAAAATTATATATAAAAGGGGTAGTAGAAATTTACTTGCTATTAAAGAATATAAAATTGGTGGTTAAAAGGGCTGAAGATTGATTGTATGTAAATCTATTAAGGTGTATATCATTTGATATAGTAGTGTAGGTGGGATTCTTTGATGGAGCTGCCTCGGATGGGTATTGTGGTGCTGGGTTGGAGATAAAGATTGACAGTTACATAATGATAAAAGGTTGGTTAAAGGTGGGTGTAGGAACAAATACTTGTGCGGAAGTGATTGGGCTTTGGAGCTTGCTTACTTGTGCCAAATTTTGGAGGCTGGAACATTTACAAGTTATGGGTGATTCCCAAGTTATCATCAACTGGGCATTGGGGAGTGCTCAAGTACAGTCCCTAGAACTTAATCATTGGCTAAACAACATCAAAGATGTGATGAAAGATTTATTGGGGTTAACGTTCACCATGTTTACAGGGAACTAAATGTTGAAGCAGATTCTCTATCAAAAGTCGCTCTGGGTGAAATGGATGGAAATCTTCACTATTCTCTTTTTACTGATGACTCAAAAGTCATTTTGGGTGAAATGGATGGAAAGCTTCACTATTCTCTTTTTAGTGATGACTCTATTGTGAGAGAGGGTCACATTTCCCTCTTCTAAGGGATCAGGAAGTTTGGTAGTGTCGTATTCTCTTTTAGTTCTATACTATTGTCCTATAAGTTTCCTCCGTTGTTTAGTTTAATTTGTTTCTTTTTGTGTTGATGGAAGTGAGAATTGGGATCTAGCAAGCTCATTGTGGTTGTTATGTTTGAGCGTTGGATCTTTGGTCTGATTGTAATTATGACACAACTTTCTTTATAATATAAACTTGTCTTATATTCATGAAAAAAAACATAAAATTATATATATATAAAGAGGTGTAGTGTAAATATTTTATGTTTTCAACTTTTTCAAAGTATATTTTTAGTTTTGTTTTTTTTTCTAAGTTTGGTTGGAAATTTATAAAAAATCTTAAAATTATATATATTAGCTATAAAAATTGCACAATCTAGGTTTTATTGAGATATTTTAGGATGTTGAATCTATTTATGGATTCAAAAACACAATTTGATATAGATCATTTTTTTTTTATTGGATTCCAACACTGGAAAATCCAAAAGATAGAATAAATAAAGTGCTTCTATATAATATTCATTTCTTTCTTTAATGCACCTCATTAAAATTAAAATTATTATATATATTTTTATTTGAATTGAATTTAGAATTTCAAACAATATAACATCTCATTACAAAGTCATATACCTTAATCTTCACCAATATAAAATCTTGTCACAAAATTATATACAATGTTGTTCTGGTATCCTATCTTAGTATGTTTCTTAGACATAGATTTGGAGGTGTACACAATCAAATATATTGCACTTACAAATATTCGGTGATTCTCGTGTTATCATAGAATGGATTCAAGGCAGATGTAAAGCACTACAACTGGTTGAAGGGTGTCTTTTTTGTGGAAGAATTCTTCAATCATATTTGCATTCGAAGTCATACTTTACAACTATATTAGGAGCTTCTTAAGTAGTCTTTTCGGTCTTTATAGTAGTATATATTATAAATTTTGTTATTTTGATAGATATTTTGATATATAACGAGTTAGATGCTCAAGATATTTTGGACATATAGGATGTATTTAGATGGGTTGGTGTTACATGTGGTAATTGTATTTTGATCGATTTATCTTTTTAAGGCAGGGTATTGGTTTATTCTTGGCACTATCAAGCCATGGCTGATTGGAATTGTAACTTTGATTAATTGGGGAGGGTGAAATTGTTGTGGAGGGGGATCAATTAGGTTCACATGCCCCATCCATCCTTTCCTCTATACTATCCACATTTGTCAACCTAGTGACAATTAACTCCCCTCCTATTAGTCTATTCTACATCGATCCTCTTTTTGTATTCGAAAAAATAAAATAAAATAAAGTTTGAGTTTGAGTTTGAGTCAAGATAGATTTATATTGATTTATTTTATTATTTTTAAAATTATTATTAACGTATTTTTTCATCGGGTCAACTCTTTTATTCTCAATTTTACATTAGTTTATTTATTTATTTTCTATTTGTACAATAATTTTACTAATTAGAGAAAATTTGGATGAAAAATGGGGGCCTCCTAAGAAAAATGATAAAATAATTTCATGTAGACAAAGTTGTCTAAAACTTCAATGATTTCCACCCAAATGAGATGATCTTTTGGGTAGGACTTTTAGAAAATCCAACATAAATTTTGGAAAATCATTGTTATAGCTGTCAAACTTACAGATTTTAGGTTCCCTAGGGGTTTTTGAGTGTTTTGAAACCATTTCTGCCTTCAAAAAAATGATTAGAACATGGTTTGGTTCATATCTTAGAAGCGTCATTTCACTCGTTTCTAGGAAAAACTTGTCCTCGGGTAGAAATCACCTAATCTTCAGACAACTTCATTTTCTATACTATTTCACTTTTATCTAAGTTACCCAAGGTTATTTTACTTTTATCAAAGCTACCTTAGATATATATTTTATATTAAAATCATTTTTATACTATTTCACTTTTATTGAAGTTTCCCAAGGTTATTTTACTTTTATCAAAGCTACCTTAGATATATATTTTTTCCAAGGAAAAAGGCGTAATTTTATTAATAAGTTTTAACAAAATTACATTCTGTATATGGCTTTGTTCTAGGCCTTTCCTTTACTACCTTTTCAGCTCATACATAGATTTTATATCCCTCGTTTCCATTTATATACATTTTTCCAAAAAGCATAGATCCTTGTATGAAGTTCTATACCAAGAAAGCTGGAGAGTTTTCCAGAAAGATCATGCCATCAAAACTGTCATAAATTTATTTTTCCAAAAAATAGAGTCTTGCATGAAGTTCTATACCAAGAGTGCTGGAGAAAAGTATGAAATAAGAGTTTTCCAAAAAGATCATGTCATCAAATTGTCATAAAAAGTTTGTCCCAATCTGTTTAAACTGATGGATTCGATCCATCTATGAATGGTCTATGATAGTATTGATAGAAATTTTTGTCCTGGTGTTATGTGATCAACCATTGTCCATGCAAAGTGTTCAGTCCCTTTTTGGATAGTTGATATGCTTTCACATTCCTCTCCCTGTAAACATGGCAACTAGTGTAGGTATCAAAACCTTCCAAATGTCGCATAATTTCCTCTATCATAACTTAAAGAAAAATATTTTGACACATTTGAACTTTGTTCATCCAATTTATGACATTCATAGAATCCCTGAAAATCTACAAATTTTTTCATTTTTTCTCAATGGCAAAGGAGAGAAGAAGGATGATGGATGAAAGCTCTGCAAAATTGTTCGTTTCACTTACAAGACCCATTTGCGAATGAAGCTAATGTGAATTAGAAAAATATAGAACAATCCCACCACCAAAAATTTGGTTTTGAGTTGCACCATCAAAAATATGCCCAAGGTTTGTTTTTGTCAATTTGTTCTACAGTGATGGTTCTAACCGCAGGTGTATCCTTCTGTTGAGGGAAATAAGAGAGAATGTCAAGGTTGTTATTCGCAGTAATCTCAGGGATAGAGGGTAAATCTTGGAAAATAGATTTATTTCGGGCAAGGAAAATTCCCCAGGAAGTGAGAATGGGGAGTGCACATTAATTTGATGTCTCAATGGATGATATCCACGTTTTCCAAGATTATTCCACAAAAACTCCGCTCCAATCAATTGAAGAACTCAATCTATTTCTGATTTCTGCCCAAGTATGAGTTGCTTATGGACAAGAAATGAAGATATGTGTAGTTGATTCATTTTCTTGTTTTCAAAGCAAACTCCATCCTAGCCCTTCAACCTTTTGATTCTTCATCCTCTCCCAGATAGGAATTTTGTTTGCAACATGCACCACATAAATAACTTTAATTTAATTGGGAATTTGGCCTTCCAAACACTTTTACACCACCACTTTGCTTTTCCCGGATGGGAAATGGATTCCATTTGTTGATATATCAGTTTTGGTGTGTATTGTTTATTCGTATCCAATGCCCAGATGATTTCATCAGGAGAGTTCGCGAGTCGAACATTTGTAGTTCTAAGGGTTATAAGAAAATCATTCCAGGAATTGTCTTGTCCATCTGGGAACCCCATCATTTATGTGATTTTCCATCCCTTTTGCCAAAGTGAGGATAGATGTGGGTCCATAGCTTGGTTTAAATGGAAGATACCCGAAATATACAGTGTGTGTAAAAGTTGTCTTGGAAGAATATAATGGTTATTGCATTTGGGCCAAGGATCAGTTCCAATTCGTATTTGAGCTCCATTCCCATTTTTCCAGGCAAGTCCTTCCTCAATAAGGGGAATAGAGGATAGAAAAAATTTCCAGATAATTGAGATCACCTTCCTGGCCCGATTTGTGCTTCTAATTTGGTCTAGGATTGAGTCTGAAGCAATGTATTTATTCTGAACCACTTCCCTGCAGAAGTTGTGGGAGGTAAGGAGTCTGCATCTAGATTTTGCCACTAGATCCTTTGCAAAGAGGTGTAACTTTTTAAGTCCCCAACCTCCCAAAGATTTCAAATTAGTTAGTCTTTCCCAATTTATCCACGGGGTTATTGTATTTTGAGATCTCCCTGACCAAAGGAATTTGAAGCATATTTTCCTCTCTTTGCCTAGTATTCCTTTTGGAATACATGCCATGGACATCCAATACACAGGTATGGATTCCAGTACGGTTTTAACAAGGACCAATCTTCCATCTCAAGAGAGCCACCTATGGAACCAAACGTTGATCCTCTTTTCTAGCTTTGCTAGAAGCCACTTCCAATCCTCCCTTTTATAGTGATTTGGTTTAAGCTTGAATCCTAAATATTTAAGACCATCATATAACGAATTTCATCGAAAGGGGAAAAGGAAAGAATACCTTTGAATTTCAGCCTCATCCATGTTGATGATGGTAATGGTTGAATTTTGGGCATTGATTACCATCTCGGTTTCTTTCCCATAGAGATCCAAAAATTTTGCTAGTTTCTCCGCCTCCCGCACTGTCCCATTGCATAAGATGAAGATGTCATCCACAAATAGGAAGAGTGTGATTTTTAGAGTGTTTAATATGGTGATGCCAGTAAAGGATCCATGCATTATTTCATCCAGTATATCCCTACTGAGCCCTTCAACAATCAACATAAGAAGGAGAGGCGAGAGAGGACAACCCTATCTTAGGCCCCCTTTTTGTCGCAAAAAATGGGGAAGCTGAGCCGTTGATTAGGACCGCAAAAGAGGTCGTTGTGATGCAGCTCATCATTCATTTTATGAAAGGATAATCAATGCTAAGGTGGGTCATAAGAATTCTTAGGTACATCCATCTGACTCAATCAAAAACCTTTAAGAGATCGATCTTGATTACTACTCCTTTTAGCTTCTTGGTTTTTATGGAATGTATTCCCTCCTGTGCTACTCCAATCGCCTCATGAATATGTATTCCTTCCAAAAATCCAAATTGTTCACATGAAATGATTTTTTCTGAGACCTTTTTCAGTATTCTAGCAATGATTTTGCAACCACCTTGTAAGTGATGTTGCAAAGCGAGATCGGTCTGAAATCCTCTAAATGGTTGGGATGGTTAGATTTAGGGATAAGGGCTATGATAGTCAAGTTAAGAGTGGGGTGCATCACCCCTTGTATTCTTGATTCTTCAATTAGTTTTAGCAGATCATGACCAATGGTGTCAAAAAGGGATAGGAAAAATTCTATGGTCCAACCATCTAGTCCCAGGCTTTTATCCTTTTGAAAACTATGCAATGTTTCCTTTATATTTTCTTCTAAAACTTCCTCCATTAGTTCAATATTATCCTCTTTATTAATAATCCCTAGAAAAATTGTGAGAGGCGGATGAACTCAATAACAGAGGCCATGTTATTTTCCTTGAAGTGAGACTTAAAGTGTGTGGTACCAAGGTTTTCTAGTCCTTCGAAAGAGGTGACCTCCTCATTAATTTCATTTTTCATCCCCTAGATGGTGTTTTGACTTTTCCTTCCTTTTGCAAAGGCCTGGAAGATATTTGTGTTTTCATCATTTCTTTCCAGGCAGATTGCTCTACTTTTCAACCACCAAATCTCTACCTGTTCTTTCAACATATTTCTTCTTCTTGATTCCGGCAGGCCTAGTTTTTAATTTGTTTCTTGTGTGATGCAACCCCCACTGATTGAGTCCTAAAACTGGTGAATTTCTAGTTCAACTTGCTTGATTTCCTCTTCATCTCTATCCTTCTTCATATCTTCCCAGTATTATACTTTATTTTTTACCTAAGAAATATTCTGGGAAAAATGCAAGGCTGCGAAGCCTCCTTATGTAGGGTTGTAAGGTCTCCAGTTTAGTTTAATGATTTGCAGAATAACCAAGCATTGCAAAATTTCAAATAACTAGTAGGCTTACTGCCGTCACCCAACATTTCCAGGAAGATTGGGTAGTGGTCAGATTCTCCCTCGGAGTCTACCCATTTCCTAATTCTAAGATTCTACTCCATTCGTTTCTCCGCGATTAGAAAACAATCCAATATTTTTTCTATTCCACTCTCCTCAATTCTCTTGTTTGTCCAGGAGGGTTTCAACTTTACCGGAGCAACATCAATAAGTCATCCTTCTCACAGTTTTTGTTCAAATAAAAATGCTAATGGGTCCACTCTAGCTTTGGGTCCCTAGATTTCATGTGTCCCCAAGGTGAAATTTAATTCCCTTCCCATAATAACATTTTCAGACTTGACTAAGGACTTTTGTGAGAGTGAGATCCAGAAGGGGGATCGATCTTTGTAAGGCCCATATATATTTAGTATGATAAAATAATTGTTTAATTCTGCGAAGAAGACTTCCAATTCGAGGCCTGAATCAAAACCCCAATAATTCTTGATTCTTTCATTCCTTGTGTTCCATCCAATATATAAGCCCCTCGAATGCCCCATCGCATCTTAAGCTATAAATCCATGTTCTTGAAAGTGGAATTTAGAAATTTTGTCACTACTTCTTTAGTACCTAGGGTTTCTTGTAGCATCAAAATATCCAGTTGATGCAAAATAATCAACCTCTTAACATAAGTTTTTTTGTGGGACTTTGCAAACTCCTACAGTTTAGGGATAAAATATTCATTGGGTAACCCCTTTCGAGGATTTTGATTCTCTAAGTGCCCCTAAGATGGACTAATGTTTTCCATCTAAAAGGTCTATTAACGCACAATGTTGTGCCAAGGATATGTGTGAGGCTCTCCCCCTAAATTTACTTTTTGCATATTCTTGAGGGTTTTTCCCCAACCCTAAAATCAGGTTTTGGGATTGAGGTTGATCTAGGATGTCTCGCAATCTAATGTGAAAACGAATAGACCGCTTTGCAGTGTTGGAGGAGGAATCCCATTCTGAATAATGAACAGGGGGAGAGAGGGGAGGGTTGCTAAGTTTTGGGGAGTGAGATTAGGTGAGTATGCGTGGAGGATCCATAGGGGTAGGGAGGGTTTGTTTAGGGGGTACAGTGGGAGGAAGTGGAGACCCAGATGCATCATTTGTTCAAAGCATAGAGAATTAAAAAAATATCCAAAGAAGAAATATTGTTTATAATTCCTTCTTTCTTACCAGGAAGGTTCGTCGCTTTTAATCCAGAGGAATGTTGAGCTTGTTCCTCTGCAATATGTGGTTCTATGTGCGCTGCGACTTCCATGGCATGGTTGTATTATAGAGTGTTTGCCCCTTCCAAATCGTTCTGAACAACCCTAGTTAGAGTTCACATTTTCTTCCCATCCCGAGCTTCTCTCTCCATATGACCAAATTTTAGAGATCCTTCCTATGCACCCATACCTCCCCTCATTACCAATCTCTTCCTTGGTCTCTTTGAAGCACGACTGAATTGTTGGTTACAATTCCTGGCGATATGTCTATATTTATGATACACATGGCAGGGACAAGGTACACCTTCATAATCCATCTCCTACCGACATTTCACTTGTCCAAAGATTAAGTTTAATTCTTCTCTAAGTTTGAACCGAACATTCAGAGAAACCAAAATTCTGGCAATTGTCATCCTCTTGGCATGCATGAAAGACATATTGACATTGATAAACACCACAAGGGCATTCCCTAAATCCATGAAGGACTCCCAATTCTAAAATTCCCAAGGAAGACTTGGTAGTCACACCCAAACAGGGACTTCATCCATCATTTCACACTCCACATCAAACATAGGTGTCCAGCTTTTGAAAAGTATGGTTGTGTATCTGAAACTATAATGGGACTAAAAAATACGAGTTACATCCTCCTTGTTTTTGAATTTGAATACAAAACAACCTCGGGCTAAGACCATTATTTTCGACATATAATCTATTTTCCCTGACTAGTTCTCTTGTACCCATTTTTCCAGGGCTTTGAGGTTTGGGTAGTTCCCTCTAGCTCTCCCAACCATTTTCGTCTTCACCATTTCCAATGATTGTGTTACTGTAACATTTACCCCACAGACCAAATTTATAGGTGCCTCATCATTTTTTAAGCATTTTTTTTGTCTTCTTTGACTAGATCTGTCCTGGGATTCATGGGTGCTTTTGGAGCCATGTGATTCTAGTTGTCTCCTTTTCTGAAGCAATGTCTAGGGGAATCCTTGCTAATCAGAGGGTTTCAAAAAATAAGCTATAAACCCCTCTAGGATTTGAATTGGAAAGTATTCCAAAGGATCCCTAGGTAGAGAGAAATCATCCAGTCATGTTGATAATAATGATTTTTCCTCAAGAAGCTCAAGACCAAAAATTGGATGGGACTCTGCCCAAAGCATATTCGTTCAAAGTGTTTCAGTAAGAAGATCTGTATGAACAATCTTGGAATCATCTGAGTGAGATAACCATAGGCTTGGAGGTGTTTGCAGAGTAAACAAGGAAATAGCCCCCCCCACTTGCTCTAGGGCAAGTGGTATGATCGATAAGGATAGATACGGGATTGTTGCAACTGCCACAACGAGAGCTTCAGTTTCTATTAGGTTTCCCCCTTCCATCATATCTTTCTTATTTGAGCTAGAATCCCCAACTGTTAAACCTTCAGCGGTTTGGGTCTTGATTACAACCAAATTCGGATTGGTTTCCGTTAGGATTTTCCCAATGGGTGCAGTAAAAATGAGAAGGCCCTCGTAAGGATCCGCTGTGCAATCCACCTCATCCACATTGTAGTAGTCCATGTGGATGCATAAGTGGATAACCAGTTCACCATCCTGTAACATTCTCCTTCACCTGACACATATACATGAATATACCTATCCTATAAATGTTACCTTAGATATATATTTTATATTAAAATAAATTTATGAGGATGAAGTTCAATGTACCATCTTCACCTAAAATAAAGAAAGAATATTACTGTATATCTTAAAATTTATTGGCCCCAACTTTTATCTCTGTATATTATTATTATAATATATTAATTATAATAGAATATTATTATATATTAGTTTTAATATTAATTACTATTATATATATATATATTGTAACTAGGGGAATCGACAACTGGAGCTAAGCCGGTACTCGCATGACACAAGGTCTAGGGATCCATTCCTGCTACCACTATACTCGTAGGTGCCCCATACCCTCCACAAGACATGGGACACAGGTAAATTCGGGTGGGATTTGAACTCGTGAACTCCAATTTACAACAAGTGACTTCATAACAACTGAACCACCAATGAGCCACACCCATGCAGTATATTAATTACTATTATATATTACTTATAACATTAACTACTATTATATATTAACATTAGTTGTGATATTAGTTATAATATAAATTACTATTATTATTATGTAACAAACATAAAATAATAATCAAATAATCAAATAGTTAATAGCTAAACATAATTAATTATAAATAAGAACCAAAAGGAATGACCTTTCATACACAATATCCAAGCCATATTTAAGGCAGTCAATCATTGTAATCTTTCATCAATATATCTATCAATTCATATATCATTTTATATCTACGGATTTGTGATTTATTTTAGAAATTATGGGTTTATTCCGAGTTAACTGAGAATATCCAACTATGGATATTACATTGGTATCAGAGCCAATCCAAGGCTTCCTTGAATTAGGTCTTTGACCTTAGTTAAAAAAAGAGATAAAGTTAAAAAAAACTAAAAAAAACTAAAAGAAGTATAGAAACCATACATGGTTTCTTAAAAAAACTATACATGGTTTCTTTTCCAACAATAAACAACACATAATTTAATAAATTCAATATTACACAATAATATTCATATATTAATATTGAATTTTTAAAATTCTATTTTTTCGTATATATTATTTTATAATAATAACGTTTATTATTATAAAATAACTCAATCCCAAATCTTTAAAATATTGTTACTAATTATAATAACATATATTATTATTATTATAGATATAGTTATTAATTTTAATAACTATTGGGAAACAAAAAAAGGAAAAAAAAAACAAAAGTCAGGATTAATAAATATTATTATAATTATTATTTTGGAAAAATAAAGAAGAGAGGAAATACCAAGAAGGGAAAAGTTACAAGCAACATTTGAAGAGTTAGAGAAATATAAAGCGACCAATAAACATCTACACGTTGAGGTTAAGACATAGAAGTTGATGAAAGAGTTGAGAGACAATGAGAATTGTCGCTTAAGGGATCAAAATCAAAAGTCGGAACTAACCAAAAGAGATAACGAGAAAATGTTATCTAATAAGAATAAAGAAATCTCATGTTTAAACGTTCACAATCAAAACCTTGAAGACCAGATCAGAAAGTCAAAGAATGACGAAGAAACACCTTATACAAGTAAGCAAAAATTAGAAGAAGAAATTAAATGGTTAAAACAACTCATCGTGGACAAAGATACTAAATTGACGCAAGTTTGAAGAACATTAGAAAGTCAAGAAGCAGAGATAGGTCGAATTCAACAAGATATAAAAGAATTCAAACATAAGATTGAATGACACACAAAAGGCGCACAAGTTGGAAATTACAAAAGTCAATAACACATTAACAAGTAATACCGAAGAAATATATCAATTAATAAATCATAATAAACTATTTGTTACGAAGATCAAGAAGTTAAAAAGTACGAAGAACGCAGACAAATCAAATGAAGGAATCGAAGGAAAATTCCTAGAAAAGCAAGACGAAATTCAATGCCTTCTAAATCTTAATAAAGAACTTAAGGAACAACTTAAGAAACACAAAGACGAAGAAAAAATGCAAGAATAAATTATTAAGAAGATTCAAAGTGAAAATAAGTAATTAGAAAACAAGTTAAAATGTATACATAACAAAACATCAAAGTCGTTAGAAATACAATTTATGGAAAAAAGCACATGTATCGACCCAGTTCAGATCATCACTCTAGATGTCGCTCCAGTAGAAGAGAAGCCTACATAAAGATTAGTCCAAAGAGGCACCGCAAAATTGATAAGAGAAAATGACGTTGGAAAAAATACCTATCGACATCCAAACCATGGTAGTCGGTATCTTACAAATCGTAAACAATCTACAAAAATCACTGGCACCCGTGCACTCAATTATCAGGATGTCAGTTCACTTAGAAAGTGTGACGTTCAACAAAGAATCAATTTGGAGTGGATTGATCCGTCCACATATCAAAAGTTATGCGCTACACTCATAAGTTCATATCGACTTGTGTTTTCAGCCACAACATTGCATAGAACGATGTGACTGCATTATAAGGCTTTGAGGACAAAGCCTTTCTAAGAGAGTGACAATGTAACAAACATAAAATAATAAGTAAATAATCAAATAGTTAATAGTTAAACATAATTAATTATAAATAAGAATCAAAATGCATGACATTTCATACACAATGCCCAAACCATATTTAAGGCGGGCCATCATTGTAATCTTTCATCAATATATCTATCAATTTATATATCATTATATATCTACGGATATGCAGGTTATTTCAGAAAATTATAGGTTTATTCCGAGTTAATTGAGAATATCCAACTATGGATATTACATATTGTATAACTATTATGTATTAAATATGGACCATGTTTACCTAAAATATGGATGTGTATATTTGTTATTATTATAAATTAATTATAATATTAGTTAAAAGTTATTGGACCCAACTTTAGAGTATATAATAATATTATAACATATTAATTATTGTATAATATTATTATATATTAATTACTATTACTTTTATATATTGATCGTATTACCTAAAAGATGATGGGTATATTAATTATGACATTAGTTAATATTATATATTATATATTAGCTATAAATATAATTAAAAATTATTGAGCCTTTTCATGGTGTATAGTAATATTATAATTTACTAATTATAATATAGTATTATTATGTATATATGAAGTAGTCTAAATATTCTATGTTTTTAAACTTGTTTATAATTTGTTTGTTTTGTTTGAACTCAAATTGTAAATCCTACTCCATTATATGTATTACCTAAAAATAGATAGGTATATTAGTTATGATATTAGTAAAAGGTATTGGACCAAACATTTTACAATGTATAATGTTATTATAATATATTAGTTATAATATTAATTACATTTATTTTTTATATATTATATACGGGTTACATATTACCTAAAATTGGTTAGCATATTAATTTCAATATCATTACCCAAGATAATTTTGGACAACTTAGGTAGGCAGTAGACAAATTATATTTATTAAAAAATTCCACACATCCCCAAGTTATATAATAAAAAATTGCCTTAGACATGCAACTCTTTTGAATTTTAAAACATTTTGATTGAGTAATATATAATAAGATGGAGTTTGAATTAAGGTTGGGAAGCCCATTTTTCATCCAAATTTCCTCTAACTTAGTATGCTTAATCGATGCTATGTTTTGTTTATATGAAAAAAAGAGTATACCTAATTTCTTTATCTATTTTTTTTAAATAATGAACAATAATAAAGTTAATATTAAAGTTACATTAGTAAAATGGAGACCCGAGATAGGACTTCATATGTTTTTGGTTTGGTGTTGATGTTGTCAATGGGTTTGAGACACATGGTCAAACCCACCAGTGTTTTAATTTTATGTTGAGTTTGTGTACATGTACTCCTTTATATATATGTTGCAATTGTGGTTGCACACACATACTATTGGTGTATTATGGGTTCAATATAGTGATGATCTTCAACCCATCTTATCTGTCATATAAATATGTAATGTGAATGGAAGTAAGAAATCAATGCCTATAGCTTATAGATTTTTTTTTTTTGCAGTTCACGGTTTGCCACTAGTGGCAAGATCCACCATGTGAATGCATGATTAACACCCTTTCTCAAAGGAAGTTGTAACATATTTCTTGAAAACAAGAAAGTTTCTTTTAGAATTAGATGGCTACGGTTTGCCACTAGTGGCAAGATCCACCATGTGAATGCATGATTAACACCCTTTCTCAAAGGAAGTTGTAACATATTTCTTGAAAACAAGAAAGTTTCTTTTAGAATTAGATGGCTACAAGAGAAAGGAACCTAAAATGGAAGATTTAGCATGTCAATCTTGGGCACATATGATATTTAGAATTAGCGGGAATGTGGGAAAGAAATCCCTCCTTATGTCACCTTCTCATTGGATGAACAGTTGCTATGGGATGGATAGCTGTGAACTTCTTTCAAATGCTATAAGGTGGAATTCATAGGACGATCAATACATATAAGGGGTTTTCTCTCATTTTGGCTTGTTTAACACTCAAATGATTTTTCTTACTTACTTTCAAATACACCTTTTTATGAACTACTCTTGTTAATTAACACACATGATGAAGCTATTCCTAAGGTTTATAGATTAAAGATTGGACATGTTGTGTTCAAGACTGCATTGATTGTGAATAAAACCCACATCTTGTATTGATAAAATAAAATATAGGGTGATCAAGTTAAACATAAAAAATGTTTTTGATGTAAAATGGGTTAAGGGTAAATGCATTAAGGTGGGTAACATTTTTTGGCCAAATCTGGTGATGAAAACCTGATTTTTTACTCATGTGCTAGATAGAAGCCCTCGAAATGCATATATGCCATGTGAATTTTGACTTGTAGTAAACAAAGAAATTGTAGAATATTATGTTGGCTTCCCAATGATATTTAAAAAAAAATATTTCGATGTCATTTAATGTGTGAAATTTAACATTTAATGAACTGTGTGACCTTAAAATTTTGAAGAAGCTAATATGTGGCTTGTGTCCCACTCCAATAATTCAATCTTATATTTATAATTTAAAAAAAAATTATATGAGCATGATCTACAAAAAATGTACTATGGTCTGCATATTTTTTTGTTGATTTATTTCACAATATACAATTATTTATTATTTTTTGAAAGTGACCACATTTGATTTCACCATCATTTTATACACATGTGTGTCCATCCCAGCTTTTTTTTCACTGTTTTCAAAAATTGAAAAACCAAAGATACCCTTTTGAAGAGGATGCGTCGATGTGTGGGTTGTGCATTTTTAAGAAATTTTTGGATGTGTATTTTTTACTCTACGTATTTTTCTTTGAGCTTCTTTGAAGTTGTTGTCAAGTTTTCTAAGTGTAAGTTTTAGAACTAATTTAAAAAAAACCATATGAATGCCAAAAAACATGCATGATACCTCAATGTATAGAGGATTCAATGATGAATCTATTGGTATGAACTCTGCTCAGTTATGTGCCATGAATGGAAGGGTTTACACCCCTATAAGACATAGAGAAACATTGATTTTCCTGTAAGAGGCCTAATTCTCTGTTTTTCAAGCCCTCGATCGAGTTATGGAGCTCGATCGAGGTATTAAAATCCCTTGATCGAGGTTTTAACAGAAGCTCGATCGAGGGTTTATTTAACCCTCGATCGAGGGTCTAATAAACCCTTGATCGAGCTACCGTTAAAAACCTTGATCGAGGTAATTATGAAACGCTCGATCGAGCTATGACCTCGATCGAGGTCCTGTTTTTGTTAAAAATCACACAAAAATTCCCGGAAATGAACTTAGGAATTGATGGAATTAATGCCATTCCAACTACCTTCCTAACCTCATTTCCCACCTGAATTCCTAAAGAAATTATATATAAACATACAACATAAAACATAAATATGTTACTAATCTTATCCTTCACAATTGACTAACCTATTTGAAACAATGCTTGTGTTCTAATGCAAATTTAGCATTGTGTATTGTGTTTACATATTGTTGCAAGTATGAATTTGGATTGTTGATGTTGATCACAATGGGAAGCAAGAAGCGTAGAAGTAAAATATCTACTAGGAATCAAAGAAACACCAAAGAAATAAGAGAGAAAGATAGAGAAAGAAAGAGGAAAAAAAGAGCAATCTTGAGAGGAGAAGAAGTTTTAAATCAACCTATGATGGGAGAATCAAATGCCATTGCTTACAATATTGGTATGATTTAAAATTTATGCAATTTCATATTCATATATATATAATTTCATTTTCCTAGTGATCTAGTTCATATAATTTCATATTGCATAATATATTCAATTTCATAGTGTTCTAGTTCATAATATATATATAT
>LPNX010244709.1:534284-572539 GCA_001517045.1 Pseudotsuga menziesii
TGTGCATGTATGAATTCATATATATGTATTCATAATTGTATGTAAATTGTATAATTTGATATTCGTGAACATAGTCATATAATTGCATATTGCATATTCATATATTCAATTTTATAGTGTTCTAGTTCATAATATATATATTAAATTGTTTAGAATTTAATTGTATTTTTGTAATTGTAATTTTGTAATTAATTCATAAACTTATATACATTGTATGTGCATGTATGAATTCATATATATGTATTCATAATTGTATGTAAATTGTATAATTTCATATTCATATATTTATATAATTTCATATTGCATATTCATATATTCAATTTCATAGTGTTCTAGTTCATAATTTTTATATATATACATGTTAATTTATTTAGAATTTAATTATAATTTTGTAATTGTAATTTTATAATTAATTCATAAACTTATATACATTGTATGCGCATGTATGAATTCATATACATGTATTCATAATTGTATGTAAGTTGTATAATTTCATATTCACATATTCATATAACTTCATATTGCATATTCATATATTCAATTTCATAGTGTTCTAGTTCATAATTTATATATATATATATACATGTTAAATTGTTTATAATTTAATTATAATTTTGCAATTGTAGTTTTGTAATTAATTCATAAACTTATATACATTGTATGTGCATGTATATATACAAGCTTCTAAAACCACTTATGTACATGTGAAAGAATGGTATGTGTTATGAAAGAATTGAAAAAATGTTTAACCACTACACTAAATTACATATATACGAAGTAAGTGTATTATAGGAAAGGATTTTCCATCTCTGTGAGAATAGGAACATTGATTATGAAAATCACTTCCTCTTAGAGTACCTCGCGTACAACCACATTAGATCCCAGTTTCATAATCTTTGTTGCAATACCGACCTTCTTAGCCTTTTAACTTGTCAACATTATAGTGAGCTCGAGACGCTTTTCACAAAGCTCTTTGAGCATAGGAATACAATTTTAAAACAAACTAATTAATTGGCTTCTTTAGGTCCGATAGACCAAAGTCTGGTCTCAGTGGACGTCAACCATCATCATCATCATTAGTATGAGTAGTTCTAGCTGTCCAATGAAATTAGAGAATGGTTGATGAATATATATAATTATAGTGCATAATATTCTAGCATAATATCTAGTTCTAAATGAATATGCATATATCCATTAGCCTCACATAACCTCGCATACAAATGAATTTTATAATAAGATGATATAGCCTCACATGTAAATGAATTATAATTTGATAATATAGCCTCACATATATATGATTTTTATGTTAAAAATTACAAAGATTGTTCTCAATGGGAGTTGATTGCACCATCATAGGTTGACTTGCATCTTCTCGTCTTAACATTGCACTTATTTTCTTCATCTTTTCTATAGCCTAATCTCTCCTTTCATCGATTTTAATATGATTTTAATTTCATATTCATATATGAACATTTTCATAGTGTTCAAATGACAATTACATTACATTATGATAATGATGATAATTACAATTACAATCACAATCACAATCACAATCACATTACAATTACAATTACATTACAATCATGTACAAATGACTAGAAATCATATGGATTTAAGCATTGATGACAATGATCATCTCAAAGAAAAATCAACAATTACAATTACAATTACAATCACATTAACACGCAGAAGCACCGACGTTACTTTAATGGGCTCAAAAAATCCAAAAAGGGCTAAAAACCCTAAATAAGACCCCCTGTTACTTATTTTTTGGAAGGAAAGTTTCATACACAGTGCACACACTCACACCATTAAAACAACATGCTCGGTTCATGACCCCAAGAAAAACCTTAAAAGTAAAATAATTTACTTAATAACATCCGGTTTGGGACATAAGTATCATCCGCAACAACTGTGGGAAGTACTTGAGCTTTGCCCTAAAACTCATTATGAGGAATACCATAGGAACCCTGAAGTAGTTGGCCATTGAGAGGACCTGACAAGTGAAAAGGACAACAAACCCTTCCTGATTGACTAGATTCCCACATGTGAGGAAAACCAAAGAGCTATCGTTTGTGGCCTAGCAGTTAGCAGTTTTATCTATGTCGTGAAGTGAGGGGTACTGCCTCAATACTCAAGCCTGAGATAGTCTTGGTGGCCAAGTGACTACCTTTGAGCCATTAGGAAGCCAATTTAAAACAAGGTCGATATTCATCTCCAGTTACTACTACATCCGTCATTGATCCACCATGTTCTTCCTCTCGCCTTAGGGTGTGATCCCCTTAGTTTGGTTCTTTGGAACATCACCATCGAAGCCCTCGTCGACAACACTCCTCACCTTCAATGGGACACATGGCCTCTGACTCTGATTCGGATTCCTATCAATCCAAACATAATATTTTCACTGCTCCGTCTAGCCCCATGGTTGGCATACAGTTGGATCCCTTCCACGGAGGGGTAGTTGGCAGTGGACCTACATCCTTTCCACCCAATTCATCACATCAATAATTCATTAGCCTTGAATATGAGATGTAAGAGATCATTGTAAAGATACGAAAATCAATACATTTAGTGAATATTCAAGATTGTATAAATATTTGCTATTTTTTTAACAAACAATGACAATATCATAAGTAAAATAAAATGTTATTCTTGAGCTTGTATTTATTTATTTCTAGATCCTGGCAATCCATCACATGATCGTGCACCCTCTTATTTCTCAAGAGTAATTGGGAGCTTCAATGACGTTGGAATGGCTGCTAATTATTTAAGAGGGTTGGATGATGCCACTCAAGAAGAGTTCGGGAACCTGACCCCTGATCGGACAATCAGAGAGAATGTTAGTAACATAATCAAGTTGTACTTTGAACAACAATCAATTATTACACAAGCTTAAATCCTACATGGATTGATAAAACACAAAAAATTGAAACGTGCCACAAAGTTGTTGGGTTTTAAGGATGTTAAAAATAAAAATGCATGTGAGAATGTAACATAAAATATAACAACAACACTATTTGCATTTGGAAAGTCAAGAAAAACTGATATCAACGTTGCTCGTAGGGCAATTACAATTCTTATTGTGGCACAGATCACCTCAAGAAATCGAATGGTCGCAACAATGTCAAAGCTGCTCCACATTTCAAGAAAAACACTGCACAGATATGCTAAATTTAGGGTAAAGATAAATGAAAATGATGAAGCTGCTTGTTGGGCTCTTATATGATGAGAAGAATATAAAGACAGGATGGAATAGGGCATCAGAGAGAAGGTGATAGAGTATTCGGACAACCATTCTCGTGCTATACCAGATTGAAAACATGTCCTGCGACAATGTTCTGGCAGAGGCATTTATAAGGAGCATTGCAAGCATGTTATGGAGATGACAGGAGTTGCTTTGCTCGAGGAATTCAAAGAATCAAATCCCGGTGTCCAGATATCATTTACCATGTTCAGTAAGTTGAAACCGTGGTATATTAGGCCGAATATGATTCATGACATTTGTTGTTGTCAATACCATGTTGAATTCCAGTTATACTATGACACATTTGTGGATTTTTGCAAAAATACATTGGGATGGTGAACCTGCTCCTCACACAATGCAGGATTTTATTTCTATGATACTATGCAATAGGAATCCTAAAAAATGTGTTTTTCATTAAAAGGTGTGTAGGTGGGAGAAGATGCCATGAATGTAGTGATTTGGCATTGTTCATGTTAACCCAAAAAATCCCCCGATTAGCTCTACATGACCTACACCACACAAAGACAACTATTTCACTACCCTCATTGACCCCCACACCCTTGTAAAGGCTCAAAAACACCAAAAAGGGCTTAAAACCCCATAAAAGAGCCTAAATAGCTCTCAAAAGGGCTAAAGCCTCCAAAAGGGGCTAAAACCCCTAAAAGGAGCTTAAAAACCCTAAAGGAGCTAAAGAATGGCTGAAAAGGGCCTAAAGCCTTAACCAAGGGCTTAAAACCCTAAAACCTCAGAAAATGCTATAAATAAAAGGGTGGGGGTCACTCTCAAAACACTACTGATTTGCCTACCGTTACTCTACCCGTGTCAGTGCCTTGAGACCCATCTCTCTCAAGCCATTCACCCTCCTTGCTCCACTTGCTCCATTTGCTTCATTGGCCAATCCCCATTCCATTGAGAGGTAGCACCTTGAGCTAGGGCATGGTGGCCCATCTTCCAATAAGAGCATAGGTATAATGGTGTCAATGTTTTCTTATTGTTTAATCTAGTTTCTTATAGCTTGTTTTTTGCTAACATTTTCATTTCAAGGTTTTGTATGGTTCACTAACTCTTTCCTGCAGGTTTTTCCTTCACCAAAGAAACCCTATATTTCCGTCCTATAGACGGAAGGTAGCTGCTTCTACACATAGCAAGGGCCAAATCCATACTACAGATTGGTGACCATACCAAGTCGATCCCAATGGATCCCTGTATTTTTATAGTTTATTTTCATAATTTTGTTAACCTAGTTTAGATTTCTATTTATTTCTAGTTTAGATCTCTATTTTCATCATTTACATTTCCAGTCGAGCCCTCTTAAGGCCGACCTGAGCCCATTCGATAACAGTACCTGTTATTGTCATCCGTTCCTAGCTCGGCTTTTAAAAATTTTCAATTTATGGGTCAGATCGCTTATATCGGGCATAAAAGCGTGACCTAGTCGCTCATATCGGGCCTAAAAGCGTGACCCAGTTGCTCATTTCAGCCCAAAAAGAGTGACTTCACTCTTAGGAGCCATATCGCTTATGTTTTTTGTTTTTGAGTGACCCAGTCACCTATTTTAGGTAAAAATTAGCGACCCCCTCACTACATTTGCCCCAAAAAGTGCAACCTGTCTCTCAGGGGTCGGTTTTTTGGCTGTTTGGACTGTCAGTGCAGCCCTGCCGCCACTGTCTAACAGCCTTATTCTTTCTGCAAACAATTTTTGTAGGTGGATGATAGATTTGGTTAGTTGTTAATGCATATGAATCTGTTGTAGGACTTAGCTCAAATGTTGTAACTTAATTTTCAGTTTTTTCACTTAAAGAATTGCAAATTAACCTCTTGTCGAAACCCTTCCTCCTCTACTCAGTCATCACCCGTCGGGGTATTCTGAGATAAGACGAAGGGTCAAGCTTGTATAGTAATAGCCACTTATACTTGTTATTGCTTAACACCACTAAAAACAGGTGACTTGGAAGGTAGAGGGGATGGAGACCGTTGGGGGTTTCATGGCTTTTGCGTCCTCCCTGTTGATCGACCTTGCTCTCAAAGAGTGACCTGAGGATATATGGGTGGGCTTAGTCCCACTGTGTTGAGAGCCCATCACTCTTTCCTAGTCAAAGAGGAATACATGCATAAGGTAGTCACCTAGCAGGTTTGCAATAGTTTAGGTTCATTACTTGCATGTTTAGATCTTTTTGTTTCAAAATTTCACTGGTTTTTTCATAACAGGTTTTCCATTTTGTAATCTCTGCAACAAACCAAAAACGTCTGTGGAGTATCCATAAACCATAATTGCAGTCACCAAATTAATAACAGAAATTCAAATGAACAACATTCATACATTAAACATGCAAACCACGTAAGCTAACCAAACTCGGTTCATGACGTTGAGCGAACCCATTAAAATCTATCAATTTACATTAATTCAAAAGCTTTGCAGTATTTGAGGACATAAGTCCCTGACTGCCTTAACTGTGGGAAGTACTTGGGCTCAACCCTGAAACTCATTTTGAGGAGAACCACGGGAACCCCAAAGTAGTTGGTCGCTGAGAGGAATTTCCAAGCGAAACAGGCAACGACCCCCATCGATTGACTAGATCTCCTATGAGGAAAAATCCAAGCACTGTCTCCTGGCAGTCTTGGTGGCCAAGCGACCACCTGAAAGCCAATAAGAAGCCATTGAAATTGGGGTACATAATGTCATTACCACATTACACAATTTTATCTACCAACCAAACTTAATTGATCCCCCATGCTCTTCTTCACACCTAAGAGGCGATCCACCAAAGTTCGGGTCCTTGAACCAACACCATCGAGACCATTCTCAATGACCCTTTACACTGTCGAACGAACACATAGCCTCTGACTCAGACTCAGATTCATATCAATCTGAGCCTAACTTATAGACCACATCATCAAGCTCCATGGTTGGTGCAAACCCGGATCCACTTTCTGGAATGGTCATTGGTAGTGGACCCATGTCCATGCCTCTAGTCACCACAAACACCTTTGCAGGTGTTCCTAGTACTACCATGCAGACTGTCCCAACTCAACTGCCTCCACCTGTACTTACCAGTCAAACTGTCCCACCTATCATACCTAGGGGCAGTGGTCCATCCACTCACACTGTCCCACCTATGATACCTGGGGGCAGTGGCCCTTCCACTCACACTATCCCACTTACCATACCTGGGGGTAGTGGCCCATCCACAATTGTGCCACAAATACCCCCAGTCATCCAGGGACATCATGTTCTCGTGAACCCCACTACCATTGTAGGCCCTTCCCATATTAACCTTGGGTCAAACCTCCCTTTTATGGCATGCCTCAACTTGTCTGACTTGGCCAGGTTAACTAATGACCCTATTTGTCATCAATCCTTCTGGTCTCCCATGCCAACCAAGATCCCCTCAGACATCCCCAAGTTTGAAGGGAAGGAGGGGGAGTTCCCCCAAAACCATATAATGATGTTTCACCTATGGTGTTCATCAAACAACATCGTAGATGATTCAATCAAACTTAGACTTTTCCAACACACCCTCATAGGTGCTGCAGCTAAGTGGTACATTGAGATACCACAAGCCAAGTACCCAGACTTTAAATCCATGGTCTTTATGTTCCTGTAGTATTTCCAGCTCCCTGTCAAATATGATGAAGGGGTGGAAATCTTGCTATCTTGCCGCCAAAATACTGCGACCCACATAACCGACCCCATCCATGAGTGGAGGCGATGGCGCAACTTGTGCAAGATCAAGCTTGATGAAAGGATCTTCCTTGATTGGTTCTTAAAAATATTACTGCCACCCACAGTAAAGAATGTCGCCTCCAAACATCCCCAAACAGAGGAAGAGGACATCTTGAAGGCCCAACATTTTGACCTCATTTACGCACAGTCTGTATACCTCTACACCATCATTCCAGATGCTCCCCATGTAGCCACCTCTTACCGGGATGTGCTAGGGGCATCCCATGTTGCAGATGGCATCATAGGCTCCATTTCTTACCGAACACAACATCACGTGACACCACCCATGATGCCACCACAACCAAGCAACACCCCTAGTGTTTCCTACCCAAACCAAGCTCTTGACTATTCAAGAATGATGTCCCAGTTCAGAGCTACAATCTTCTATGCACAACCTGCACCACCGCAGCAGGCCCATGCACCTACTTGGCCGACACAACAATATTCGGACAGATGACCGGATTTTCCACACCCCAGCCCCCCAAGTGTACTATGCACCACCAGCGCAAGTCGCTTAAGCCCCCGCCCCAGCTTCGCCATCACCTTGGGGACAAGTGTTTGCTCAACATAACCGTCCTAACCAACCATCCCCCAACAACCAACAAGGGGAAGCCAGAAACAACTGAGCTAGGAATCGAGGCAACAACCAACTGCAAGGAGGCGGTCAACAACCAAATCCTCCCAACAATGTTGGGGGGAATCGGCTCGCTCAAAATCCCCAGCAACCAAACCTGCCTAGACGCAATGCTTCGTTACGTACAAATAAACCATGCGAACTATGTAACATCTACGGGCACTATACGATTGACTGCCCCTTCAAGGATTGCGCCAAGCAGGCCATTTAGAATGAATTCCAGCATGGTACCAATACGGCCGTTCTAGCTCAAATCAACCCAACACCACTAGGCCCTCCACTTATGGTGCTCCAAAACCCATTACTACTCCAAGGGCTGGTAGAAACCACACTTGTTCCCCAACCCAATCCCACCGCCCCTACTGCACCTTTGCCAACAGAAACATATGTTCACCACCTGCTAGCCATGACAACTGAAGAGGTCAATTTATAGACCATGCAAAATCATTACGGATCCAACATCAAATCGGCTGACCAATCAAGGACATCCACGTCCACAACAACCAATACACCTCTTCAATCACCCCTTTTCCCCCCACACCCTCCCATACAACAGGTTTCCAACATTGCAATGTCTAGAGCTGCTGTGAGCTACAACATCGTTGATGACTTGGCCCAAACACCTATGGCCATGTCCACTCTTGAGGTACTTAAAAATTTACAAACACAACGAAAAATCCTTACTAGCTGCCTTCGGTGCTGTAGACCCCTCTAAGTCCAAGTTGATCACATTCGACATCGATAACAAAGAACCCCAGATGCCATCAACTATTGCCTTCCAAATTTCGGTATCAATTCAGAATCTGGTCGTACACCGGTGCATCGTCAACGAGGGGGCATCCACATGCATTATGTAAACCTTAGTTTGGCATAAACTTGGGTCCCCAATCCTGCAACCATCCACCACTACTCTGCGGGCTTACGATGGACATCCCACTAAAGCCCAAGGTATCCTTCTGCACGTCCCCATAACATTAGCTGGGAAAACAATGCTGATAGGCATAAAGGTTGTCAATACACAGTTGGACTATAACCTTCTCCTGGGAAGAAGTTATATGTATTCCATGAGAGCTGTAGAATCCACTGTTTTTCGTCTCATGATGTTCCCTCCTGAAGGGAAAATCGTGATGGTTGACCAATTAACTTATCATGATCTGCAAGGGATAATAACACCAGCCAACGTTATCCCTATAGTTGACACCACCGTCGACGACACATCCACCTCCTCATTATTGAATGTGGCCCTTGGGTTGTTTGCCGACACTCCCATGATGGCCTCCTTCCCCTTCATGTCACCACCGCCAACACTAGACGAGACTGTGGATTTGTGCATGCTCTCATCCAACACTGCTACACATAAACATCAATCACATCCATATCCCCAACAACAGCCACAGCATCATCCGCAACCGCAACATCATGCGCAGCTGTAACCACAACTGCATCCCCAAATGCAACCACTATGGAGTTACTTGTGCTCCTCCCTAGTCCACACAATTCCCTTCCTATTCCCCCCACCTGGCATCATGAGTAAGCCAGTAATGACTACCTTAAACTTACCCAACTTCACATTGGGTATTCCTGTGTGGTACCTTGATCCACCGGCCCAACCTCCGATGCCCCAAGTCATGTTAACCCTGTTCAACCCATTGAAGTCGAATCATGTCTTCCACCTTGTCCACAAAATCCAACACTGCACCAGCACCTACTGTGCCCCACCCAAAAAGGGCTAGGGGAAAAAACACGAAAGCAACAACTGAACCCCGGCAGATCCCGCCATGCGCCATGTGCGATGAACAGGGCCATGCAACCCAAAACTATCCTGAAATTTCCATGATCCGCACACATTTAGATGCCATGGATACAACAGAAAACCTCTTCATGGTTGAGATCCCCAGTGGACAAACAAAGAGAAACAAATCATTGAGAACGAACCATGCTTGTGCACTTTACAAATTGTATGGACATTATTCTCACCACTTCTAGGACTTGTCCGAGTTTCAAACAGCTCTAGCTAACCTTCGACAGCATTCCCTTGAAACCGAGATCACTCTCATCGAAGAAATCCACCCCCTGCCTCCTTCTTCAGATACCATGTCCATGTACATGGTGTCCAGTTCCGTAGATCCAATTATCCCTGCAGTCACTAAAAACTCCTCCAACCTGTCTCATCATTGCTTCTGCAATTACAAGGAGATCCTTGAAGCCTTAACTGCTCATAAATACCCTTGGGACGACATGCACCATAGCTCGTTCTTCATCCTTGAAGAACTTGTGTCGCTGTTGGATCAGTTTTCAATTGAGACAAAGGATTTCATTCATGGGTAAGTTAACTGGTTCAAAAATCCCATTCCGGCACCTGACACTTTCGAAGAAGGAAACATGGCCAATATCTCTCCAACCATTAAGATCGACATCTCAACCAAATATGAGATCGTTGAGGAGATCATGTTGGGGGCATCTTGCTTTCCTGAAGAAATCACTTCCTACAAAGCACTCTTCCAAGAATTTCGTGACATGTTCGCCTGGTCTTACACCGAAATGCCCGGGTTGGATCCATCCATTGTTGAGCACCACATCTGCACGTGGCCTGATGTGGTCCTGTTGGCTGGTTTTTATGACCTGAGCCAACAAGGAGGTTATGCCCACACAATCAGCTTAAAGTAACGTCCGGTGTGTTTGGAATAGCAAAACCTCGCAGGTTATGGTCCTGCTACCAGCTGATTTTTCTCTTAAGGATAAATGAAAATCAACAAAATCTAACCTATCCTAATGTTATTTCTACCTAAATGAATCCTATAATTAGTTTCAGCTATCTAAATTGTCTTATATTTGCTTTCTTAAGGAAAGACTCCAATTTTTTAAGAGTTTTCTGAATATAAAGACTGTTGAAATTATGCTAAAAATTACACAAATCAATTTAACAGCTGTTAACTGAAATATACTAAAATAAAACTTAATCTGAACAATCTTACCTATCCTATCTATCCTATCTCAGCTGAGAGCGTTTCTAAATACTAGATTAATTATTAATTAAGATGAGAGGAATAGAAAGACAAAGTGTACAATTTAAATAGAAACATTTAAGTCATACATAATAAGTCACTCTATTATACAATATCTGAACGAAAAAAAAACTGAAAATAAACAATTATTTTAGTTTTCTGAAATTAACTAATAATTAATGATCAACATAGCTATTTGAATAAAAAGATGATGTCTAATATAAAATCACTGTAAAAATACAAATGATAATTTTAACAGATAGAAGTGTATATCCTTATAACTTAAATTTATAGTAAAAATACTAATAAATACAGTCATAACGATATATTTATTCAAATGCGATATTGAGCTGACAAAGTGAAAATGATAATTAAACACAAGTATAACAAAGCATACTGTAATTAATATTAATATAGAAGATAAAATACTGAAATATAGAATATATCCAAAACAATAATACCAGTAATGATATCAGTCTGTAGATGTCCAGTTGCATCTCACATCCAAAGATTCAACTTCAGTAATAAAACAACACCAACAACAAAATATATTTCAACTATGTGTTCTTCAAACACTCCATCCCTAGTTCATCAAAATTCCTAACTTATATAATACTATGATTCAGTTTTCCCCATCAATGTTACATGAAACATTATAGGGTTCCTATAACTATAAAGAGAATCGAATCTCTTTTATCAAACACCTGTCACTATAAACAGAAAAATGACTAGCCTGAATGTTTGCTAATTTAAAGGTACTTGGTAAATTCGTGGCCATTGTTGAAACTCCAACCTTCAACAAACAACCATATCTCCCAGCCAACACATTAACAACGTCCTGAAACTTTGGAGAAGAGTGATGACATATCCACCTGTGTTTAAACAAATGAAGCATCTCATTAAAACCAATTAAAACAGATGTAACAAAATAAACTAACATTTAAATGTATGCCTGTAAAATCTGCGATTTTATAGGCATGCATAACAAAAATATTTTATTACCTGTTTGACAGCGACACAACCCATGTACTTTGAAAACAAAAATGAGAATAACCATCAAGCTTTTCTTTGAAGATCGAATACTCTTCGTGCTTCAGCTAATTTGTCCTTTAGCCTGATAATCTTTAAATTTTGTTTTTCTATTCGTTCAAGTAGGTGTTGATTCGTACCTATTATTGACCTCTTTGCTTTTTTATACTGATTCTTTTTGGTACTCATTTCTTTCCACCTGCTGATCCAATTTAGCAACTCCTCTCTAAATGTTCTATTTTCTTCTTCTATCAATGCTGCATTAGATTGGCAATGTTTAAGTTCATCCTTCAACTCTGTAATCTTGGTCTAGTATGCCTTGTCTAGTACTTGCTGAAGAGTTTCTTCTTCATTGGCTACCTGAGGAGAATTAGGGATATCAATGTTTTGACCAGATGACTGGGGACTAATAAAAGACGGTTCAGGGTCTGAAATACAAGTGTCCATACATGATGGAGCGATCTCGGCCTTACCCAGTTCTGTCACGTTTTCAACTAATCTTGTATTATTATCCTTTATCAGACTAGATTTATTTAAATGAGTAGTGACATGTACTGATGATGGGTTATCATCTTCAATATGGATGACTGCAGGCTGAGTGTCCTGTCGATTATCCATAGGAATCGAAATTGTAGGAACATGGTTCATACTTCTAGTAACCCTCCTTGAAAACACAAGATTGTCTGACTCAAACCCTACTTTATCGCAGCATACCTGAGTGAGATGATCTAGCTTATGCATAGACTCCCTGCTATGTTCATAAGGATTATTTGACTCAGATAGATTTTTACAATGAACAGTGTTAATACCTTTTTTTTCGACTAACCCTTCCTCTGTTTTTGCAGGAGTACTATGATATCTATCCAATGGGGGCCGGTTCAAGAATGTTTTAGAGCAATGTGGAACTATATTATCAACATCTTCATTATTGATACCAGCGTTTACTGGTAGATTGGCTTCCTCAAGCCTTTTACCTTCTAACCCAGTCTCAGGAACATTATTGACTTCAGGCTTAGTAGCCTTTTGTTTCCTGCGGGTTTTTGGAGAGGTGTTCGGCCAATATTGGGTCGGCCCCAAATCACACTCAGTTAAAAATTCATCCCATGTCTTGCAATTTAAAGACAATTGATGTTGCACTATAATTTTGACTAATCCGTGGTGAAAAAGAATTCTATCAGGGTTATTAAAACTTCGAATCGCCTGTGACATCTTCTTCAAACTTTGCCACAAATAAAATGGTAGATTAAGCCTACAGCCCTGTAATGCTAATAGGAGTCTTAAGTGGTAATAGTGTAAATGAGAGAAACGTCCATCGCAGGACACATACCTGACCATAATTTTGTAGAAAGCTCGCCACTCAGGCTTCAGGAACTTGACAGGGACTCCTATCTTCAGTTTTGTATTATCTGGTAATGGTAGCAGCAAAGATAAACACTTTTTATTATTAACCTTACTACATTTGAACCAGCGTTCTCCAACTTGCGGGAGCTTTGTCGCTTCTACGATTTTGTCTTCATTAACAACGAACTTAAAACTCCCTATCTGCACAACATCGTCTTTTAAATTCATGGCAAACACTTTGGTCACCTCTGCATGATGGCCATCAAAACACTTAAAGAATTGCCCCCACCCAATTTTCGCAAATCGTAAGGTGACCTTCTCATTTGCTTCTATGAGTTTTGAACCTGAGATTTCGAAACGGATCAACGGAGCCATAACCTTCTCAGTACTACCCTGGTTTCAGAATGGATCGAATAGCAATGTGAAGAGGGAGGGAATAGGTATCCAAGTGTATGCCATGATGTGAAAACTTCACATGCTTCAAATCTAAAAGATATGAGATCTCTGGACTTGGCCATTTTTAGCCGAACCTAGCAATGATGAGTGCTACAGCCAATGTTTTATTATGATACATGCATAATCCACGACTTAGCCACGGCTATCAGTGAAATTGAACCAAATCGACATACCAAGGATCTTGTGATTGACAGATCATAAATTCAAACATTGATTATAGACAGTGGTCAATAATGAACTCGTACATCGTAATGAAATGGAATGATTATCAATATTAAATCCTGTTAATATGATGCCTCAATATATATTCACAGCTGTCGGTTTATCATGAAGTGCAAGCCACCTCTCTATGCTAACTCAGTGATCCAAGTGACAAGCGTTATCAATTTGACACATGGCTTCTCGTAAACTCTGTCAATTAATGGTCTTCTCTAATTTTAGCGTGAAAGGTGGTAGCATTCAAGGCGATATAGTAACGAAATCATATACCCTAATGTTTAGCATGACAACTAGCAAATGGCTTGATTTAATATCTATGTCATGTATTTCATAGATTTAGTTTTAAATCTTTCAAAAATCCTATCGATTAATATCCGAAATTAAATTTGATAGGATATTAAGTGATAAAACTATAATATATGAAAATTCCTATATGATAATCATTTATTCACTAACTATATATACAATATTTACAAAGTCATGGTAAGGCATTTTATGAAAAATAAGTTACCTTTAGTTCTAGGAAATTAGAAATCGTAATACATCATCCATATCCAGCTTTTAAATAAACACAAGATGTGTTTTTGTTGATTTTCTCTTGGCATACTATCGTTTCGAGTTTCTTAAATCATATATAATCATATAAATTTAACTTAATGATCGAATTGATTATATGAAAAATTATGAACCTGACTTATTAAACTGACAGCTGCTAATTGCCAAGTTTATAAACATGTTTTCATCAATCTCTTAACACGTCATTTTACTCTTCTTTGATTGAGAGTACCTTCAGAATCGAAGATTCTAAAGGTGCTCTTTTATAATTTTAAATTGGTAAATCATAGACAGAGCTAATCTCCCTTCATCTTATGAGAAATGAAGGGGTTGTTACTGACTGCCAACAAATGGAGACAACCTGGGCGAACCAATTATCTTTGCTCATACAAAATGATATAAACGAAATCTTAAAACCTGTTAAAAACAATTAAAAATTCTTTATCTACATAAACCATTATTTTATTCATACTCATGAGTATAACTCAGAAATATTCCATCTTTTGAAATAGAAATTTGATTAGGGATAAACTTAAAAATATCTTGATCGAAACAAAGTACTTCATAGTAAGAATAACCTACACCATCAGCATAGAATATAGAAATCTACTTCTCTGAAAACTTTCCAAAATCTGTTCCGTAACATAATAATTTTCTTTTGTTTGCTTTTCTTTTCTCGAAACAATTATTCTAACTGAAGACTACTATCTAAGTATGGTGTGCCAATGTGATAGTATCATTCACGAGAGCTGTCTGAAATAAGCAAGCCAGCTTGTGATGAGACCTCTTGTCTTCTAATTTTTTTTAAATCAAAAGCCATCACCCTGGTGATCAGAAATGAATTTATTCCAGATAGCACTGATGATCATGATTAGGCCGGCTCGTGATGAGACCTCCTATTCTTCAGTCAAAAGTTATGCTTTTATTTCAATTTCATCTTTTAAATTTCATAAAATGAGAGATCATTACCTAGCATGGTGACCAAATGGTAATGTCAGTCATTAATATCACCAGAAAATGAATCAGCTAGCTCGTGATGAGACCCCTTATCTTTTGGTTTTTAAACCAAAAGCCATTATTAGTTTCCTAATAATATCATACTAGTGATATTTGTGATTATGATCAGACCGGCTTATTACTAAGACCTTTCATCTCTCATTTTAGCATTTTATTGACTGGAACAAATCCTAAATAGTTTTCAGATGATAAATACTTTTCTAAGACTGATGATAGAGGTCTGTAAGAGTTTTTCAAAAGTACAAGCTTCGAAGAAACAACTGAGCTAGGAATCGAGGAAACAACCAACTGCAAGGGGGCGATCAACAACCAAATTCTCCCAACAATGTTGGGGGGAATCGGCTCGCTTGAAATCCCCAGCAACCAATCCTTCCTAGACGCAACGCTTCGTTACATACAAATAAACCATGCAAGCTATGTAACATCTACGGGCACTATATGATTGACTGCCCCTTCATGGATCGCGCCAAGTAGGAAATTTAGAATGAATTCCAGCATGGTACCAATACGGCCGTTCTAGCTCAAATCAACCCAACACCACTAGGCCCTCCACCTATGGTGCTCCAAAACCCATTACTACTCCAAGGGCTGGTAGAAACCGCACTTGTTCCCCAACCCAATCCCACCACCCCTACTGCACCTTTGCCAACAGAAACAGGCGTTCACCACCTGCTAGCCATGACAACTGAAGAGGTCAATTTACAGACCATGAAAAATCAATACGGATCCAACACCGAATCGGCTGACCAATCAGCGACATCCAAGTCCACAACAACCAATACACCTCTTCACTTACCCTTTTTCCCCCACGCCCTACCATACGACAGGTTTCCAACATTACCATGTCTAGAGCTACTGTGAGCTACAACATCGTTGATGACTTGGCCTAAACACCTACGGCCATGTCCACTCTTGAGGTACTTAAAACTTTCCAAACACAGCGAAAATCCTTACTAGCCACCTTCAGTGCTGTAGACCCCTCTAAGTCCAAGTTGATCACGTTCGACACCGATAATAGAGAACCCCAGATGCCATCAACTATTGCCTTCCAAATTCCGGTATCAATTTGGAATTTGGTCATACACCGATGCATCGTCAACAAGGGGGCATCCACATGCGTTATGTAAACCTTAGTTTGGCATAAACTTGGGTCCCCAATCCTGCAGCCATCCACCACTAATCTGTGGGCTTACGATGGACATCCCACTAAAGCCCAAGGTATCCTTCTGCACGTCCCCATAACATTAGCCAGGAAAACAATGCTGATAGGAATAAAGGTTGTCAATACACAGTTGGACTATAAACTTCTCCTGGGAAGAAGTTATATGTATTCCATGAGAGCCATAGAATCCATTGTTTTTCGTCTCATGATGTTCCCTCCTGAAGGGAAAATTGTGACGGTTGACCAATTAACTTATCATGATCTGCAAGGGATAACAACACTAGCCAACGTTATCCCTATAGTTGACACCACCATCGACAACACATCCACCTCCTAATTATTGAATGTGGCCCTTGGGTTGTTTGTCGACACTCCCATGATGGCCTCCTTCCCCTTCGTGTCACCACCGCCAACACTAGACAAGATTGTGGATTTGTGCATGCTCTCATCCAACACTGCTACACCTAAACATCAATCACATCCGTAGCCCCAACAGCAGCCGCAACATCATGCGCAGCTGTAACCACAACTGCATCCCCAAATGCAACCACTATGGAGTTACTTGTGCTCCTCCCTAGTCCACACAATTCCCTTCCTATTCCCCCCACATGTAGTGATGAGTAAGCCAGTAATGACTACCTTAAACTTACCCAACTTCACATTGGGTATTCCTGTGTGGTACCTTGATCCACCGGCCCAACCTCCGATGCCCCAAGTCATGTTAACCCTGTTCAACCCATTGAAGTCGAATCATGTCTTCCACCTTGTCCACAAAATCCAACACTCCACCGGCACCTACTGTGCCCCACCCAAAAAGGGCTAGGGGAAAAAACAGGAAAGCAACAACTGAACCCCGACAGATCCCGCCATGCGCCATGTGCGATGAACAGGGCCATGAAACCCAAAACTATCTTGAAATTTCCATGATCTGCACACATTTAGATGACATGGATACAACAGAAAACCTCTTCATGGTTGAGATCCCCAGTGGACCAACAAAGAGAAACAAATCATTGAGAACGAACCATGCTTGTGCACTTTACAAATTGTATGGACACTATTCTCACCACTTCTAGGAATTGTCCGAGTTTCAAACATCTCTAGCTAACCTTCGACAGCATTCCCTTGAAACCGAGATCACTCTCATCGAAGAAATCCACCCCATGCCTCCTTCTTCAGATACCGTGTCCATGTACATGGTGTCCAGTTCCATAGATCCAATTATCCCTGCAGTCACTAAAAACTCCTCCAACCTGTCTCATCATTGCTTCTGCAATGACGAGGAGATCCTTGAAGCCTTAACCGCTCATAAATACCCTTGGGACGACATGCACCATCGCTCGTTCTTCATCCTCGAAGAACCTGTGTCACTGTCAGATTAGTTTTCAGTTGAGACAAAGGATTTCATTCATGGGTAAGTTGACTGGTTCAAAAATCCCATTCCGACACTTGACACTTTCGAAGAAGGAAACATGGCTAATATCTCTCCAACCATTAAGATTGACATCTCAACCAAATATGATATCGTTGAGGGGATCATGTTGGGGGAATCCTGCTTTCCTGAAGAAATCGCTTCCTACAAAGCACTCTTCCAAGAATTTCATGACATCTTAAAATAGGTCTTACACTGAAATGCCTGGGTTGGATCCATCCATTGTTGAGCACCACATCTGCACGTGGCCTGATGTGGTCTTCATGCACCAAAATCAATGACCAATCCATCCCTCCAAAGATGTCACGGTCAAAGTCGAAATTAAGAAGCTGCGCACAACTAGCTTCATTCATCCCATTGCTTACACAACATGGGTTTCAAATCCTGTTCCCGTGAATAAAAAATAGGGTACCATCCGCATCTGTACAGACTTTCTCAATATGAATTGGGCATGTCCCAAAGACAATTTCCCAACACCCTTCATTGACTAGATCAGTGATGTGTGCACCAGACATGAGGTTTTTTCCTTCATGGACCGCTTTTTTGGATACAACCAAATTCAGATCTGGAAAGAAGATCGTTACAAGACTGCATTCACAACCCCTTGGGGTACATTCACATATCGAGTAATGCCCTTTGGTCTAAAGAATTCTAGAGCCACCTTCTAGCGCGCCATGACGTATTGTTTCCATGACCTCGTCCACATCATATTGGTCTACCTAGATGACGTTACCGCTCGATCATGGAAACGAGTACATCACATAGACGACTTGCAGAAAGTATTTCTGTGATGCCGCAAGTACAAAATTTGCTTGAATCCCCTAAAGTGTGTTTTTGGTGTCCTAGCAGGCCATCTACTAGGGTTCATCATATCCCACAAAGGGATAATGGTCGACCCTATCAAAGTTCAAGCTATCCTTGATCTCACTACACCAAAAACTCGGCGCCAACTATAGAGCCTCCAAGGCAAGGCCAATTTCCTTCGCCTCTTTGTACTAGAGAATTCAACAAAAGCGTACAGATTCATACGCTTGTTCCGCACCAAAATCCCCTTTGTTTGGGATCAACAAGAACGGGAATCATTTAATGCACTCAAAAAAGCCCTGGGGTCCACACCATTAATTTAGGCACCAGACTTCACCCGAGACTTCATTCTTTATGTGTCGGCCTTAGAAAATGCCATTGCTGGAGTCTTGGTCTAGGAAGACGATGCTCTTCAGGAGCACGTGATTTATTACGTTAGCCTGAAGCTGACAGGTCCCCCACTGCGATATTCACCTGAAGAAAAATTGGCCCTCGTTGTTGTTTACTCGGCCTAGAAATTGTGCCACTACATCATTGCAAACCCATACCCGAGTAGTGGCTGATTCCAACCCAATGCGACACCTCTTAATCCGTCGCCTTCTACAAGGGCACACAGCCAAATGGGTAGTCGTCCTCCAAGAGTTTGACTTGGAGTTTGTTTCCCCAAAAAGCACAAAGTCACTAGCGCTGGCGACACTCATGAAAAATCTTCCCCCATTAATCACGTCACCACCACCTAAGGATGATCTCCCCAATGATTTCCTATTCGTCATATCCATGGAAGATCCATGGTATGGGGCATCCTTCTATATTTATGAACACAAAAGTTCATAGCCCACTTAAACCGCGAAGACAGGTGATGCATCCGACATCAAGCCGCTCGCCATCTCCTTATTGGAGATATTTTATATCACTGGGGCATTTATACCATCTTACATCCTTGCCTTACCCATGACGAGGTCGAGACAGTCCTCAACGATTGTCATAGTGGAGCCTGCAGTGGCCACCTTTCAGGTCTGGTAACCTCCCAGAATATTCTATGTGCCGGCTACATTTGGCCTTCCATCTTCGCTAATTGCATAGAGGCAGTCAAACACTATCGCAGCTATCAGCTCTTTGCCCCGAAGGGAAGAACCCCCCCTGCACCATTACACCCCATAGTCATAGTCGATCCCTTTTGTAAATGGGCAATCGACTTCATGACAATCAACCCTACCTCGGCCAATAGTCATAAGTATATCATTGTGGCTGTTGATTACTTCACTAAGTGGGCCGAGGCCATGCCTATGTTCGATTGCAAAAGTGAAACAGTGGCACGTTTTTTCTTTAACCACATCATTTCATGATTTGGTGTTCCCAAACAGTTGGTCTCAGATCATGGTAAACACTTTGAAGATGTTTTTTGGATTGAGCTTTCAACCATGTTGAATTCGAACACCAATACTCATCTTACTAATACACCCAGGGAAATGGCCAAGTTGAAGCAGTCAACAAAATCATCAAAACAATGCTCCAAAGGATGGTAGGAAACCATAAAACCAATTGGCACCACATGGTGTTTTTCGCCCTATGGGATTACCGCACATCCGCAAAAACCGCAAATGGTTTCACCCATTTCCATTTAGTACACAGCGTTGAGTCAGTGCTCCCTATAGAGTGCCAGATCCCATCACTCCGCCTCACTGTGGAACTCCTTCCCGATACTTTGCCTTTGAAAGAATGACTCCTCCAACTTGAAAAAACCACAGAGGACCATCAGACTTCCCTCCAAGCCATTGAAGTAGCGAAAACATGGTCGAAATCCTATTACGACTCCCATGTCCACCCTCGCACCTTTAGCGGAGGAAATATGGTTCTGGTTTATGACCAAGCCAATGATAAGTTGGGAAAGGAAAGTTTGATTCAATGTGGTACGACCCATATGTCATCCACCATTGCCTCGAAAAAGGGGCATACATTCTTGGTGAATCTGATGGACAACTCTTGGAGAACCCCCGTAACGGGATCTACCTCAAGAGATTTTATGCTTAACATCACTGATGAGTCGCTTGTAGCATAGTCTTGTACCTTTTTCTTACGTATTGTTTCCTTGAATGCGGTAGATGGATCCTACTTTGTGTCGATACATCGGATTTGCTGATGGAGCAAGCAGATGGTCTTCAAACCTCACCTTGACTGCATGGGTCATCTACTCCCTGTTGCATGAGTTGATCCATATCGACGGAATATGTGTGGGCATCACAACCAACAACCAGGTAGGGATGATTTTAAGAACCCCCCCTAGATTTATATGTATAAAAAATGGGTGAATTTCTCCGATATATAAGAAAATTTGAAGGCGATTTTATCAATAATATAATATTTATATATAAAAAATTTGGCGAATCTTTCATTTTATTATATAATGTTGTAAAATCATGGCAAATATTTCATTTTATTATATAATGTTGTAAAATCTTGGCGAATCTTTCACTAAGTTATAAGATATTGTAAAATCTTGGCGAATATTTAACTTCATTATAAAAAATTGTAAAAAATGGCGAATATTTCACTGATTTATAGAATATTGTCAAAATAAAGGAACAACAACATTAGTCAAATAACATGAATCACATCATCAGCAACAGAACATGGACTGCACTGACTAGATTCAGGGCAAGTGGGGACTCCACTTGTTATCTCATCCCTTAATGGTCTAGCGAACATGTGGGGACCTGAATCTTGACAAACTGATAAACTGATAGAATCATACATTATGCTTGATCTTGGCCTCCACTAGCCAATTATGGTCATGGAGGCTAATACAATTACACATTGTAATTATGCCAATTGATTATTGCCTTAGATGAATGTTGGTCTTGTGCCAATAGGTATCCTACGATCAATGCATAGGAACCTAGTGCATAGACCATTTTTCTCTTCACTTAGCTATGTAGAGATCATTTATTTTTTTGAATAACAATAAGTATTTACAAAGAAAATATACAATCAGCGTAAAATAATCGAAAAACTGAAGACAATTAATTCATGTAACTAAAAGTTAATAAACAAATCTTTTCTTAAACCCTAAAACCAACCTTGATTCAAGCTACAACAAAGGGTTAAATCAAGCTTCGAATGAGAACTAGAAGCATTCAAAGGACTTAACATAATATTTTACCAAAATACACACAAACTTCAAAAATCGACAAAATGCTTCAAACAAAAGCAATAAACAAACCATAAAAAAATTTCAAGATATTTGTGCTAAACACCAACATGGTTTCATGTACTTGAATGAGCCCATTCTTACTTAGTGAAAGTGTTGTCAAATTAGTTATCTATCAGATAATGTTAGGAAACTATCTATGTGAAGAGATAGCTCCTAGGCCCAGCTTTCTCAAATTCCAACGTCATTTGCTGTCACATACAAGAAAGATACAATGTAAGAGATAAATATCAAACCATCAATCTTAAAATAAGCTGCATGAAGGTAATGTAGCTCAAATCATCAATGTTACAACAAAAAAGTACAATGTAGAATCTATTTGTACCTAAAACACAAACTCAAGTTCATATACATTGATCACCACTGACCAACAAGGATACATGGAACACCTAGACCAAAATAAGACTCAAGAAGTTTAATAGTATTAGGTTTCAGAACATGGTTCTCTTGCAAGTAAGATTTAGTCATTCAAGTCTATCCTTGAGTATTATTTTAGTAATACTCAAGCCTTCCATTGACCTTCTTCTGTTCAAATTTAAATTCATTTATTTTGTGTAGATCCCATTATAAATGACTCTCCACATGAGGAACACCTCATCATCTTTCTCATGTAAATCTAAAGTAAAAAACAAATACCTTCAATTCTGTCCCCAGTCTTCCCAAAATGATATCTTCATTCCAATTAATGCATCAACTCTTCCATCTACTATTGTATTGTTGTTCAATAAACTAAGGCATGCCACGATACTATGGTTTATTCACATTACCAAGTTTCTAACTGATTTGACTATAAAAGGTGCACCAAACAAAATCCTTCAACTCTGCCTGCTTTTGAGAAGAACTAACAACTGCCCTTAATTAGCACATAGGTTATCCTCAAGAATGTTGTTTCACTGATCAAAGAAGTCTTCAAAGAATCCTTCAATATGATACCAACAATCAAAATAGTTCCAAATCAGGCTAGAAAACTTAGCGAATAAGTTCATAATTTTTGCTTAAGTTTTAAAGTGATTCCTTTAATCTCAAAGAATATAATTAGTATTACAAACGACCTCTTCACAGAACTCGATGGGTGAACCATCAAAATATTCTAGAATGAGCACCTAGCCCCAATCAGTTATTCATATGCTTTCGAGGAATTGTACCTTAGTGGGTGTCCTTGCAAGTTGCCACCTCCACTGCTGAACCACAACTCCATCAGTGAGTCTTATTCCAGTATGAATATTAACTAGTCTGAATATTAACAAAAAAATGGACAAGAATGTTCGTATTATTCCCTAAAATTCCTAATTAAGTTCTTCGGTTTTCCAAATTCTTTTTTCGATGTGTTAAACTATTCATTTTGAAGAAAACTAACCCTACAACAACATCACAAATCCCAAATTACCCTTAAATCCATAATCATGTGAGGGCCATAACAATCCACTTCACAGCCAATGCAATCCTTTCTGCATGAATACTAGTCAGCCCAAGACCTTTCTTTTCTCTACCAATGTTGCAAATGTCCAATATTATACATGATGCACACACAATGTCTCTCATTTTGAAGCATTCAAAATCCAAGGTGGTGTTTGTGGATTACCAATTCTTGGAAGTTACAATGGCAGCAGTCAGGAACCTTTCTCAGGTGACATAGGAATTACCATTAATTATTGTGATCCATGAACTGGACAAATCTAGAGAATATTCTTTGAATGAAGATCATAAAGATCTTCTTGATTGTGAAAAGACTTGATAAGTGGAGATCCAAATTTTGAGACTCGTTGTCCTAAAGATGAATGGGAAGTTATCTCATTAAACTACACATCAAGAACCACGTCTAGTCCTAAAGGTGTTGTGTACAGTCATAGAGGTGCTAATCTCAATACAATTGGTATTATTTTAGCATGGGAAATGAATTCTAAGCATGTTTACTTGTGGAGAACACCCATGTTTCATTGTAATGGTTGGGGATTTCCATGGGGCATAGTTTCACAAGCACTAGTATTTGCTGCAGAAGTGTAAATGAAAAAGACATATTTGATGCCATTGCTAAGCACAAAGTCACCCACTTATGTGTAGTGCCAACAGTTTTAAGTATCATTGCAAATGCACCACCTCGTGAAATAAGACCACTTCCTCACACCGTAGATGCTAAACACACTTGCTACTTTTTCAACCTCAAATATGAGTTATGTGCTCAAGTAAATAAAGCACCCCATGGTTGAAAATATATGTATAGAAGAGAAGCATGGCACATCAACTGACCGATTCATTCTAAGGAGAGCCCAGGTTTTCAAGATCTCCACTACTTGTCAACTATAAGCCATCAGTTTTATGAAGGGATTAAGATCTTTCTATGGGGTGTTTTGCATCGAAATCCACACACATCGCTGCATAAGTGATTATGCCTAAGCAATCACTAACACAATGGTCATGAACATATATACTTAAAATAATAGACACAACTGCTACCTTTTCATTCTCAAATATGCACTATACACTCATGTAAAGCAATATAGTAAGGAAAAGAAACACAACACATTGAACAACACCTCGAATCTAAGGAGACTCCACCATTATTGGTTTTCAAGATATTCACTCCTTATCAACTATAAGGTGTTTGTTTTTGAATGGGATTCCACAGACATTACTTCATAAGTAAGCATGCCTAAGCAGTCAATATTTTACCCATGATAATTTGCACATTCTAGTCATATACTAGTGATGTCATCAATATGTACTTCATTGTATCATCATAATCAAAAGCCTCATGGAATCCCCACAGCATCTATGAAAGACAAGATTTGTCAATGAGCACAATGCTTATAACATGCTTAGCTCATAATAAGTATCGCATTATGATTATTCCAACAAAGCTAGAATGGAAAATAGGTTTATATATTGGACACTAAACTTATAGTCTTATGCATCATGCCATTATATATCTGAGGTCTCAGTCGGTCAGGTTTTGAGCCTCATGTTTTCCCATTAGGGTTTCATGTTTTCAATCCTCGTATATGCAATAAAACCATAATCCAAACACAGTTTAGATTTAAACGCATTTAGTACCCAATCATATATAACATGCCTAAAGAATCCATATCTATGAGAGTCCATGCATCATCCAAGAACCTACTGCCAACAAACCATAATAATAATGCACCCGTATAATCAATTAGAAATATGAACAGTAAATCAAAACAACATGCATTATTGCAAATGGACCACCAAACTCATTTATGGATGCAATAAACATTAACCAATATCCCACTAGAGAAACAATAAGTAAACCAACACTACCGATTATAGTAAATCAAACAAGGGCACAATTTAAATGCCAACTTTAATAAAACACAAGAGACAAACATCTGGGGTCTGTATTTACTTGAATATTAGCCGATTTTATGGACTTTCCCCATTCAATGCGGCAGGAAGCAAGCATATTATATACTATTATACATAGTTGTTTGAAGCCCACAAGTATCAAAATCACATGGACAGTTCGTTGAGATTCAATGTTGAGTCTTAAGGTGGGACTCAAATGCAAGTAAAACACCAAAATGATGATGAAATATCACATTAATAGTTCGATATTCTAACAATCATGTGGTAACAAGGTTACATCCATGCAACAGATAGGATCTGATAGAGAAACGCTGAAATGATGATGAAATGTCACATTAATAGTTTGATATTCTAACATTCATGTGGTATGAAGGTTTACATCCATGAAACATACATGATCTGATAGAGAGCATTCAATATCTGAAATGTGAAGAGAACATGTAACCCGATTTCATAATAGCCACGATTTGTATATACTGCCAAAAATTCCGCCAATTCTAAGCTGGTTATATTTATCAAGAAGCATGATGGCAAGTAGTACGCACCTTGAAAAGTAAGATTTTGATTTGTCAAGAAGCATGATGAAAAGTAGTACGCACCTTGAAAAGTGAAATTTTAACTTATCAAGTAGCATGATAACATGCAGTGAGCACCTTGAAAAGTATAATTTTGATTTATCAAGTAGCATGATGAAATGCAGTATGCACCTTGAAAATTAGGATTTTGATTTTTAGTGTGGCGAAAATCAAGGCTCACACACTACAATACTTATTAGATTGCAATACTGTATTGCAACTTGAGACATGCACAACCATCCAAAAGGATATCATGTTATAACCATTTTGGCTTGGTGAATTTAAAAATTAAATTACATCCGAACATCCTGTATTTTCGAGACATATCTAGATATTTTAAGTGTGGAAAATTCAACTAATATTGACCTATATGAGCCTTAAGACTAAGCAACATGCATTCATAGGGTGATCTGCACACCAGGGTAAGAATTTCCAAAAGAATCATAGAGAAAAAACATAGCAGAACTATAACGGACAAGTAATCATGGCAAGTAAAAAGAGGCAACTTTTCTTCTTTAAGCACAATATCTAGGATCGTCACCCTCGTTAATTATCAAAGCAACCTGTAGGCCAAGTATATATTTTACTTAGGAAAGCATCACAACTATATACTTCAAGGCCTAGGATATGAAACATTCATCATCACAAATAGAAATCAACAATAACGGGAATCCATCTCAACACACACCCAAATCAAGCACCACATAGAATTGCAAAAGAAAAACATGTTTGAAATCCAGCAATGACAAATACAAAACAAATTTAACTGAAGCTTGTAGAAATGCAAATCAAAACCACCATACATATAAGGAAATCCTAAATAAAGGAATTTGCTCTGGACTACAAGTTTGCGATCAATATCTGAAACCAAACTAGATCAAGTTTCAAGCATAAATTATGAAACAAGCAATTGAGGCAAAGAGCAAATGCATTTCACCATGAGCTAGAAAAAGTACAACAAAACACAAACTTAAATTAAATTAGATTAGTCTGGTATTTGAGATTTCAGACTTCAAAAAAATTGGGAAGTATTTCTAAATGGATGCCCAAAGAAAGCACAAAAGAAGTGCTTGATTTCCTGCAATGACAAAAACAAATCATATTTAGCTTAAGTTTGTTATAATAAAAATTCAAATCACCACAACATATACAAGGTAAACCTGAAAGGAAAATGCACAAAACTAAAGTATTTGGTTTAGAATCTTGGACAATTTGTGTAAACAATATATGAAACCAAACCATATCATGTTTTCAACATACACCAGGAGTCTAGCAATGCAAACAGCATATGGATTTCACTGTGAGATAGAAAAAAGTAACAGAAACTAAGATCAAATCATATTAGTATGTTTTTGCAGATTTAAGACTTCAAAAACAATGGGAAGTATTTCTAAATGGATGCCCAAAGAAAACACAAAAGAAGTGCTTGATTTCCCGCAATGACAAAAACAAATCATATTTAGCTTAAGCTTGTTATAATGAAAATTCAAATCACCACAACATATACAAGGTAAACCTGAAAGGAAAATGCACAAAACTAAAGTATTTGGTTTAGAATCTTGGACAGTTTGTGTAAACAATATATGAAACCAAACCATATCATGTTTTCAACATACACCAGGAGTCTAGCAACGCAAACATCATATGGATTTCACTGTGAGATAGAAAAAGTAATAGAAACTAAGATCAAATCATATTAGTATGTTTTTTCAGATTTAAGCATTAAGGTATTTTAAACATCACAAGGAACTACACCCTTCACTTGTCAAGTTATAATAGAGCACTCTTCAAAAGACCCCACAACTCCTGTGAATATCGCACTAATGGTTCTTAATGGAATAACAGAAATTTTATCAGCAACTTCTATTTCAATACATCTTCTAAAATCTCTCTAGCATTATCAGGAATAATATCCCAAACTTAAATAGTCCAAATTCCAAATCCAGACTCTGTAAGCATGAAGAACCTAATCCTCCCCAAAAATATTAAGTCATCGTCATTATGTCCAGGCTGTTGAAAGCAACTAAAATGAAACAATATATTTCAATATCACCAAAAGACAATCATCAGTTATCCATCCAATTTAAACACGTTTACCAGCTATATACATAACAAGCAAATAAAGTTGGAAGATTACATGGGCTATGAAAAACTCTGCCCTTCACGGCCAAGTTCATCGCTATCATCCTTGTATATACTATGAATAGGCATGGTTGTGACTTTGACAAATAAAAAAACCAGCACATAAAAATAGGCTTACCCCAAGTCCTTAGGCATACAAGACTAATGGTTGGAATCGTTCACTTGATTCATAGTATTGATATAAGTCAAGTTTCATTGATATAAAGTCGATCAATTCCTCTTAACAATATTACAAACTTTTTTAAAGTAGCAAACAAAATGACTTAGTTTGCTGTCCAACTCTGCTCCACGATTTCATGAAATATTTTGTTATATTCCCACTTATTTTCATTGAAAATTCGGGCAGCCTCTGATTTTGTCGGAGAGTTGGGATTTGGATCACAAAGTAAGGACTGCAAAAATAGCTCAGTTATAGATGCAATATTCTTAACACAATTACAGAAAGCACAACAAAGAATTGCATACAAATTCTAGACTACAACCACAATATCCCAAATTAATATAAGATTCGCTGGAAGCATATACATTACATAAATAATTAAGAAACCAGTATGGGTGGTCAAGACACATGAACACCTGACACCTCAAAAAGGCTAGAATTTATGAAGGTTTGCTATTAAAAAGATTAATAATCAAGACATCAAAATAAAAGCCCCATTGAGACCAATGACCACAACAAATTTTCTGACAGGGAACTAAGGTTGGCATTCCTAATCCAATTGCCATATTTTGGTCAATCTATGGGTATTGATATAATTTCATTTCATTTCTTGGCCATTAAATTCAAGGCAAAAAACATCAATGAGATGCTAGGGTACCCAATATGTAATATTTTTGTTTATGTAATATTTCTGTTCCTTGAAGTAGTGGCCACTTAATTATACCAAGTCCAGACATGGCAGTTAAGTGATGTTTAGTTGTTTACCTGAATAGACATGAGAATAGCAGTGACATCATGGATTGAGCTCCATTGATCTTGTAAAATATCCAAACAAATGCTTCCATCAGCATAAACTACAGAAAGAAGAAAGAACCTTTCATATGAGCATTAGAAATTTTGAAAAAATCAATTTCCACACATTCAATATTTTTTCTTACAAAAAGCAACATTATTGCAAATTTGCAATGGCCTCCATATCACAGTCAAATTGGGAGAATATTAGGGAAACATGCTAAATGAATATGAACAGTCCAGAAGGAACTAGCTCATAATCTTTTTATCATTGGCATAATTAATTCTAAATGTCTGTCAGAAGCAATGATGCAAAAAAGACATAAAATAAGCATGAAAGTGAATACATCTTTTCCCAGTAACAAATCTACATCACACACTCATACTTTACAAAAAGTACGTATATTCACTGAAACAGTATAAATTTTGATAATTTAGATTAATGCTATTTGACTGAGTCAACTCGACTAAAGCAAGTAGGACCAGTTTTTTAGCAGAACCAGTTAGAACTAGAGTTTGACTCAAGCATTGACCTGGTATGATTTGGCCAAGTTACAAAAATTGGCCACTTAGCCAAGTCAAACATGACACCCAAGTATGATAGGGGATTTTGCTGGGATTGATATAGCCACCTACCCATGGGCCAAATCAGTCAAAAATACTGAAAAAAAGGTAAAAAAAACACCCTAAAAACACAAAACCACCAAAACACAAAACCTAGCTTATGAATTTAACTCACTTCTCCATTTTACCTCACACACTTCTCATTGCTAGCATTCACCATATGCTCAAATAGGCTTGGAGCTGATTTGCAGATCAACTATGGCTGATCCGAATAGGGAATTGATATCCATTTGTTTCCTACCATTTGCTGGTGAAATTGAAGGAGATACCAGGGATCCAAGGAAGGACCCTGCATGAAACCATTCCACCTCTGTGTTTACAAAGGAAAGTTGCATATTTATGGAAATTTTATTGGGTGCTCAATGGTGCCAACTGATTTAAAACATCAAATGGCAGCGGTTGTTGAAGCCATTCACAAATAGTAGGCAAACTTTACATTCCTAGACCCAATCAAGTTAGATTAATGAGTCAGACTTCAGATTTATCCTTCAAATTAAATGATTCACAACCAGTAAGACCTAAAAAGTTAACTACAGGGATCTCAACATTTACTTATTACATATTATTACAACATTATGATTTTCGACTCTAGAGGCCACTTAAGGACTCTATGTTTACGTATTTTGTCTCATAAGTTTAATTATGTATATCAGAACTTATATTTTATGCATCTCACTACGGTGTTTCCTATGTGGACCCTTTAACATAAATCAACAAAATAAGGTCTCGGGGTCAACTCCCTGGGTGGTTATGCATAGATATACAAGGGTCTCACTTGATGCCCCACCAGGTTAGGCTCCATAATCAGATCCAGCAGGGTGCGGCCCATTCCAGTGGGCCACTTTTGAATTCTTCCCATGGACATAGAAACTCCTCTCTGGGGTTGTGAACCACATCATATATATATATATATATATATATATATATATATATATATATGAGAGAGAGAGAAAGAGAGAGATTAAAATTTGAATATTTTATGATATCTTTATTGGGCCAATTCTTTTACCAAGTCAGCAACCAACTCCAATTCGAGTCATAATTTTGGGACAAATCATCCCAATCCACAAACAATTCTGATATATATTTGGTTCAAATTTTATGACATCTAGCATACAGTTTGATAAATAATAAATTATGTTTCACACCTCAAAATCACTCATAAATTTTGAGACAAATCAATTCTATTCCGAGTCCAGGTCTGATATTTGGTTTAAATATTATGACATCTAACATACAGTTTGAGAGATTATGTTTCACACCTCAAAATCACTCATAAATTTTGGGGAACTTTTATATAGATTTTAAATTATCAAGTAATAATCATGGACATATTGATATTACATGACTAACCACTTTTACTATACCGTTCAAGTAGGGAAGTGTAATGAGGACCATGACAAAAACACACTACTCATACATTTAAGCAACTGCAGACCATACCAATAATAAAATAGCTTAAAAAATTCACAGGGATAAAAAATGTTTTCCACAAAACTGGTAGAGACAGAACTTCTTTTGGATGAGGCTAACAACAATGCAAGTTTAAATTGAAAAGTACACCTATTTAACTTTACCTTTTGGACTTCCACACAGAGTATCAAATAGAATAGCATATAGCCTTTGATAAAACAGAGAGCTAGGAGCCAAGCTGTACAATTGAAATTCAGAACTCCAAAAAGGATGAAGATATCTTACTGTTTGGATGAAACATCCTAGAAACAAAACATACTGTCGGTGACCTATTTGGATAGTCCTCCGTAAACAAGAGTCAACTTAAATGTACTTGCAAAAAAACCAACACTAGAGATGAAAAAACATAAAAATACTCTATTAAAACACAACGTTTTACTTTATCATATAAACCATCATCCAACTCACTACATAACACATTTTCAAATACTGTTACTTCATCCAAGATTCAATTTCAAGGTAGTTAAGTTGAAATGGATATAGACGACCAATCTAGAACAACCAAAACTACACAACTTGACAACACATCAAGTTATTCAACATTACTCAACACCAACATATCATGTGGAGAAATTTTAAAACTGGATTGACAATATAGGCAAAATATAGGAAATATTCTACGGCCTACTTTGACAGGCCATAAAAATTTCAACTTGGATTGACATTCAAAATTAAGGCAAAATATAGGAAATCTTCTACAGCCTAGTTTGACAGGAGAAAAGCAGCCAGTCTGTAGAGGTTAATCTTTCAGACTACTCAATGTAAACAAACAAAATGAGGTATAACTTTATAGAGTTAAACTTAGTAAACTCTTTGGGAGCTAATCTCAAGAATACTAAAATATTTTATAAACCATCCCAGGTGTTAGAATTAAAATCTGTATAGCTTTAACCTATGTCCCACTACTTGCTGGCCTAAAAATATGCTATTTTATCTGGGGCTACTGTGTACAGGGAAATGAAATTAACTTAATATAGCAAATTTTTCTTGAAACTGTCATAACAACTTTCAGATAAACAGACATGCTTAAATTTTAAGCAGCCCCAAACTTACTTAAGATCCCATGACAAAATTTAAGCAATTTTCTCTTGCAAAATAAAATGTCTTTACAAAGCCACTCTTACTTTTGTGCAGTAAAAAAACTTCAAGCAATTCTAGTCGGTTAAGTGAATTTCAAATGACTAACACTCATGTTTTCTTTTTTTTCTTAGCTACTTTAAGGAGTTTGAAGTAAACATAATTGGTATATTTGATATGACATATTACATGAGACCTTGGAACATATCCTAAGAGTGTTACTCATAAAGTCTTAACAGAAGTTCCTATTGGCAATCTTTTATCATATTTTTCTTGATCATTGCTTCAAGCAAGTGGCTCAGATTTCATTGGTTTTAAATTTTAAGTTTTAACACCTCTGACTCTTGTTCATACTCTTCTTGCTATGATTGATTTGATATTTGAACATCAAGTCTTGTAAATTACCCCCATCTTTGAACCCTGGACATGTGGAATCAACATACTTCGAAGAAGAATTATTTATCAATCAAAAACCAAACCACAAGTTATCATTATCTACACACATGAATCGATTTTAAACTACTACATTGTATTTACACTGGATTATACCTTTTAGTCCCATTGACCTACATTTGTGGTCATTTGTTGAACATTAATAAAATTATCTTATCTTATAACTTCTAAAATTTTTTACTGAATTCCCCTTACTATCAGGATGTATTTCTTTGTCATTATTAACATTCCATGTGATAAGACATCTTATTGTGGTGATAAATGGTGATTCAAAAACCAGTTCATTGGTGGGAATTTGACTCCAATGTTAGAAACAACAGTGAATCCACTTGACCTATCCCACATCACTGTCTCAAGTGGCCCCCATGTTTAGTAGAATAATATAATGGAGGCTTTTGCAGTTTGACAAGTTGTCCTTAATGTTTTCTCATTTACAGTGTAGCCAATATTTCCACCTATGTGTTTCAAGTGACAGAATCAATCTTCAGGGTAGCAAAAGGTTGAATAATAATTAAAGTGTTGCTCCTCTGTTGTTTCCAACATTAGAGTAAAGACATGCTAGGCAGGCCTAGCTCAAGTCTCTGATTACATCACCACAACCAGAGGTCTCGGCACAACCTATCATAGAGAACATAAATAATGACAAAAATATGCAACCCAGTAGCTAGAGGGGTGGATAAAACATATCAACCAGGCATGTATGACAAGTTAATGTTAAAAGATAAGACATCCTAGTATGATACATGTTCTGTAGATAAGGATTGCAGGCTGTTTGATATTCCATGTGTCAATGGATCTAAGAATGGAGGTGGGAAGGTGGAATAGATGTTTGTGTCTATTCAAGTATTCCCCACCACCATGAGGCTCAAGTATTCAAATTTTGAAGGGAGAGGCTGTAAGAAGTATGGGAACTAAGTAGCAAATATGGAGGCTGTGAAGACAAGAAGAATGACTTAGGTAGGTGAAAAGTATAAAATAATCAGATAATATGAAGCATGTGTATGGGCAACAAGAAAGAATATACAACCTTGTTACTAGGGCAAATACAACATGACATCAATCTAGCATGTCTTCTTGGTAATATTAAAATATAAAACACCCTAGTCTGATACATGTTCTGTACATTATAATTGTAGGCCGTTTGGTTTTCAATTGATATGCATAGTTCTACTATGGACATATAGACTTCATGTGTCCAAGGTTCAAATATTGGATGGGAGGAGGTCGAATAGAAGACTAGTCTGTTCGAGCTTTCTCCATCACCATGAAGCTCAATTTTTCAAAGTTTGAAGGGGAGAGAACGCAAGTAGTTTGGGAACTTAGCCGCAAATCTGGAGGTTAAGAAGAAAATATGACTGAATTAAGCAGGTAGAGACTTCACGATAGTCAAAGAATGCGATCCATAGAAAAAGTAGGGATAGAAGCGTATGTTTGCACGACAAGAAAGAACGCAACAGTTTAGTTGAGCAATTAAAGAAAGCCACCAAACCCATTTATATTTACACTCTAAACTCACTATGCCCTGCACAATTACTATTTTAGCACAAAACACTACTTAATATCACACAGATTATATTGACCTCTAACATATTGCACACTGTAGATAGCTTCTCAGCATCACAAAAACTCTAAATCAAAAAGGGTATTCAATGTTCACTCATACAGAATCATCTTGCCTCCTGTAAACCTTCATGATTATATGCAGCATTGTTCCATTTTTTTATTACACATAAGCTTTTGGAAACAAAAGAACTTCAATTTTTATGTTTACAAGTTTTAATGGACACGAGAGTAATAATGTGGAATATAATCCTGATTCCCAACATAATGATATGTTGTTGTAGTAGTAAGACTTGCAATTATCATGTGCATAACCACAAACCAAATAGGGACCACATGTAATGGCACCAAAAATGCATTATGCCAGTGATGTTAGTACCAGAGTGAGGGGTGATGCTATCATTTCAATGCAGTGACTTTAACTCTGATACCAGTTTCCTGAATATCAAAATTTGGGTGCGGATAATGTCTTAGAAACTAACTTTGTCTCCTAATCATTAAAAATGTGGAAGTGTTATCAACATACACAATTATGAATATTAGTGTGGAACAAAATCCCAACCATTGTAAAACTAAGACTTGTAATTATTACTAATTATGGACATCATGTAGACAACCAACAACATGCCAAAGAAGTTGCACAATGCATAAAACAGAAACCATAGATGAGGTTAGTACTAGAGTCAGGGAGCCTGGAGGTTGCTATCAAGGATTTAATGCCAAAGCCAGCTTCGATACTGGCAAAACATTTGAAGTAGGAAATGTATTATAAACCAGCTCTCGCTAACCTATGTATTACTTACATAAATTGTTTATAAAGTAGAACTTGTATAAGCTAGATAAATAACATGAAGCATTAACATGTATAGGAACTTTGTATGAGCTAGTTAAGATTCATTTATCCTATCCAACTCAACGGTGTGAATCTTAAATAGCTCATACAAAGTTCCTGTAAGTTGTTCTTAATTGTTAGGCCCACTCAAGTTATACAACTGTGAAGAAGAAGCATCAAATTTGAAAAACAAATAATGGCAATATAGAAACTGACAATAGAGACGACTCTAAAGCTTTGGCCAAAGCCAAAAGCATTTATACATAAGTAGTTCATAGAAATTGAAGGCAATAGCCAATAGATATAAAAAATGAGCATAGGAGGTCCACATGTGTTGAAAGGAGAAATATAAATTATATACATAGAATGCTGACCATCAGAAGCATTAATAACAAGCAGCAGTAGGGATGCAATAAGTAAACATGGGAAAATGAAAACTGCCACAGGCCCTACATTTGTAGCCAACTAGATATGTCATTGGGGTTTTTGCTATTGAAAATTTCTATCCAAACAAATGCAACAAAGTCAAGGACATAGGATCTGAGGATTAGATTACAATTGTTTCACGCTAAATATAGCTTCATAAATTACAGGAATAAAGGGGTAACCGGATGCTTTAGCTCACCAAATATTCCCCCCAATTGCTGAAAAATCAGATTAGAAATCAAGGACAAATATTACCCTAAAATGGGGTGCATCATCCTCCTCACCATCCTTCTTTACTCCTCTAAAATCAACACCTCTTTTCTTGTCATGAAGATGCACATGATGATAAAAAACATTGAGAACTCTTTGAAACAAACCAACATTGAGAACTCTTTGAAACAAACCACTAGAGCAAGTTATGATTTACATGCAGAATCACTGATCTAGTACAGTAAGGGATAACAAGACCTATAATACCTGCACAAAATTGGCAATAAATGTCAAACGATACGAGAGAGATCGTACACTAAGAGATTTAAGCCCATGCACTCCTTCATAACCACTGGCTGCACTTCGATTTTGAGGACCTTCTCTACGAGATTCTGCTCTGTCACCAGGTGAGGATAAGGCTGATATGTCTAGTATGACAACAACCGTGCCTGTGAATATTACCCTGAAATAGAAAATAGCATGAACTCAATAGCTGCAGACAGAAGAGAGGACTCAACACAGTTAGAACATGGATGGAGTTAAAATGAAGTAAACAATTTCAAACATTTCATAACTGTATGCATTTGTATTAACTATTAAGAGACCATTTTTTTCTTGGTGTGACCAATATCATCCACTCTTAGAACTAGTGCCCTTTAAGCTAATAAGTATTTGTTTTTAATATCAAGAAAAGACAGAACATGTGATAGATTTGTATTAAAAAAAAGAGCCAAAGAATGGAGGAACTTCATGTGAGTCCGAGATCCTTTTTTAATGTGGCGTTCATTTATAATCCATAGATCCAAAGTACACATGATTCTCAAAAATCATACTAAGCATGTTAGAGGACCAAACCTAAGAATGCAGGTTCTGTGATGTACATAAACTTAGCTCAAATTCCAAACAGTGCTGAGCAATTTATTTTCTAAGAACATGTTATGCTCCAAAAATAACTAGAACTCCAAATTTATGTCATCCCAACAAAAAACTACAATATAACTACTAAACCTGGGATGATATCAAGGATACATCAAAATTCAGGTGACTACTAGGTCTATATTGATAGATCATCGTAATTGGGTACAAAAATTGAACTGGAGAGCTAGATCTAAGAACACGAACATGGTATAATCCATGTTTAAAAAATTATAATGGAAACAACCCGGATCTGAAACGTTAACCCATTTAAAACACACCTTAAATATGGAAAAAGAACAAAATAGTAAAACATTTGACAATCATTAGTCCAAATCAAAAAGCTCAGTTCAAGTACAATTTCTTGTTGTAAAATGTATATGCATCAGTTCCAAAACATGGCCAGCATAAGTTTCCAAGGATGCCTATCATACGTTTCAAAGGATGAGGTCCACTGTTAACCCCAGACAATTTTGGTGGAATAGGTGTTAACACCAAAAAATGGTTAACTACCTCATCTACCCCATTACATGGCTCATTTGTCCACTTTCCTACCATATCTCCATCAAAAACCCATAAAACCATCTAAAAGGTCACCGAAAAGCTTAAAATGCCTCCAAAAGGCTATAAAATCCTTTTTTCCTCCAAAAATATCCAAAAAGGAATAAAAAATATAAAATAATGAGGAAAAAAGAAGAAACCCTAAATAGCTGAAACCCTAAACAGCTAAAACCCTAAAAAGATGACCTAAACCACATGGTTTTATAAATAAGTGATGGAGACCCATTATTCCATATCCATTATCATAAGCATCCTACCTCTGCCGAAATTGTTCTTGAAACCCTAGCTTGCCATTAAGCTATTTTCACCATTGAGAACTCTTTTTAGCCCATTTCCACCACTGGAGAAAGGGAAGGAGCAGCTTGGAGCTCGAAGCCACCGACATCGGACCAGCGCAACGAACTCTATCAACCTCCTCATTGGAGGTAACACCAATAAAGATCATTATTTATTTCTTTACTGTTTCTGCTTTATATTATCTACTTTCCACCGTATTGTTTCATGTTATTTACTTTTTACTGTTTTAGCTTCAAGAACGTATTTAGATTAGTTTTCATTTCAGTTTATCATTATTTAATTCATATATCATTGAACTGCTACTAAGGAATCCATATTCCTTTGTAGGTGCTCATTCGCACAAGCTAGGGTGAAAACCCTAGCAACAGTTTTGGCGACTCCTCTGTCTTTTTTAGTTTATTTTTCCATACTGTACTTTCGGCTGTCGTTTTCGGCCGCCGAAAACCGCACTTTTTTCTTCCGCAGTCGCGGCCCGACCGCGCATTTCCGTCCCTAACCTGCGACCAGCCCGCCGCTGTCGGCCTTTTTCCTGCGTCCTGGACGCGTCTTTGAACTTTCCCAGTTGCGCCCCAACTGCACTTTTCCAGCCCACAGCCGCGCTCCGACCGCAGCTGTCAGCCATAAACCCACGACCTAGACCGCGCCTGTTCACTCCAAACCCGCGGTCCGACCGCCACTGTAGTAAAAAAACCAGCGATCTGCGCGCGACTGTTGCCTTCAAACCCGCGGTCCCACCGCGCGAGTCCGCCCCATACCCGCGGTCCGCGAACTGTTTTTTGCCCTTGTTTCCACGCCGAAACCCAGCCACTTTGCCTCCATTTTTCCTGCACTTGCACAGCCACCTGTTCCACTTGTAGCCCTACAGCCATTTCTGTCCCTTGTTTACAGAATTGTTTAAAAAATTTTAGCATTATTTATTTCAGAAAAAATTCGCATGGTAAATTTTTTTAAAGTTTTTCATACATTATTATTGTTATTGAGTAACTATTTTGGATTCATAA
>LPNX010244709.1:573897-610704 GCA_001517045.1 Pseudotsuga menziesii
GAACACGGCCACCCATATCACAGACCACATCCATGAATGGCGACGACGAAGTAGCCTATGCAAAATCAAGCTAGATGACCGGATCTTCCTAGATTGGTTCCTCAAGTCCCTCCTTCCGCTCATTACTAAGGATGTGGCAGCCAAAAGACCCCAGTCAGAGGAAGAGGCTATCCTTAAAGCCCAGCAGTTCGATCTGATTTACGCCCAGTCGGGTTATCTTTATACCATCATACCTGACGCCCATCGCGGCGATCCCTCCCAGCACGATACGCCGGGGGCATCCCACGCTGCCGACGGCATCATTGGTCGTCTCTCTTCGCAGCCTCAGCCATTTTCCATAGCTCGTCCTACCCTTGGCCTTGAACCATCGCGGGCTATAACACAGTCCGGAGCAACCAACTCGTATGCTCAAATGCCACATCAACACCATTCCCATGGACCCTCATGTCCACCTCAGTGTTTCGGTAATATGACTCCCGCTTACACCCCTCCGGTCGCACCTCAACCTTATTATCACCAGCAGGCTGCACCAGCTCTTGCGCCGTCACAAGCCCAACCTCATTATTACCCGCCGCAGGCAGCCCATGCAGCAAAGCCACAACCTGCTCCACAGCACTATCCACAACCCCCTCAGGTTGCTGCCCCTGCGCAACCTCCATCAACATATCATCCACCGCAGCCTGCCCCAGCCCCTGCGCAAACTCAAAATCCACCTGCTGTCTAAGGGCAAGTTTACGCTCAACAAAACCTGCAGAAAAACCAGAACAACCAAGGCAACCAGGGCCAACAAAACCGCGGCAGGGGCCGGAATTTGCGAACAAACTATCCTTGTTCTATTTGCGGGGTCTATGGCCACTACACACATTTTTGCCCCCACATGGAGCGGGCTCGGCAACTTTTGGCTGCTGATGTACAACGCCAAGGGCAGACGGCTCCTCAAGCACCGCCCAACCCGCCACAACCTCAGCAGCCACCTTTGGTGCTGCAAAACCCCTTACCAACCCAAGCCGTGGTGAACACCCAACCGTTGGCTCCTCCTCAAGCCAACGCGCCAACCCAACAACAAATCACTTACGCTGCTCCTGATCAACCCGTGCTTGACTCAGGTACCCACCACTTGTTGATGATGTCCTCCGATGAGGTCAACCTCCACACCCGACGGAACCAATATGGCTCCACCTCTGAAGCCATATATACCCTGTCCCATAATACGCGAACTCCTACTAATCAACCGCCCTTGTTTCCTAAACCCCCTTTGGTACCTAGTCACATTGCTGCTACACCCATCCATACCATTCCTTTCCTCTTCCCTCCCTCGGGAGTAGTTAGCGCCCCAGTCATGGCCACCCTCAGCCTTCCTGGGTTAACCTTAGGATTACCCGTTTGGTATCTTTCACCTCCCGTTCCCCCGCTGACACCGGATGTCATCCTGCAACCGGTGCAACCCATTGTCACTACTAGTCAACCACCTCTTGGTGTCGCTACCCCGTCGTCCTCCACGAACCCCCCCCTCCTCTTACCAAACCCACTGGGGGTAGAGGCCCCCAACCTTACACTGCTGTCCCACCTCCTAAGATAGTCAAAAACCCCCCGTGTTTCGTGCTCCTCCCAAATGCGCGTTGTGCGATGAGTTGGGCCATGCGACTCACCTATGTCCTCAGTTACCGGCATTACAGGATTACATGCAAACGCTTGACGATGACCCCACTATCCCGGTTGTCCATCTAGACTCAACCCCTAAGCCTCTCGACAAATCCCTGCGCACTAACCACTCCTGTGCCATATGCGGTGTTTACGGGCATTACACCGTTCACTGTCCCGATCTCCCCCAGTACAGAGCAGCTCTCTTTGAGATGAACAATCTGGATCTTGAGACGGCACCACTCACCATTGAGGAAATCCACTCCCCGGTCTCTTCCTCTTCTGACGAGATTAATACCATATATATGATCTCTTCCGTCACTACTCCCTCGTCAACCGACTTGATGACACGAACATTCCGTACTAATGAGGATATCCTCGAAGCTCTCACTACCCCGGATTATCCCTGGGATGACATACCCAGTCTTGACCCTGCCATTATAGTGCACCACATTGACACATGGCTTGATGTACCCCCCGTTTGTCAGAAACAGTGTCCCATTCATCTCTAGCTACAGTTTTGGAATCAGCACGACGAGACCGTCATGATGGTCACCTCGTAGCATTGTTTTTTCTACGTCATTTTTTGCCCATTTTTTAGACACCACTAGTTGCCTCGGTTTACGCGCCACTTCGGCCATTCTCCATTTTTCACACTGTTGATATCGCTGGATTCCTTTTTCCATGCTCGTGATGATGCTTGAGATCATTTCTCGCTCTCACTTGGTACAATTTCAACATTGTGTCCAGACACCACTCGTCGCCTCGGTTTGTGCGCCACTTCAGCCGCTCTCCATTTTTAACACTTTTTATATCGCCGGATTCATTTCTCCGAGCTCGTGATGATGCTTGAGATCATTTCTCGCTCTCACTTGGCACAATTTCAACATTGTGCCCCGACACCTTGTCGCTTCAGTTTGCGCGCCACTTCGGCCGTTCTCCGTTTTTCACACTGTTGATATCGCTGGATTCTTTTTTCCGCGCTCATGATGATGCTTGAGATCATTTCTCGCTCTCACTTGGAACCGTTTCAACATTGTGATCTGACACTTTGCTGCCTTGATTAGCGCGCCACATCGGCCGCCGTCTGATTGTTCCACACTTTTTACATGAGCCATTCACTCCTGTCATACTACAAAGGTTTCGTTATTTTTCCACCATTCATCCACCCTGCAAGGAAACCCACCAGTGTTCCCCCCCTCACCATCAGTTCTGATCATCATAAATGTTCCTTAATTGAACACTTCCTCCTTGCCTGACCATTCCAAATACAGAGTCTTCTTATTTTCTTTCAGAATCCTTAAAATTGAAAGCAACCACGAGCATGAACTGTCATGGGCTCGCAAAATCCACATGACAGTACCATTCCATTAACACAGAGTCTTCTTATTTGCTTTCTGACTCCTTAAAATTGAAAGCAACCACGAGCATGAACTATCATGGGCTCGCAAAATCCACATGACAGTCCCATTCCATTACTTCAGAGCCTTCTTATTTGCTTTCAGACTCAGTAAATATGAAAGCAACCACGAGCATGTACTGTCATGGGCTCGGAAAATCCACACGACAGTAGCATTTTATACATCCACACTTCTTCTCGATCCATAACCCATGAAGAAGTCACCCCCCGCCTCTTGGCGCTATGATCGATTCTCTCGGCAGCACCCCCAATCAGGTCGCCTTTGTTCAGAGTGTTCTGCAATTTCCTACCATTCGACCACAACATTGAGTCTCCCTCAGCCCAGTCATCCCACAAGATCCCATACAGCTATGATCCCTTTACCACCAGTCAGTTTTAGATGCTGCCCGATCATCCTCGCCATCATACTCTGAACAAAGGAAGTTTGAGTCCATCCACTCTGCTTGCCCAGTTTTCCCCCCCAGTTTATCACCCCTGCCACCAGTATTATCTTAGTTCGGTTCTTCACCTCGTGCTCCTGTCAAGGAAACATCATTGCCTTGATAGTTGCAGGTCTCCCTCTGTCGACGACAACCCCTTTATTCCAAAGGATAGACCTAGAGGTCCCTGCGTCTTGGACTCATCACCATCTGTGGTGAGTGCCTACGGACCATCTTGGGAGGAGTCATCATTGCCTCTCCGAATAGTTGTTTCTCACATGCTCGACTTCAGCACCCTAATCGCATCGTTGAGAATCGCGCAGGGTTTATATCACTTCCGTTGTTTGTCGAAGACCCCGGATTTCCCCCGACTCTAGCACATTGGTGAGTCACTTCGAAACGCCCAGTTATATGTTCCCGTGGATGTCTGGGCTGCGTTGGCGATTGTATTCGGAATCCATCCAGTTCCATGCTTCCTCGAGTACCCAGTTCAGTTCCAGCTCAGTGTACCATTGCACGTATGACCGTTGTCACTTTGATCCTGCAGCTCATCAGTTCCTTCGGAACCACATTCAGTAGCACTGCTTTCATTCCAGTGCATCAGTTGTTCAACTCAGACATGGTCAGCCCAGCAGTATGTTCCAGATTTGTGTCCCCTCAGGACTCTCATGATATACACAGTTATTTTTATGTATCTTGATACGAGCATGGGAATGCCTGCCTCGTCCATATATTGAGATTTTTTCCTCATTCAGTATTTGAGGACCATTTATATTGCTATGTTATATTCTGAAGCGAGCATGGGAATGCCCGCCTCGTCCATATTATCAGATGATCCCTCATCCATTATTGAGGTTATGTACTTTTCAGTCCTTGCAGGTGGTTCGAGATCGGTGTCCCGAACTTCAGTTGCTTCCTTCTCTTCTCCACACCCCAAGAAAAAACCAAATATGACTCATGATGTCCATCGGCCATACGATGAGCTCCTGCCCTCACACATCAGGGGGCAATTTGTTAACACCCAAAAATGGTTAACTACCTCATCTACCCCATTACATGGCTCATTTGTCCACTTTCCTACCATATCTCCATCAAAAACCCATAAAACCATCTAAAAGGTCACCGAAAAGCTTAAAATGCCTCCAAAAGGCTATAAAATCCTTTTTTCCTCCAAAAATATCCAAAAAGGAATAAAAAATATAAATAATGAGGAAAAAAGAAGAAACCCTAAATAGCTGAAACCCTAAACAGCTAAAACCCTAAAAAGCTGACCTAAACCACATGGTTTTATAAATAAGTGATGGAGACCCATTATTCCATATCCATTATCATAAGCATCCTACCTCTGCCGAAATTGTTCTTGAAACCCTAGCTTGCCATTAAGCTATTTTCACCATTGAGAACTCTTTTTAGCCCATTTCTACCACCAGAGAAAGGGAAGGAGCAGCTTGGAGCTCGAAGCCACCGACATCGGACCAGTGCAACGAACTCTATCAACCTCCTCATTGGAGGTAACACCAATAAAGATCATTATTTATTTCTTTACTGTTTCTGCTTTATATTATCTACTTTCCACCGTATTGTTTCATGTTATTTACTTTTTACTGTTTTAGCTTCAAGAACGTATTTAGATTAGTTTTCGTTTCAGTTTATCATTATTTAATTCATATATCATTGAACTGCTACTAAGGAATCCATATTCCTTAGTAGGTGCTCATTCGCACAAGCTAGGGTGAAAACCCTAGCAACAATAGGTAGCCCTCGGAACTAGCACTTAAGTCTAATCTTTATGATGCATCCCCTTGGGCCATGTTTCTTCAAGCACTTCCGAAAAATAATGAAACGCATGGTTGTCACTTCACTTACAGTAAAACATGACTGAGGGAAAAATGCAAGTTAAACATTCTAAAGAAAGCTCTCACTAATAAACCCTAAAACTTAAACCATGATGAAGATAACTATCTTACATGCATCTGTGAATGTAATAGCAAAAAATACAGTATATAAAATATAGGTATCTTTAGCATGATCTATTTAAGTAACTGTTCCAAACAATGTTAGCGAAAATAACAAAGGTACATGGGCAGTGACAAGCCCACTGATGCTAGCCATGTCACATAAGAGAATGGCACCACATTTATCAGTAATAGCGTAGAACCTAGCATAATCCTTGTCCCTAGGATAAGCATTGCCTCCACAGATAATAAGATTAGGCATGAAATACAAGGCTTTCTCCTCCAGCTTGTCATAACTAATGAACCCAGTCTCCTGGCTGACCTTGTAAGGAAAACTCTCGAAGTAAATCGATATAGTAGACCAGTGCCATCCATTTTCACCTGAAGCAGACCCATATCTTGTGTTGCTCCATACCCAATGGATGAACATCCAAGGCCTGCAAATCAGGGATGAACTAAAACAAATTTACCCAAAAACTTTCAAACTAAATTGATGTAGCAAACCTGTGCCATCCATTTTCACTTGAAGCAGACCCAAATCTTGTGCTGCTCCATACCCAATGGATGAACATCCAGGGCCTGCAAATTAGGGACAAACTAAAACAAATTTACCCAAAGATGGGGCGAAATACCAAATTTTTAACCTATCTACCATAAATTTGGGCGAATCATCTCCATTTATCCTCCAAAACTGTAAATTTTTAGCGATTTCACCTCCATTACGGAAGAAATCGAGGCAAATGTCATGATTTTCCACATCGACGGGTTGGCTAAATTAGATTTTATGAATTTTCACACTTTAATCACATGAGCTATTTAGTCAAGGAAAATTATATATAATATAAAATATGGACTAATTTATTAAATTAAAAAAAACCATTTTAATATTAAAAATTCGCCCACCTTTTTTTGGGCACCCCTTAAAATTTTCCAATGGGCTATAATTTGCCCCTAAAATCATCCCTGCAACTAGGATGAATATGATGGTGTTACTGCCCTTTTGGTCGCCGCCGTCTAGTTGGGTATACACCATCTTGATGTCTTCTTAGACTCCCAACTGCTTGTCTCCCAGTTAAACAACCACTACTAGGTACACAATCCTTGTCTCTTTAGAAAATTCCTGCACACTAAACGGATGGTTAGAACATTTGAATCCACCACATTCACACATGTTCCCAGGAACCTAAATAGTGTATAATATCAAATGGCTAATGACATTCTAAATTGGCATATTCATCATAGCATATAGGAACCATACAAAAAACTGCATCACGCATCATCACACATAAATACACATACACATGTAAAAGCACATCATCTAGGCATTTCATTCACACCATCATAAAAGACTCACATATAAAACCATAAAAAGCACATCCACATGTTTCATATATATATATATATATCGCATGTCCAAAATATGTCCAGTACAAAATGAGAAGCTACATATGATTTCTCAGTTGAATATATACATAGTGATACAAAAAATCCTAAGTGCACCAATGCACTAGGGACAACCGCACTAGCTACTAATCAAACCCAGACTCATACTCATAATCTAGCTCAACGTCATCATCCTCCTTGGAGGACTCATCATCCTTCACAAGGGCATCCCCTCGTGCCACACTACGAACATACTCGCAGGCCATGACTATCCTCTTCATCAGAGAAGTAGGCACACTATGAATGGAGGAAATTAGCTCATTGTCTAAGCACTGCCAGCCTACAGCAAAAATCCCCTCAGTAAGTCACTCCAAATGCGGCATAATAGTTTCCACATCTTGCCGTCACCTATGAGGGTTCCCTGCAGGGACCGATGGTACCACAATAGCGACCACCCGCCTCTGATAACCAGGTGGCAGATGAGGACCAATATATGCATATGCAAACGAAGACACCATTAGTTTATGCATATAATCATACAACTATCAACCAGCTAAAACTACTCCATGTATAAAGATGAGCACAAAAAACATCACACATACATACCAACTGGTCCCTAGGCTTGGCCTGGAGGTCGAGGCATCTCAATGTCTTCGTGATAGTCTATCCACGCATAGGGATACTACTCAATCACCATTGGGATTTTCCACCACTGATCTAGAAACTCCTACATGAAGAAGCAGTCCACTCTGCCACCGCCCTCTCGCACCATCATCTGACACCATCTGTGTATCCGCTGCTCCTGCGACCACTATCCCGCACCGCCTGATGCGGATGCAAAGTCAGTGCTTTCTCAAAAATAAGTCACATAAAAAAGAACCAAAACAAAAATCTTCTCAAAATGCCCTGACATGGTTCAGCTGACGCTGAGCCGCAAGTAGGTACATCTGAGCCCATCCATGATAAGTATCTTGTGGTTCCCCTTGGAACTTAAGATACGCAACAGCATTGCTGCAAAAACTTGTGTCGATAGGTCCTCAATATCACACGTCAAGATGTGTGAACCATGCACATACATGGTAGAGTAACAATGCCTATCACACAAGTCCTCTAGTGTCTCCCCACGAGACAGTACTGACACCCAGTCGCCAACGACTCCCAACATCGGGAACCCAGTCAAAAAATACACATCCAGCAGCGTAATCTCAATACGCTACCCCTATATCATGAAATACCCATCCCCAATATCCCAGAAGCTCACCAACGTCTGTAGCAGTAGACATAGGCTCTTCATCAAGGGAATCTACATGAACTTTAGTAGTCCACAACGAGCCAGTGCACCCCGCACATTTTCGTCCCATAACGCCTCCTATTGGAGGTCTTTGTAGTCTCTCTCATGTCACACAGTATCAGGCATCCTGCACAAGCATAAAACAATTGTCAGACACAGATTTCAGTAAAAAATACACCCTAGGACCAGGTCACACCTGTCAAACCAAAAAGGGCGACCAGGTCGCATTGTTTGGCCAAAATAGGAGCGACCTCATATCGCTCTTTTCTACCTGATAGGAGTGACCTAGTCACACATGTCTGAGAAGAATAAGTGACCTAGTCACTCATTTACCCACGAAAAAAGTGAACTGCCTTATGGAAGCCCTAGCAGGTTCACAGAGGGTCTTCGGGTGAGCAAATTCAAAAAGTAAAACATTGAAAAAGATAGATTTTGCAAGAACTCTTACCTACAAGTCATAGATCGAAAAACTGTCGGTCAAAACAGGAGAAATCAGCAAAAGAAGTTTAGGGCCCTCCTCTCCAACTCAGTAGTGAACAGTGACAATGACACCTGCCACATGGTCCCCACATATTTATAATCCCCATTTGACATATTTTCTTCTTTTTCACATAATTGGGCCATATGGAGTCCATTTGGGATGCCATTCGCACCACTAGTTTAAGAATTCCGTCCTCTATCTTTAATGAGACCATAGTGTCATGATCAGTAAGTGAGTTTTGGGGCCATTCCCTGGAAGTTACCTTGGTTTACATGCCCTTCACATATAACTATCTAATTCATCCACCATAGCTTACGTGGGTTCCTGGACCACTTCCCAGAGGTCGGATCATGTTGGCATGCATTTGGCAATATAACTTTCCCCCAGACCCGTGCCTACACCACCGCAACTTATGCAAGATTCTGGACCATTTCCCAGAAGGCACATCATTTTGCACGCATTTGGCACATAACTGTCTACATGCATCATGCAATATCATGTCACCTGCTCATTTGATTATTCAGCATATAACAGTCCAATCCGTCCACCCCAAGTTGGTACAGGTCAGTCACACAAAACTCACCTGACCTCTGTCCAAGATCCACCTTGGTTTGCGTGCCTCTACCACACCGATTCACGTGCCTCTACCGCGATCCATCCCGTACATGCATTGGTATGTTCAAGAGCCACCTGCTCCATCCATACTGCACGGTTGACCTTTGGACCACTATCTATTGTCCCAAAAGGGGGGCACCATTAGTGCCCTCTCGATCGGTTGACCATACCGGAGTTTCTGTTAAGCTCTTTTCTGACTCCTAAAAGAGTGAAAAGATTTTCGAGCGCCTCTGCTTCCTTTCCTACTTGTTAAAGAATAGAAAAGGGCGTCTACATCGTCTCGTTTATCTCCTTTTGCAGACTATGTAGACTACCATTTGGAAAGGACCACCTTGGCATACTCAAGCTAAGAACGTTTCCCTTTGCATCCTTTTATGCTTTCTCGAGCATTAGGACCGAACTCTATGAAAAATCTCATCATGGGTTGCCTTTAAGATATTTTCCAGCCTTCTCATAAAGAAAAGATTGCTGAGCTTGTTCATGCTCGTAAAAGTATTTGAATGACTGTCCAGTCAGTACAGGCTTAACCTTTTTTGGCCTGATTGGACTACCAATGGTAAATAAGTCTCTCATCCCATAAAGGATGGGCGAGCTCTCCTATGTACACTTTTATCCTTTTTCGGGCACATGAGACTATCAACGCAAAAGAGCCCCCAGTGGAGTCTTCTTCATGCTTTTAGACTCTAAAAATGAAATCACTATCGAGCATTTACTTTCTTGGGCTCGTTAAAAATCCATGAGATCGTACCACAATGGTGTTTTTAGACACCACTCCACATACAACAGTTTGACAGCATTCCCACTTTGGGTCACCTTTGTTCAGAGTATTCTGCAATGTGTCTTCCTTGGATCCCATCAATACTAAAAGTTTCTACCTCCCCCAAGTATTTCTCGTCTACAGTTACATCCCCTGTATTACAGCTATGATCCCTTTCCCATGAGTTAGTTTCATTTGCTGCCTGGTCCGCCTTTCCATCATACTCTAAAGAAAGGAAGTTTGAGTCCCCCGTGATTCCCTACCCCTGTTCCCTATTTGAATGTGTCAGTCCCCAAATTGTCTCACACCTTTGGTTATCTCCCTCGCTCTTCTAGTCATGGAAACACCATTGCCTTGGTTAGTTTCAGGTCTCCCTCTATCGACGACAGCACATATATTCCAGAGGATAGACCCAGAGGTCCCTGTATCCTGGTTTCATTAACCTCATTGATGAGTTCCTTGGACCACTTGAGAGGAGTCCTTAGTGCCTCTCAGGACGATTGTGTCTCACATGCTCGACTCCAGCAACATCATCACACCGTTGAGATTCATACAGGGTATTGGTCCATGCAGTATTTGGTCGAAGACCTCGGATGTCACCTGACTCTAGCACATTGATGAGTCTATTGAGGGAGCCAAACAGGTTCATGTCCCTTGTGATTTCTGGGTTGCGTTGGAGACAGTGTCAAGAAGCCCCATAACAGTGCTTTGGTATATATATTCATAATTGATGCAGCATATTGTACCACAGAGACTCCGACTCTCCGTCACTAAATCCCTACAGTTATGTACCATTTCAGATCCAGCAGACCATCAGTTATGAAAATATAGCATTCCATGAGAATGCCATGGGTCCAATGGAGCATTTCTTCAGATCAGTATTGTATTTCAGCTTCTTATTGAGGCAACCACTATGTAACAATAGTTGTACATGATCTACTCTTGCATTTTAGAGCATAGATCACATTATTCTTTTGAAATTGTTACGAGCATGGGTATGCCTGCCTCGTCCATAGACACGTCACACATTATTTGTATCTCACCCATTGACGGGAACCATATTAATACAAAAACCAAAAGCGACCATGTCCTAGCCCAGGAAGCACCACCTCTCCCCAGAAAATCCTATGATGTATGTCAGCCATACAATGAGCTCCTACCCTCACACATTAGGGGGAAATTTGTTAACCCAAAAAATACCTCGATTATCTCTACATGACCTACACCACACAAATACATCTATTTCACTACCCTCATTGACCCCCACACCCTTGTAAAGGCTCGAAAACACCAAAAAGGGCTTAAAAACCCATAAAATAGCCTAAATAGCTCTCAAAAGGGATAAAAACTCCAAAAAGGGGCTAAAACCCCTGAAAGGATCTTAAAAACCCTAAAGGAGCTAAAGAATGGCCAAAAAGGGCCTAAAGCCCAAAAAAGGGGCTAAAGTCTTGACCAAGGGCTTAAAACCCTAAAAACTCAGAAAAGGCTATAAATACAAGGGTGGGGGCCACTCTCAAAACACTTCTCATTTTCTTATCATTACTCTGCCCATGTGAGTGCCTTGAGACCCATCTCTCTCAAGCCATTCACCCTCCTTTCTCCACTTGCTCCATTTTCTCCATTAGCCAATCCCCATTCCATTGAGAGGTAGCAACTTGAGTTAGGGCATGGTGGCCCATCTTTTAGCAAGAGCATAGGTATAATGGTGTCAATGCTTTCTTATTATTTAATCTAGTTTCTTATAGCTTGTTTTTTGCTAACATTTTCATTGCAGGGTTGTTATTTGTTCATTCCTGTCATAGGTTTACTGTAGGGTTTTGTATGGTTCACTAACTCTTTCCTGTCGGTTTTTCCTTCACCAAAGAAACCCTATCCTTCTTTACTATAGATGAAAGGTAGCCGTTTCTACACGTAGCAAGGGTTAAAGCCCTACTACAGTTCAATAGGAAGTTTCCTATCGATTCAACACACCTTGGATTTTCATATATCACAGTTAAGTGGAAGAGATATGAGTATGTCTCCATGAATCCATCATCTTCTTCACATGTTCCATCTAAGAGGATCAACTTGCTAGAGGATGATATTCCTATTTCATACTTCATGGACAAGTTTCAAAGTCAGATTTACAAATACATTAAACACTCCCATAGGTCTAGGTGGCAAGATTTAGAATTTAATCATTCTTGTGAGGTTTTTGAGCCAAGCACAATCCTATTGGTGGTATAGTTTGTTGAGAATTGAACATTTTCTCCTCAGAGAGAGATATAAAGTGAGTATTATCACTTTAAACAGGTGTCCATATTCATACATGTATTATATAGACATGCTCAAAAGAGCATTGATGGTAGGGATAGCATTCCTTAGTCACACGATGTGATCAAGGAATACCATTTTTATGTCAGTGATGATCATGAGCATGACACATTGTTTGTTCAACATTTCTTTGGGTTGATTTAGGATTCATTCAAAAAGAATGGGGTGTCATTTACAGAACACTGGATTTGGTCAGATGGGTGTGCGAGGCAGTTCAAATCGGCATGCTCCTTTTATTGGTTGAGTTGCCTTCATAAAGAGATAGGAATTTGACACACCTGGAGCTTTTTTGAAACATGGCACGGAAAGGGTGAACATGATGGAGTAGGTGCATGCATGAAACAAGCACTTTGGAGGTACCAAATGATTCATAGTGCATCTTGACTCAAGTGCTCAATAGAAGTAGTTGATTGGTGCATACAAAATTCGGGTCACCAAGGTCATGAACAAGCAAGGACGGTGCGCAGGTAGGAACAATATGTTTATATATTTCAGAAAACAACAACTTATATTTCAAAAAACAACAACTTAATTGAAATTTAATAAATGTGTTTGTATTATATATATATGTGTGTGTGTGTGTGTGTGTGTGTGATGTTTGTTATTCGATGCAATTTTTCTGGGATGTTTCCATTAGCAATGTGAATAGATCCATGCCATGGTATTGCGAGACCATACCTGGTATGAGAGAACTACATTCAGTTCATAGTAAAGACATGGGTGACATATTTTCCATTGAAACGAGGAAGTATGCGTGTTTCTGTGAGTTTTGCATTGACGCCAATGGACTTGGGGTTGAAAATTGCGTGAACAATGCATATGTAAAACAATGGAAATATGTCCCTCTTAATCCAAAGGGGCCACATCTATTTCCGATGTGGTAAGAGATGCACACTGACGAGGCACTGGTTTCACTAGATCATGATCGAGTTTCTGATTTGGTTAAGCAAGGTACATGATAGTTGATTGAATGTTTAAACTTCTAGTCTTGTACACATGCATATATATATTTAAGATTTGTTTAATATTTTAAAATATTGATGCAGGTGATGTATTTTTTGTAATTGCACCACCTGAAAATGACGAGCATGTGGCATACTTTTTGATGCGGTGTACACAAATCAAAAGCAGTATGGTGCGGCCCTATGTCGATGGAGAGTTCACGTACTGGGTTGGTGACCTAGTTGTGATGGGCCACGTTTTTGAAAAAGTGAGAAGACAAGGTGATTATATTATATACAAATATTTCATGCCTGAATATATATCTTGTTAGTACAGTCATTTGGTGGTGGCAGCTCAGATACATCTCATTGAAATCAAGGTGAAGAGGGGTGAACCAAAAATATGGAAGATGTCAATAGCTGACTATGATCGTATTATGGAGATGTGCATTCCTATAACCCATTGGTTGGATGAATGAAAGTTATATGTATATCACACTCTATTTTTTGGTGTATTTGTGCAAATACATGTATATCACACTCTATTTGTGTAAAGTTCTTAATTACATGTTACATTATAGACAAGTTGTAAATTGTAAACTTGTAAATTGTTAGTGATAAGCAATACAAAGAACAACACATACATTTATTGCATCCTCATTAAATCTACCAATTACAATTGATATTGATTGTAAGTTATGTTAAATTGTAAGTTTTGTTTGATTGACGATTTTGCAATCTTGTAATTTTTTTTACAAATGAAACCAAATTTAAAATTGTAATTGTAAACTTGTAAATTGCAATTGATATTAATTATAAGTTATGTTAAATTGTAAGTTTTGTTTGATTGACAATTTTGCAAACTTGTAATTTTTTTTTATAAATGAAACCAAATTTAAAATTGTAGCTGTAAATTGTTTTGTAAATGAAATCAAATTTTACATTGTAGTTGTAATTTGCACCTAGTAGATCTTACATTGTAAAGTTGTAAATTTTGTAGTATTTTAATTGTAAGTTATGTTAAAAATTGTAAGTTGCGTTCGATTGACAATTTTGCAAACACATAAACTTGTAAACTTTGTAAACATTGTAAATTTTGTAAACTTGTAATTTATTAAATTGTAAAATTGTACAATTTCATAAGATTGTAAAAACATTAATGATTGTTAAATATGTATTAATTGTAACTGAAAACAAACTTTAAACTAACTGCAAATAATTAAAACATTTAACAGACCATCATGTTAAAAAAAAAAGTATATATATATATTTTGATAATCATAAAGTACAAAATAATAAAGTCCACAAATAACACATTCTACAAATCACTCCTACGCCATTGATAGAAATATCAACCATCATGGCCACTACCGTCAACTGCACTATGCCCGTGGCCTTCTTGATGCACATCATAAAGAAAATTTCCCAGGTCTAGGAACTGCAGAAGTTAAAACTGTGAACTATGCAAGTCAGTTACATACCACATATTTAAATTGCATGTACAATGTGTCAAAATATTAAATATATATAAAACATAGATCTATGAACTCACCTCGCTTGATTCGAGTGTCAGGTTTGCGAGGCTGGGTATCTGCCGAGACGATCCTTCATCAAGACACGACTGATGAGCGACAACCCACTTATCCATAAACATCACGGTGTCTTCAACGCCCTCATTTACAGCTGCCTGTGTTTGCATCTGTTTCCATGTCATGAAAATATTTATATTAATGAATTACAATTTGAACATGTAAATTATAATCTGAACATAAATATGCAAACAATTTGAACATAAATAACTAGTACATCGTCGATTGGCGTGTCATGAGTAGGAGTCAGGAGGGACTGTGTAGAATCTTGTGCAATGCCCTTGCCTCTATCCTGTAAAATATGAACAAGATAAATGTCGAAAGTTAGAACAAACCAAAGTGGTGATGATGATGATGTTTAATGTCCACTAAGACCAAATGTGGTCTATTGGACCTAAATAAACTAATTAATTAGTTTGTTTTAAAATTGTATTTTTATGCTCAAAGAGTTTGGTGAGAAGCGTCCCAAGCTCACTATAATTTTGACAAGTTAAAAGGCTAGGAAGGTCGGTGTTGCAACAAAGATTATGAAATTGAGATCTAATGTGGGTGTACACAGGGCACTCTAAGAGGAAGTGATTTTAATCTTCAATGTTCATATTCTCACAAAGATGGAAGATCCTTTCAACCCATGGTGTTTTAGGAACTATCCAACGACCTGTTTCACTATGGCGCTCATGAGAGTTTGTTCTTATCTTGGCTATATTAGTTTTTTTATTTGAACTGGTTAAAACAGAGAGATAATTTTGATCTTCTAGAGTAGGGTTGATGACCTCCTTATAATATTTTAACTTTCTTTTAGCCTCTAAATATTTCTCACACCACAGTTTCTCTTTAAACTTAGAAGTACCAATATTTTTAATGTTATTAATATTTTGCGATGCAATATTTTTGTTGATCTCCCAGTGGTTTAACCAGGCCCTTGTATATTTATACCAACCTCGCTCGAGCCTAAGGTGGTTTTGGCTGGAATTAAAAGCTAGCTTAGGAAGTCCATGGTCTCCCATGTTATCGATTTTGTGCTTGCACAATAGGAGCCTATCCATAGCTAGGATCTCGAGAGGGGAAAGACCCACTTCTATAAGGAGAATATGATACAATGTATTGCTTTTAATTTTGAGGTTATATGATATAAAACACTTTTGTATTTGCTCAATATTTCTCTAAGATTCTCTAGAGCTGCAATCCCAAACCTCACAACCATACAAGATAACAGGAGAGACTAAAGTTTCAAAGAGGAACCTATTTTTATCCCACATCACAAGGTTTGCTTCTTTACAATTATTTTCAAGACCAAAGTAAGCTTTCCACCCTCCATTAATCCTTTTGTCAATTCTATAGTTCCAGTTGAGCTTGTGATGAATACCAATTCCTAGGTATTTGTAAGAAAACACTTCCTCCAAGTTGTTATTGTCATACACAAAATTAGCGTAAGTGTCCTTTTTGGATTTGATAATCATAACTTTTGTTTTGTCAGTGTTGATAGTCATACCCATGGTAGAGCAGAAATCCTTAAGAAGTCGTAGTTGCTTATCAAGATTAGATGGACACCTTGCCAGAAGAACAATATCGTCAGCATAGAGAAGAAGTATGATGACTATTCCAGCTAAGAACGTTCCAACACAACCTGCTTCTTCTAAAAAACCTTCTAGCTTATCGATGTAAATCCCAAATAGGGTAGGGGAGAGGGGGAAACCCTGTTTAACTCTGATATTACACTTAATATCTCTCGATTACATGTTCAACAATTGACTCATTTAGAAATTCAAATTTAGGATGACAGTTAACACATACCTTGTCGACGTGGGTGGACGGAACTGCATCAAGACCTCGAACATATGCATCATTGCCAAAAATGACCTCAATGAAACTGGGCTCCTGCATAGAGGTCTAACATAAAGCAAAGTATTATTTAAAAAATGATTCATTTGAGGATAAATTACAATAAATATATACCTGTCCCATCTGTTGAGGCCTACATCTATCATGCAGTCGATAATATGCATCACATGACATGATAGCATACTGCAACAGAGTGTCGTGATAAAAAATGTGGAGAATATCATTGGTCACCAACTGTAACTATGGCTCTGTAGGTGCAGTGGGTGCTCTGCGTCTCTCTTATTGCACAACCATCATGGTACCATGAATTGTCATGCATGTCACCTCTGTTAATGCACTACGCTCCTCAATCGCTAGCTGAGACGACTCAACTACATCATCTGTCCTAAGCATGGTCCTGCTAGGGTGACCTACCAAAGGATCTATCTCTGGCTGAGCTTTCGTGTCTCTCCTAGCCCCAGGACACGCATGACTGCGTCCCCCACCAGCACCATAGAAGATCAAGGGTGTGCTGGTGTAATCTGGGTGCATCTCTAGGACAAACTTTGCACATATATGTTCTGCAAAGTATAGTGGGAATTGGTTATGGTGGGGAAACATGCCCCATGCTCCAATAAACGTGTCATATGCATAAGGAACTGCAGCCTCTAGCTTAAAATCCTTGAGTTTAAGCGGTTGAACAATGATGCGGTTAGGAGGGATATCAAATAATGCTCCCTTCACATCATGCCCAATTGTTGCATCTCTCACCACTGCCCAGTTATCAGGACCCATCACTGCAGCCCTTCTTCTCTAACATGCAGTCGCCCAAAGAGAACTCAATGGTCCAATGGACCATTAGACCTTTAGTAGATTGTCCATTGCCTCTAACATCATCCACATCGAACGTGATGCAGGAGAGTGCTCTGAAATGGAGCAGACATTAATTCACAAATAGTCACACTAACTGGTAATGTCTTGCAGCGTGATATGTGTGATCTCATCCTCCCATGGTGATTCCTTGGGAGGGTTGAGGCCCTGTTGTGTAGTCGTGACACCTGGAAATTAGATGAAAACATAAATGTAAGTCAAAATACATAAATCAATTGTAGGTGAATCTGAAATCAATATAAATTAAAGGTACTAATAACTGAAAGAAAAATATATATGCATTTAATGTACCTGTCTCATGGGGAACCTCCCCACCAACAACAACAATATCCTTCTTGCCACTCACATGCACAGAGTGGCTGTCGCTCGGCTCCCCAGCAAGAGCGTGTGTCGGTGTAGGATGCCTAGGAGAACCTGTGAAAATAGAGACATACTAAAGCAATCGAGTCTGGTTGTCCTTTAGTCGAATCCGACTATCATTGTATAATGAAATATGAATAGTAAATAATATATTGGATGATGGGTAAAATGTACAATAAGCTCGCCTTTTATAGGCTTGAGCGTGAAGGGTTACACCCTTTCATATAATTAACTAATCTATTATAATAATTATTTTATATTCGTTACATTGCCACTCCCTTTAAGGAAGCTTTGTCCTCAAAGCTTAAGTATTTTCCTAGTGTTGTTCTTCATTTTGACTCGGTGTCGGTATTAGAATCAGACGAGGTCTCTTGTGCAAAGACTTGCACTTCCTTTCCATTGATGATTTTTCACTGTATTGTCTCATTGTTCCTACATTTGTGACCAGGGGTCCAATCATCACTGCATCGACGACATATGTTTTTCTTCTTTTTCTTTTTATTATCAGAGTAACCATTAGATTATTTTGATTTATTTTCCATTTCGTAGGCGTATGATTGAGGTTTGTGGCATTGATGGCTGAGAGACCAAGTATTTGTACAGTACCTACATTGTGTCTCTTTTTCTTGTCGATAATGGTTATCACCTTTTGTTTTTATTCCTTCCAATTTGCGTTCTGCGGATTTTGCTTTACGTCTTGCTACTTCTACATTAGGTATGTCATGTAACTTTAACTCTTTTTGGAGGTGTGGTTTAAGACCTCCTAAATAGGTTTCGAGTCTTTTCTTGTCAGACAACCCAAATACTCGTGTTGATAAGGATTCCCATTGATGAGTGAATTCCTCATTGTTTCCAACTTGCTATAGTCTGGTAAGTTTACTGAAAAATTCATCTTCTTTGATTCCTTGAAACCTATTAAAAAAATCATTTTTGAACAAGTTCTAGGTGTAGGTAAAATTATCTCTCTTCCACCATAAGTACCAATTATAGGCATACCCTTCCATATGCATTGACACATATTTCACCTTCTCCTCATCAGATTGAATGTTGTAAATGTCGAAGTATTCTTCTGCTTTGTTTAGCCAAGCAACGCATTGGTCTTCGCTCCCATTGTATTTCGACAACTCTATTTCGACAACATTGATTTCCTTTTTCCTTATGGTTTGATGGTGGCTTGGAATTGCTGGATGATGAAAGTGACATATCTGAATTGCTTCATTGTTGGCGATGATTTTTAGTTTTTCTTTTCTCTACTATCTTACTTATAGCGTCTATTTTGTTGTTTAATCGCGCCTCCATATCTGGCAGTACTTGTGTTTTTATCTCTTGCTTAAGCGTCACATTGTTAATCTTTATTTCTTTTTGCAATTCTTATTGATTCTTTGCGAGTGTTTCTTGGGTGGCAACATGAAATGAGGCATCTAGCATGTCTGGACTGTTGACGTGGCCCAGACTGGGTATGAACCTTTGTAACATATCGATTAATGTATTATGGTTCTGTGTCATGGTGCTCATGTTCTGTGTTATGGTGTTTATGTTTTGAGTCACGGTACTCATTTTGTCATCCAAGTCTTTTTGTTTTTCGTTTAGGATGTCAATTTTGTCATCGAGCCTCCTTTCTAGTACCACAATAAGCTCGTCTTTGAGTAATGTATTGTTATTTTGCATATTTTCCTTCAAGCATTTTAGGTTAGCGGCAGGGGACCTTATGTCCTTTTCCATTTTTTCAATTTGCTCTTTTAGCTTCGCCATGGTCTTGGACCTTGTATGCGACAGTGTGTATTTCAAAGCTATTTTGGCTAATAATATATTAATTAATTAATTAATTAATATTATTATTATTATATATATTTTTATAAACTATATTTTATTTGGTATATAGTTTTTTTTAATATTATTTTTTTATTTTTTTAACAAATATTATAATAATAAATATAATATTTGATTTTCTTTTTAAATATTTTATTATAAATATTTTATTTGGTATATAGTTTTTTTTAATATTATTTTTTTTATTTTTTTAACAAATATTATAATAATAAATATAATATTTGATTTTCTTTTTAAATATTTTATTATAAATATTTTATTTTATAATATATTTGAAATAAATATTAAGTTATAATATTGTATTATGTTATAATATGTTTATAACATATAATTTTTTTTTTTTGCAGGTCGTGGAGTTGGGGAATGTTGGCGCGCAAGGAGCTGCGTGGTATGAGGTGCGCAGTGAGGGTGATGTCAGGCGGGAGGGATGGTGATGGCAGGCATGAAGGGTGATGACATGTGGGAAGGAGGTGAAGGGCGGATGGAGTGGAGGCACCCGGTGGATGAGGTGCATGGTGAGGGTGAAGGTAGGCGCGAGGGAGGGTGATGGCATGCGTGAAGGAGGTGAAGGGCAGATGGAGTGGAGGCACATGGTGGATGGGAGGTGAAGGGTGGAGTAATATGGAGGGGTGGAAGGCCAGAGGAGGGTGCAGTGAGAAGGTAGCGCGAGGGGGAAGGTGGAGGTGGGAAATGGTGGCTGTGGAGCAGTGCGAGGAGTTGGGGTGTGATGGAAGCAATGGCAGGGGAGAGCATGCAATAGAGTGATGATTGGAGTGTAGGAGGATGGTGTGTGGAGCCAAGGAATGTTGGAGAGGGTTGGAGGGACGTGTAGGAAAACCAGAGGAGAAGAGTGGAAGCGTGTGAGGAGTGGGGCTGGGGAGGAGAGGAGATGTAGGGAGTTTTGGGAAGCTGGGCGCGTGGAGATGAAGGAGCAGGTGGGAGAGTGAAGGCAACAGAGAATGAGAAATGGGGTGGTATGAGTTTAAATGAGAGAGGAAGGATGATCTGAATCTGAGCTCAGGCCGAAGGAGCGAATCCGCTCTGATACCAAATAAAGCAACCAAGTCCGGTTGTCCGTTAGTTGAATCCGACTATCATTGTATAATGAAATATGAATAGTAAATAATATAATGGATGATGGGTAAAATGTACAATAAGCTTGTTTTTTATAGGCTTGAGCGTGAAGGGTTACACCCTTTCATATAATTAACTAATCTATTATAATAATTATTTTATATTCATTACACATACAAGTTGATGACTAAATATACACATGTGAAACAATTTAATTTTATGTAACTAACAACAAAGAGTACATCATGCACAATTGTATCCTTACGAGTCCTCTGCCGACCTCTAGGGCGAGGATTGGTTGCAAATCCACCAATGCTCTGCCTTCGGTGAACCAAAGAACCCTGCTATGGAGATGCATCTGCATGAAATAAGGCATAATAAATGCAGTCAGCATACAATATAAGATAAATGATAAATATGTCAATAGTAAAGATGTAGATTTGAGATGATTAATATATCATCACATGGTGCGCATTAATAATGGGAGAAGGATCATGAGTGTGAGAGCAATCAATAAGGAAATGAAACATGCAAAGGTTTTTTTCACAGATAGTTGAGCTTGATCATTCGTGTCATGTGTGTGAATGCAAAAGTGTTCTTGGGACTCATGGTTTTCACTTAGTTTGAAGCTATAACTTTTCATCCCAAACTAGTAACAGTCTCTAACTTTTCATTTCATTTTTTTAAAACTTTACCTATACACATAATTTATGTCGATATCATTTTTTTTCCACTAGGTACAAGTCAACCATTTCATCAAAGATATTCTGAAAAGATACAACAATATGTTCAACATGTCTACCTATCTCGATTTTTTTCCACTAGGTACAAGTCAGTCATGCCATGTGCTTTAGTCTTGTTTTGGCCTACAATAGGGAATGTTGGTTGCTTGTGGATCATTGTTGGTGGAATGTATGTTTGTTACAAGATGCTAGAGATTCTATGATATTGTCCTAGGTAACTTTGATTCACACTTGAATAACAAGTTTCATGTTTTTTTTTTTCTTTTTTTGTTGAAAAACAAGAAAAGCCACAATAATTAGATTTGAGTTTCCTTAAAACAAAAATAGTTCCACTTCTTTATAAGTTCAAATCAAAACTTATATATTTTATTAATAATTTCATTTTTTTCTAAAAAATATTTAAAATATTAATTTAATTTTCTAAAATTTAAAATTAAAATTTATATATTTCATTAACTCTTTGATAAATATTTAAAAAAATTATAATTTTAAACTAATTTTTAAAATTATAATTATGTAAATTAATTTATTTACATTTTAAAAATATAATTATATTTTTAAATTAATTTGTGAAATTATAATTATGTCATTAACTTTATCTTTACAAATGAAATCTTATACTCCAATTAATATAGTAGGTTAATTATTTCATTTCAACTTTTTAAATAAATATAATTTAAATTTTTTATGCTTTAAAGTCACAACTTATGTTTTTAATTAATTTTTTCATCCATTCTTTTAAAATTAAATTACAATTCCAGTTTTCCATAATTTAATGTATAAATTTATATTTTTTATTATTAATATATTTTGTTTATTTTAAAATATTCTAAATTTATAATTTTTAAAATGTTGAATATAAATTTATATATTTTTTCTAAAAAATATAAAAAATATAATTTTATCTTAAATTATGGATTTCTATTAAATTTTTAATTTGATATTTAAAAAAAATTAAATCATGAATTTCTATTAATTTTTTAATTTTTTAATTAAAAGGAAATTCTATTTTTTCATAATTTAAAATCAAATCTTATATACTTCATTAGCTTTTTATAAATTAAAATTCAAATTTACACAGTTATTTATTATTACTTTTTTCCTCAAAAAAGGATGATCCACATTGTCATAATACTTTTGTTCGAGCTTCAATAAAACAAAAATGCATAAGTACACTTTTCAATAAACTAAAATCAAAATATGGCAACTAATAAGTCAAAACATACATATAAGATTTTATTATGAAAACAATATTTATAAGAAATATAAATATGAATTAATATAATATTATAATTATAATTATAATTATAATTTAATTAAAGAGTTAATAGTTAAAATAAATATGATAATGATGATAATGGTTAACGTCCACTCAGACCAAACTTTGGTATATATATATATATATATATATATACATATATATATATATATATATATCAACATATTTAAATTAAAATATATGGGTTGTTTAGATAAATGCTTCCAGNTTTAAGGTTCATGATTGTCTCGCGTCCAGGGTTTGGATTTTTTCCAATCCTTAGTGTATTCTCGGAGGATTGAAAAAAATTGGGCAGCATTTGTGCTTGCCCGACATGCATTTAAAAATTAAATCGACAACATAAACGCTCCCGATTGATAGAAATATTTATACAAACTATAAATTTATATTTTAAATTTAACAAATTGGAATTTTTTCAATCCTCCGTGTATTCTCGGAGGATTGAAAAAAATTGGTCAACATATCTGCTTGCTGGGCACACATTTAAAAATTAAACTGGCAGCATAAACGCTACTGGTTGAAAAAATATATATAAAACAATTTTTTTTTTAAATAAATAGCAAATTTCAATTACAATTTTATAAAATTCCGGCAACATTTCTGCTTGCCAGCACACATTTCAAACATATTAGACCAAAACAACTAACCTAAAAACATCTATAACAATAAAAAATTTCAATTTTAACCTAACATTTTAGAACTTTAAAAACAAAATCCATTTAAATTTCCAAAAACAAGGTTTGGGTGTTACCTCTCTGCTCCAACATCGTGGTGAAAGGTAGGGGTGGTCGTGGCTTGCGCTGTAGCTCGGTCAATTTTTTGTGGTTGTGCTACAGCTCAATCGAGGTCATTCTATGAAGAAAATGAGAAATAGGCCGCCACTTTTTGCAACTTTTTTATAATTTTTTTAACAGAGACCTCAGTCGAGGTCGGTAGCTTGATCGAGGTAAGGAGCTCGATCGAGGTTTTATTAAACCCTTAATCGAGCTATTAGTAAACCCTCGATCGAGGTCTTAACACCTGGATTGAGGGTTTATCAAAAGCTTGATCGAGGGTTTAATAAATCCTCTATCAAGCGTTTCTTAAACCCTTGATTGAGGTATCAAGATCTCAATCGAGGGTAAGTTTTTTGCATTTTTCCGAAACCGCCTTGCCAAAAATTGTAACCGACCTCCATGGATGCACCCTTAAATAGAATAAGGTTGATAATATTCATGGTGTTATTATAATGATAATGGTATTCTAATGAATAGGTCATGTTGTTCTATTCTATTCATAAGAATAGTATGATGATGGTGCTATAATGATGATGATAATCTATGATGATTATATAGTTTAATTTATAATATTACGATGTCATGAGGTAGCATGCAATTGTTTAGTATTCATGATTCTATGATAGAAATGATGGTGGATAATAATGTCATGTCACTTCATATTCATGATGACGATGTATGTTTTCATGATGACATGTGATAGCATGTAGTTCATTGATACTCTTAGTGATGTTATCATTTATAATAACATGTTGTAACATGTGGTTTCTTGGTACTCATTATGATGGTATATTCTTATAAGGGCATGCAATAGCATGTAGACCTTTGATATTCATGTTCATAGTATATGTTCTCTAAAAAGTTACAATTATGACTATGAATTCTTTGGCATGACACGACATGGAGTTTAACAAGAAATGCACTCAAAGGCCTAGAGGTCTGAATCATTCCAAGATCTCGTGGGATCCCATAACCATGGGGGAGATGGGATACTAGTGATACCTTATGGGCTGGGCTACGACCCGACAAATAACCCTATGCTAGTGGTTCCTTTCCTCTATACAGTTGTTGATAGTCCATGGCTTGAGGTATTTCACTAGGATGTAGGTATATGGAGAAGGAAATTTGATGCCTAGGGTTGATTGCCTTGTTGGATTTGTGGAGGGATTTTTGGGCCAACCTTACGAGATGCCTGCTGTGTGTGGTTTAGCGCATTGGTCCAGATGCCTGGTACCCTCCAAATGATTCCTTAAGGCCATAGAGCACAACTAAGGATGAAAGGCCTTAAGCCTTATATTGATGCCATATGTTGAGGATATAGTGAAATTTATATGTGCACCTCCTCGGAGCTATGATGAAACTTTTGATGCATGTTGCGGTCACACTGTATTGGGTGACCCTTATACTAGTTGCATGATCCCAGTGGATCTCCTAATCGAATGAAAAATAAAATATTCAAATGTTGATTGAAAGTACACAGTTATATAGAGCTCATTGAGAGATTTTGGCGAAACCCGTTTCATCATAAATGGACTTCAGACATGAAATATATCACATTATGCCAGTTTTGATACATGGAATAATAATATTTCAACACGTGGGAGGTTCATCGCACAATTGGCATCCGAGTTGGTGGTAACAGGGTCTATTTCCGACATTGGGATCGAAACATCGGTAAGAACCGAGTGTGTTATTTGGAGTTTCAAATTTCGACTTTTGCAATCAGGATCGACCAAGTCGGGATCAAAATGTCGACAAGATTGTTTGTGGTATTTGACAGTTCCAACTTCCTACTTACAAAATTGGGACAGTTGGCATCGACACAGTCGACATTGAGACAGTCGGGATCGACATAGTGTAAATCAATGTTCCAACATAACCAACAACGAATTTACATCAATGACCAAGAATGAATCTGGAAGTTATGACTACGAATTTGTTTTTTCAATATGACATAGATAATTTCCAGTATTTCTAATTCATGATTGGCACTAAGCCTATGCCTTTGAACTTGGGATTGATCATGAAGGATAATCTTGGCATGGAATCATATTTCATACCCAAATGGACGCGACACCTATAGATCCAGAAACCATTCCAATTTCCTATTTAAGCCAAAGTTGGGACACATTCAAAAAAGGGGGTTGAGCATTGATGGTTGGAAAAATCATTGTTCGATATAGTATCAAAGTTCATACGATTCTAAGGTGGATCCATGTAGTGTAGGAGACGAAGTGTTTCTTACTATGTGTCGGAGGGGGTATTTGGCAAAGTTCAGAGTTGTATTGTGTAGAATGATTATGTTATTAACAAATAGAATTGTAGAGAAACGTCTGTGTTGATGTAATCAGACAACAATTGAAGAATTAATTGAATCAATCGCACTAGATGTGGAACCAGATATGTAGGCTTTTAGTTCCAAACTATGTTATCAATTGTCAGTATTCAGTTTATGGTTTACATTTGTGTTTTATAGCATTCTTGTTATTTCTACATTACGATTTAAAATAATTGCCATTTTTTAATTCTTCTTCAAAGAGTCTATTGCTTGGAAATCATTCACACAGAGAAATAAAATTTCATGGTTAAAACGATCTTGTAATATTTCATATCATTGCAACAGAGGACTCATTCCATGAGAAGCGAGACAATCTAGAGTATTGGGGGTGTTCAGAGATTGATTAGATGGTATGATTTTGGTTGAGGGTGTGTAAGGGATGAAGCAAACCTAGATGTGGATATGATTTTTAAATTATGTGTTGAATGACGCATGATTGTATGATAGACTTAATGCATATGTTATGATTTGATTGCATATTATACACCTAGTAGGATTAACAAGAGCATGTAGTAATTAAGGTGCTAATTGATATTAGTGCAGGTGTATGATTTATGGGTGATGGCCACAGGTATAAGTCTTCACCACCACAATAGTATAGTTATCTAGGTACATATTGTATGTTGATCAAGCATGTAAATTATTTTTCATTTATGTGAGTTGTAACTTTAGGTCATAGTTCTTTAAACAAGGGGTGTATGTAACACCTCAATCAGAGATAAAATACTAAATATGCTAAATATGTTCCTTAGACATAATGTTATGTATTATTAAATAATATTTAAAAGAAAATAAAAATAAGCAAAAGAAGGGAATGCCAATTAACTAATAAATAGACTAATTAAAAAGAAGATAGGTTTATAAAAACAATGAAATTAGATTAAGTGCATGGATGACAAGTGGTACTGTCATCCATGCAAAACTAAGAAAACAGATTTTAAATTAGAGATTAAATCCATATAACGGGGGGTTCCTCTCTGAGAGAGAGGGTTGGAAGTTTTTTTCAAACTGCTTTCCAATAGGTATAAAAAAAGATGAAATTAAATTAAATGCATAGATGACAAGTGGTGTCATCCAGGAAAAAAATAAGAAAATGGATTTTAAATTAGAGATTAAAGCCATATAAGGGGGTGTTCCTCTCCAAAAGGGGGGGTTAGAAGTTTTGTTCAGACTACTTATATATTTTATGCTCATGCTACATTTTCATTGTCTTCTATTCTTTCTCTCAGTGCTTGCATCTCTAGATGATACACCCAATTAATTTGTATTCCTCAATGCTTCTTACTAAAACTACTATACATTTGAAGACCCGTGATTAATATCTATGTTTATTGGTATTTTTCCAAAAGAGTATCCACAGCATAAATGGATTGATTCAACTCAAAAGGTCAAAGAGATATATTGATTTGCATATCCATACAAAGGGATTCTTATTTGCTTTATTTTCTAATCCTTGAGATCAAAAGGCAATTGTTAAATTTGGAGTTTATTTTCTAAATTCAACAAGTTTTTAAAGTAGTAAATTTTGAATTGTGTTGCTACATATCCATCTTCAACTTCACTCTCATATTCCTTGTCTGGTTCTAAGCCACTTTATCTGATATGCAAATCTCATTGTATGCTTTCTAGTGCTTCAATTCTTATCCTCGGTGATTGTAATTCTTTGTTCACAACTATCTTTCTATCTCTCCTTGTCTTTTTCACGAAATATTGGATTATGGCCATTTTTTCATCTTCTCTTATCCTTCATCTTTCTCAACTCTCTCTTCCAAAATTTCCAAACCTGCTACAATACCAAATCGCATAGTTGATGGTGCAATGCACCCAATTCATTGATATCTTATACTATATAGAATTATTCACAATGATTTGCAATGAAATGGATTACATCAAAGATGAAATTTACATGATCTACAAAATGTTGTGGATATTCCATTAGAACAATTCATCGCAATAAATCTTACAACTTTATGCAAACTCTTAGTTATGCAGTGTTTACTAAAGAATTAAGTTTCATTGTTATTATCTTAATCTCATAGAATGCTAAAATAAAGTATTGGGCATGTGTTATACTCTTTTCATGTGTGTGTGTATGAGGGTGGGGGGTGGGCTTGTCGATGATGTTCCTGGTGATCCTTGTTGAAGCCTTCATGAAACAAGACAACGGGTTGTTTTTGATGTTGAAAATGGCTGAATGACCATTTTCCACACGAGCGCAGTGAGCCCAAAATTTTGGTTGTTTTTTGCTATTTTGGGGATTTTTCTAAGAATATGTAATTTAATCTCAGTTAAGGGATTGGGGTCTATTTTCTAATTCTAGTTAACAGATTAGGGTATTGGATGTTGTGGAATACCCATATTTTATTGTGAGTTATTCATAATGATAAGGAGAAAATAGGAGGTATGGCTCCAAGATTTGTTGATTTTCCCGGTTAATGGTTTCCAGGGTAAATATCCATGTTTTATGTGTGTATGTTGTGGTGTAATATTCTATTTTGCTTAAAGAATATGTATGCTTTGCTTCTCTACACATGTTTAAAACTTACATAAACTGATATTGAAAGGAAAATAGAATGAGAAAAATGGCACATCCAAACAAATAACACAAGATATACCATGTGAAACTCCATTGTTGCAAAAACCCAACAAAAAATGAGGATTATTCTTTGCTCTTTTCTTCTCAAATATGAAATGAAAATACAAATCAATTGGTACTCTATGGAGTTACCTATGCCATTCTGGCCAATATGACTCCTACAGAATATCCTACTTCCTTTGTTATGCTCTAATATCCAGTCCTTGGCTCTTGCTCAACTATGGAACAATATTATAATTCCATAAGAATGAAAGCTCCATGTCTTCTCCAAGTGGCCCAATATTTAATGATGTGTCCATAGACATATACAATTAGTTTTTAGGGTTTTTTCATGCTTCAACTCCTGATTAGGGGTAGGGTTTTAAAATCTAAATAATTTTCTTGGAATTCCACACATGACTAACTACACATGTGTTGGTAATGAGAGCTAATATGGAATCCACTCAGTACCATGGTGGCTAACATGATAGGTCAAATTGTAGGAGACATAACTTCCTCATGCAAACTCATATTGAGGTGATATTTATGTCATTGGAAATATCTCGGAGTGTAGAATAGTGTCAAGGGGTATGACCTATGCTCATAAAACTATGACCCCCAAAAAATAACATAAGCCATCAGAAGGTTCTAGACCCAAAAAAAAATCAATTAAGCCATCAGAAGGTTCTAGACCCAAAAAAACGTCATTTAAGCCATCGAAAGGTCCTAGACCCCAAATATGCAAAATAATATCTGCCCCTAAAATGCACCCTACAAGCCAATTCATCCATAATTTCCACCCATAAAGCACCAAATAAATGACCAATCATATAATGATCCATTTCATATCATTACACCTTAAAATGCTTAGTATTCTCACAAATAAAATATAGAACTAGTTTCACACATATAGGTGAATAAGTCTACTTGTTCTCATTAACCTAAATATCAATACATGTATAAATTTTCAATAATGCTCCTCTAAAGATATGCCCTAATTATTAACTCATCTTTACGAATCTAGAGTAAGGTTAACTAATTAACTTGATCCTCTTTATTGGAATCCAAGTTGTTTCATGTGCCTTATCCATTTCAAAATTGTTGTAATTAACATGCACATGTTGGCTCACGAGTCATCTTCCATGTAAAATCCTTTATCTTCACTTTGCACTTTTTTTAATGCATAACATTACTCTTAAAAAGGGCTCCTGCATATGCTTATTTATGTCCTTTGCAGGGAAAATTTTAAGAACCCCCAAATTTATATGTATAATAAATGGGCGAATCCACATGATACATAGAAAAATTTGAAGGCTATTTTATTAATCATAAAACATGCATATAAAATATTTTGGCGATTTTTTTCACAAATTTCTACAATCTTATAAAATCTGGGCGAATCTTTCATAGAATTTTAAAATATTGTAAAATGTTGGCGAATCCTTCACAAAATTATAAAACCTTGTAAAGCCTTGGCGAATATTTCATAGAATTGTTTGTATAAAATTATCTTAAAGGTATTGGTTGTCATGTGCAAAAGGATTTTCTTAGATGTAAATATCATAAGAGAAATTTGGGTTTTGGGAAATTAAGCATTTTTTTGAAGCAATTGGGGCTACATAGGAGGGTACATTCATTCGATCAAAGTGGAAATTATCCCTACTTAGCACTAGACTAGACTAGTTGGTTGTACTTAATCATTTTTCTTCTTCAATTAAGCTTTAATTTACTTATAGTGAGGTGGTTAATGGGGCGTGTCTCTACAATATAGTTTTCTATTTTTATTAATAAGAAAAGATAAACTATTTGTTTCAATGGTGTGAAGACATAGGTTGTTGAGATTTCCATTCAAAGAGATAAATTTCTAAGAATTCAAATACCTAGGTTTTTTTTGTTAAAATCCAATAAGTATGGAAAAAGGGATTAGGGTTGGTTAATAGATAAAATATAAGCTTAAATAAATCATTACAATAATAAATAGTATCAATTGGTGTTCCATTGATTCTAGTTAAATCCATGCTAGAGGCTATTCTAGTCTTGGCACTTGAAGGCATCAAGAAGAGGCTTATAAATTTATTTGGTATAGAAAATGAAATAATGAATGCATCCCATTAGTTAAATGGAAAAAAACTACAATGCCAAAGGAATATCGAGGTTGGGATCTAAAAAATATGTAAGTCTTTTTTTTCTTTCTAGAAACAAATAATTTTTGTAAAGTACAAAAGAGGTTTTATGGATATGTGTTTTAGAACAAAAATACATTGTTTTAGGTTCATTTATTGATTGGATGAGAAAATAAATAAAATCCATAAGAAATGTATCTGATCAATGGAAAGATTTAGTAATATCATTTACAATGATAGGTGACCATGTAGATTGCAAGGTAGGCTTGAGAGAAAAAGTGAGACCGGGATCAACTTCTATTCTAGGTTTTGGAGAGGGTTATCTATTGATTGATGAAACCATTAATTGTTTACATTATAATGGCTTCTTCACTTTATTCAAGTTGCAAATGAAGCTTCCACAAGTATATGGTTACAAGGGTGGTGAATGTCTAAATTACTAGTTCTATATCGTAATCTGATAATTGAGTGGAGCTATTTTACTCAAGTTTGTAAGAAATGACATATTAGATTGAAAGAGGTCCTAGACGATCTAGCTTGGGAAAACAATAACATAGGAGGTGAATTTAATACAAATATTGGGTATAAAGTGATGTTTGATCCTACAAATATTGGGCGAACATGGTAGAAAAAGCATGTCTAGAAGATGAAGGCTCCTAAAAAGTACAAGTACCTCCTTTAGTTGATTTTGAAAAATAAGGTTCCAACTTGGGATTTGTTGCAACTAAGGAAAGATGGACCCAAATATATGTATGAACTGTGGAAATGGATGTGAAACAAATTGTCAAAATTTTATTCATTTCCCAGAATATATGACTCAATATGAAAAATGGGTGGCATGAAAATACAATTGTAGAGTGTCTCAAATCTTGGTTATGATAAAATAATTAACAAAGTACAAAGAAATACCATGTTTGGTCTTGTGGGGTATTTGGTTGACATCATACTTACCATTTTCAAAGATAGGTCTATTCCATTTTTTAAAGTATATTCATAGGTTTATGGTCTAGGACTAAAATACATTACTTAAGAAACAAAAAAGGTGACAAGACTATTGAGGGAATAAAAATAGATAAATCTATCACTTGGGAAATTTTTTTATGGGGCATTGGGTTTGGATCAAATAAATAAAAAAACACTAATGAAAATAAAGTTATTGATGAAACATGCTTTTGAATTTGTGGATTTATGGCGGTTCTTTTTTAGCTATTTAATGGATGACTAGAACTTCACATACCAAAATATGTCATCCTTAGGCATTTGGGTGACAACCTTAATGCTATTAGTGCCACACTTGATCATATTTATTTTTCATGTGTATAGGGAACTCAATATAGTGGTTGACAAACTATCAAAGAAAGACTTCATATTCAAGAAGGCCAAATGATTTTAATTGAGCTCAACATGGATTTTTTTGTGAAGACTCTTCACTCAATCTAAAATATTTGTTTATGTTTATGATTTTTGTTTTTGGATCAAGATGTAACCATTTGTTACAATGCTAGGGGCATTGTAAAATTTCCTCATGTAATTTTTTGAATGAACAATCTACATTTAGAAGAGATATCTTACCTCTCTCCTTTATGAGTTTTACTAAATAATATTTATTAGATGCTTATCTTTAAACTTTAAGGAAAGACATCTTATGAAGTGTTTGATGCACTTAAAACATATAATTTTCATTTATTTAACAATATAAATTATGTTTTTTTAACATAAATTTGCTTTTTAAAAACTAATAAAAAAACTAATATATTAGTGATCAAATATAAAGCAACATTTTGTTTTGTATTAAAAAAATACTATTTATTTATTGAAAGTTATTATACTTGCCACAGTAGGTAGGTATATAGTGATCGGTTACCATTTGACCTTTTATTAGTTGCCCTTTGACCAAAAATTTAAAATCTGTTTTCTAAAGTTTAGCTTTGGAGTTTGCCAAAAAATATTTTAAATTTTAATAAAAATATTTGCCTTTGCTATTTTGTCAACTTCTAATTGGCCAATCAAGAATGATGTCAGCTTTGAAGTTTGGTATCTGGTTTTCACTTGACACATGGCTACTATGACATCAGCATTTATTTAACATTTAATGTTTAGTGTTCAACACAAACGCTATTAATAAAACATGCGCTGACTATTCATCGACATATCTCAGAACTGGAAGCGTTCCTTAAACAACCGTCATTCCCTCAATCTTACCGTCAAGAGCTGCAGCGTGAGCACGAGAGCCGTCCATCATCATGTTCAAGCTTCAAATCTTATCACCGATTTTCATTCTCTACACTTTTATCAGTATTTGGTGTTTCACTTTGCTTCCGCATACTGAGTCAGCAGCAGTCATGGCCTCAATTGAAGGTAAGCACGGAATATAATTCCAAAAAATCTCATGTCTTCTGTTTTTATAAATAATTTTCTTTTGTGGATCAATCCATTTCCTTTTCCTGGTGGCAGTTGACGTATTAAAGTCACTCGCTCAGGGGTGGAGTACTACAGGTTCCAATTCTGGTACATGGAATACGTGGAACCTTACTGGAGATCCATGCACTGGACAAGCCATAGATGGCACGGATATTATCGATACCTCTCTGAATTCTGTCTTCAAGTGTAATTGCAACTTCAACAACGGATCCACTTGCCATGTTGTGCAAATGTTAGTTCTCTTGCACAGTTTGATTTTTTCAGGTTATTAAATTATCTGCTTAAATTAGATTCAATGCACCGTGTGACTGTTACACTTGCGGCCTTTATTGATTTTAGATGTGAGCCCAAAGTGGCATCTTTTCAAGCCAGATTTGCGAAATTCAAGTAATTTAACCCATTAGAGGCCTTCTTTCTTGCAGAAAAGTTTATCAAATGGATATAACAGGACAAATTCCGGCAGAACTGGCTAACCTGACCTACCTTTCGCATCTGTAAGACTATTCTGATTTTTCAGTGAAATTGAATACAATTCTGTCCAATAGATGCAGGGATTTGTCGTTTTTAAGTGAAAAAAAGGAAAACCGGTACAAAATAGCCATATATCATGGCTCTGGTTTCCAAAATCATTGACTAGTTAAATAATTTCACAACCACATGGCATGACCAGCCAAAAAACGGATTAGTCTTCCCTGTTTAAACAATGTCTGTAAATACTATTTTATTCAACTTGTTTATAAAGATCAAATTGTTGGAACTTGGAAGAATTCATGAAAATGCAGTCGGGTGTTGCTGATGGCTGCTCAGCAAGCAAATAAATTAATGTTTTAAAATAGAGATGCATTTGGTCACACGCTATAAATTACGTTGTGACTTTGATAGCTTTAGTATCCTTCCTTGTTTAAACAATGTCTGTAAATACTACTGGAAGAATTCATGAAAATGCACTCGGGAGTTGCTGATGGCTGCTCAGCAAGCAAACAAATTAATGTTTTAAAATAGAGATGCATTTGGTCACACGCTATAAATTACGTTGCGACTTTGATAGCTTTGGTATCCTTCCTTGAGCATGCATTTATCTTATTCTCTGATCCCTGTCTCTGTCTCTGTTCAATCATTCTTGTCTTATATTGCTCTCAGCTTACCCAGAATGGAAAGCATGAAGGTGCACTTTCTAGGGATTCTTGTGTTGACTGCTGTTTTGCTGGAGACGACAGATGCAGTCTGCAATAAAAGGATGAGTTCAAGGAATCGTAGGGTTCCTTTAAAACCTTGCAGGAATCTGGTATTCTATTATCATGATATCCTTTACAACGGCTCTAACGATCATAATGCAACATCTGCGCTTGTGGCGGCTCCCAAAGGGGACAACCTTACCGCTCTCGTTAGCAACCATAATAGCCACTTCGGACAAATGGTGGTATTCGACGATCCTCTCACACTCGACAATAATCTACACTCCCCTCCAGTGGCCCGAGCTCAAGGATTCTATTTCTATGACATGAAGAACATCTTCGGCGCTTGGTTTTCATTCACGATTGTGCTCGATTCTAAAGATGACAAAGGCACTATCACATTGGCTGGGGCCGACCCAGCGACTGTTGATGTCAGAGATATGTCAGTTGTAGGAGGCACCTGCGATTTCTTGATGACAAGAGGAATCGCCACCCTCACCACCGATACGTTCCAGGGAGAAGCTTATTTTCGTCTCCGCCTCAATATTACACTCTACGAGTGCCACTGATCATTAGCTTGAACCATTGTCAGCAATGGAAACGAACAGGAAACGAGAAGCCTGAAGTGTAGTGTACTGTACTGTGTAGACGGTGATATAACGTCTCAAGTGTTGCTTGACTTGTTTTTCTAGTATCAGTATCAGTATCAGTGCGGTTGCCTCTTTCGTCACTGTGTGTTCTGCTTTGTTTTTAATAAGATGACTTCTCACCTCTTCGTTGCCTTTGTGTTCTGGTTTTCATGAGTATGATTAAAGATCGGATGAAATTTTTTAGTTTGAATATTTAGTAAGCGATATTATTAATAAATAATATTGTTTATGATAGGAGTTGTGGTTGGCTCTTTCATTGCTTTGTGTTTTGCTTTGCTTTGATTAAGATTGAATGAAATTTTTTAGTTTGAATTAACTAATGACTTATATTGTTTGCTTTTATTAAGATGATTAAGATAAAACATTTAGTTTGAATTAACTAATAAGTTATATTGATTAATGATATAGCTTACAATACGAGTGGACTCATGTATATCAAATTTTTTTTAGTTTGAAATTTTTAATTTAAATTAATAATTTGTCTATTATTATGTATAGACATATTTTATTGCAGGTAATATTTTTAGAATATTTGTTAAACTGATTTAGAATTTTTATAAAATTTATAAACTTTGTTATTATTTGTATAATATTGATGATTAAATTTTTAATTTAAGAGTTTGAATATTGAAGGCAATATATTTTATTATTAGAAATATTTTTCTTACCTTAAGTATAACTAGACCTTAACCATCATCACTATCATAATTAAAACTAATTGAAATTATTATTTATGGATTTTTTTACTAGAAATAATGCTCATTGTGATTGACTTAATAAATCATGTTTAAATTGTAGATAAATAAATGATAACAAATTTATTAATTTGTTAATATGCTTTATGACCAACATAAGCCAATCTTAACCTAATCTATCAAGCACCAAGCACCCCAGAGATCTAATTTTTGACAAATCAAAATCAAAATAGAATTCGATTAAAATTTGACAAGTCAAAATTGAATTCCATATTAATATTAGAATTTGATATATTCAAAATTATGTACTTATTTCTACTAAAAAGCTTAGAGTATATTATTTGTATAACAATAATTTATAATTATGATAATGGTGGTGGTGTTGTTAATGTCCACTCTTAGAGTATATTATTTGCATAACAATCATTTATACTTATGATAATGATGGTGGTTGTGGTTAATGCCCACTCAAGCCACTTTGGCTTATGAGATAGAGAAAATTTACTTGGATTGATGTAAAATTTTATTCATATGCTCAAAAAGATTATAAAGAAAAGTTTATAGGTAGACATAGTTTTGCTATGTTAGAAGGTTAGGGAGGTTTGTACTATAGAAACAATTATGAAATTGCTATCTAATGTGGGTGTACACAAGACACTCTAAGAGAAAGTGACTTTCACCCTCAACGCTCATAGTCTCATGGAGATAAAATCCTTTCCACCCATGGTGTTTTAGAAATTGTCAAGTGTCGTGTTTCACTATGAAGCTCATGAGAGTTCATTTTTATCTTGGCAATATTAATTTTCTTCTTCGAACTAGTTAAAATAGAGAGATTATTGATCTTTCATATTAGGGTTAATGACCTCCTTATAGTCTAGTAATTTTCTTTTAACCTCTAATTCTTTCTCACCCCACATTTTCTCTTTAAATTTAAAAGTGATAATATTTTTCATGTTATTGATATATGCAAAGTGACATTTTTTTCAATTCCCAATGGCTGCCCTAAGCCATGGCATGTATTTATACCATCCTCTTGAGGTTATACGTTATGCAACAGTTTTGGATTTGCTTAATGTTTCTCTAGGGTTCTCTAGAGCAACCCCAGACTTCACAATTGTAAATATATGATAATGAGAGTGAAAGAGTTTCGAAAAGGAACTTATTTTTATGTCGCGGCACAAGGTTTTCTAATTTACAATTGTTTTCAAGACAAAAAATAAGATTTCCACCCTCCATTAATCCTTTTCTTAA
>LPNX010244709.1:611251-624042 GCA_001517045.1 Pseudotsuga menziesii
GTGCCCTAGGGGTTTTTTACGGTGTTGAATTTGTTTGTATCATCAAATTCACCATTAAAACACAATTAAAATTAGATTTTGCAAAATTGAAAACATCAGTTTCCGACAAAAAGCCCCATCCAGGTAAAATCATGCAAGAAGTAACAACAAAGTTCGATAGCTCATCATCAATTTAGACCAAAATATTGTGCAAGAAGTAACGACATGGTTTTGGTGAGGGTGTCAGCAAAGGATATATTGTTTGACCATGATTTTGTGCAGCGGTGCAAAGGGAAATTGATAAATTGGTCTACACCATGGGCATTACGGTGAGGTATTGATTTTGTTGTATTGGATTTCTCTTATTATTTATTTATGATTAAATTTATTGAAAATATAAATGTGTGTCTATTGTTTCTTGTATTGCATGGTGGAATGTTGTCACAAGTACAAAACAGGTGATAAGTGACTAAAAAATGACTAAAAATGGGTGATACATGACTAAATTTGGTCACGTGACCACTGATCATAAATTAGAAGTCACATAAATTAGAAGTTAGATAGTTGTAAGAATACACTTTCTACAAGTTGCTATTTTCATATACAAAAGTAGCATACAAGCGACCTTCTTGGACTTGATAATTATAACTTTTGTTTTGCTGGTGTTTACAGTCATACCCATATTAGAGTAGAAATCCTTGAGAATCATTGCTTATCAAGATCAAATGGACACCTTACCATAAGAACAATATCATTAGCATAGAGAATGAGGATGATGACTATTCTAGCTAAGGTCATGCTAGTGAAACCTACTTCTTCTAAACAACTTTCGAGCTTATCGATGTATATGCTTAAAAGGGTAGGGAAGAGGGGGAAACCTTGCTTAAATCCAATATTAAAATTAATATTTTTCAGCCATTGGTCATTTCCCTTAAATTTCCATTTTTTCATCTAAACCTTTTCCTCCTTTTGATAAGAATGGAGTTTAGTTTACTATTTCTTTATTGGATTGGAGTTTAGTTTACATATAAACATTTTCTAGCATATAAATATTTTTTCACCTCATATATATTATACATTTAAGCAATTGATGTTCATCTAACTTCCAAAATTCCATATATATTGAATTGACGGATTATTGAAAGAACCATCCCTATCTTTTGATACTTTCTTCATAACTATCTAATATTAACTTGAGTTTTTATGGATGCTAAAGGGTGGAGGTCATCATAAAAGTCATAATCATTGCTATGAGGCAAGGTAGAAATCCAAAAGCAAATAATAGGGAAGATGGAATAGAACAATAATAAATATTGATTATGTCTGGAAACCACAATTAATGCAAATGGTTAACAGAAAAATCTATAAACCACTATTAATGTAATGGTTGACAATTGAAATAGTGCCAAGAACATTTACATTGTAACTCTTGAGTTATGAATGGTCTACTACATTGCGTAAATTATGTACATCTCAATCAATATATCACTTACTACTTTGTTGTTGGGTCCATAATGCTTATAAAAAATAGTTCTCGAGACTATGGAGGGCTATGTATGCCTTAAATCACTTATGAGGCTATGGATGGTAATGTCTAGTGTTAGGTGTTTCATGTCTACCAAAAATTTCTCATAAGACTACGAAGGGATACTTAACATCTAAATCACTCATGGAGTTGTAAATGACCATGCATGATGTCCCATGCTAATTTACTTTACATTGTTTCTTACATAAATGGCAGGTACTAAGCAACTGCGTTGCTTATTCCACTTGTTGTAACTTTATTTTGTTTCAATATATTTTTATTTTAAATTTATTTTAAAAAATAATTATATCTTAAAGTTTAATTTAATCTTTACAATATTAATATTTTTAAATTTATATATCTTTAAAAAAAACATAAAACTTTGGAGAAGTATTTTGAATTGATTCAATTTACAAAAGTATAATCCGTAAGCACTAAATACTATATCCAAAAGTAGATAATTTGTTAGCAAACATACTATTAATTTTAAGTGTTGTATTTACAACACATAAGCTGTGACAGAGACGTGTTATTTAGGTAGGATTGATGAGTGAGTTATTTAGGTAGGATTCCTGAGTGGGTTCCTTTCATTTGGTAAAATTACTCACTAATTCTAGAATGGCATAATAACATCAGATTAGACACTGAATTTATGGAAGCATTTTTTAAATGGAGAACATATTCATACATACAAAAATATTTTTGTTTAGGCTAATAAAATTCAATAAAAAAGGTATGTGTATTTTAGTGGACTTCTCCATCATAAATACATGTTTAGAGACCAATGATTCTTGAATTCAGGGAAACATTCTTTAAATAGAAAACATGTTCATACATTTATATGTTAAAAATATTTATGTTTAAGTTATCTCCAATTCAATTGAAAAGACATAGTTTTTTTTTTTATAGACTTCTCCATCATGGATACCTGTTCAAACAATGATTATTGAATGGAAAAATAATATTGACATATATTAGAGAGGCATTCTTTAAATTGAGAACATATTCACACATTTATATTTTCAAAAATGTTTATGTTCAAGCTATATCCAATTTAATTAAAAAATATGGGTTTTTTCTTAATGGATTTTTCCATCATGGATACTTTTTCAAAAACTAATGGAAGTTGAAGCTGCAAGTGATTTTTAATTAACTGTCATTAAAAAGTATAGAGGTTTCTTTAACAAGAGTCTCCACTGAAAACATAATTGAGAATACAATGATTCTGTATAGGTCAAAAAACTTACTACACCATGGTTCAAGGTACACCATTTTAACTTTATATTCGTTGATTTTTAAGACTGCAGCTAGTTCAAGGCCAATACTCCACCAACAATCATAGCTGTGCCTTCTGGTTTTGACTGTATTATTGATACCAAGGCATCAACATCATCAATCTCTCTCAGATAAAAGATGCCCTTGGCATAAGCTCCTTGCACACTGAAGTCAGATAACTTGATAACCTGTTAAGAAAATGGTAAAATAACGAGTCCAAAAATTTTGCAACAGGGAAGTTAGAGAAGCCATGCTAACTCATAACATTTTCATATTAGAAATACTGAGAATGTCCAAATGCACCACTATTTTATGTTTTTTATAAAAACAAAAAGGAAAACAAAAACACAAAGAAGATGTAATTAGTATTTATGATTTGTCACAGAAAATAGGCTTTCATCATTCTTTTTCTGACCTTAGAGCTTTGGTGTAGATATAGCTATTTACCAAAACTTATGGACCTAAGAAAAATGAATTGAATGATTTGGACACCAGAGGATGGTCAGCCATTAAAGATTTATTAGAGTAAGAAAAAGGAGATGGGATGGTAGAGGATAGGGATTCTTACCAAGTGGATATCAATCTAAATGTAATAATGAATTACCAAAATTATTTTATTAAAGAGAAGACAACAAATACAAAAGATGGTGAAAGTTACACCTATAGTACAAACTACTGTAGGTATCTCAACTTGAAATTTGAGTTTAAGCACACGGGATATTCATAAAATTAATTATAATTCTTTTGAAAAGGATGGCTATATGGTTGACCAAAATATATCAGAAATTTATAGTCCCTAGAATTTAAAGTAATTGAATGAAACACTTTGAAAAATTGGATAAGCAGTTCAAAACTGAAAGGAAGGGGCAAATTGTCCCATTTGATATGCCAAATGCCTAAAACTACACTTGAGACAACCAGGAATATGTATAAATGTTCCAAAATATCTAGATCCATGTCTACATAAGATTATTATTACCTGATTAATGTCTCTAATGAGCATATAATTAAAGGTAGGATGGCCTTGGCCATTTTCATGCAATAATTTATTCGTCTGTGCTGTTGGGTTCAATCTCAGGTTGGACGATCTTGTCAAAAGTTAGGGTCTTAGCATAGGATGTTCATCGATCAAACAAGAGTGAAGAATAACTCAGGCATACAATTTACCAACAAACTAGTGTTATTGGGAGTAATCTCCCAAAGTTTACCCATTGAAAGCACATTGACTATGAACTCCCAAGATAGTGGTGAATTTTACTGCCGGGGAGCATCACCCCCATCGCTCGCCCATGCTCCTGAAGCTCGCTTCCAAAATGATCCCAATTTTGGAAGCAGCGCTCCCGATGTGCTCCCTAGATCTGATATACTAAAAGCTCATGTCTAGGTTGATTATTTGATGACAGTATTATGGTACCTCCCTTCTTTTCCAAACTCCCATAAAAGCTGTTATGGTTGATCATTTGGCGACAATGTTATAAGTTATAACTACTATACGATAGATGTTATATGGATTACTTATAACTACTAGATGAGTGATGTTATATGGTTTAATCCATGTTTTCTATATCAAATTCAACATCCTACATGGTTTTTAAATCTAAATCCATCAAAATATATTAAAATATATACTATATAACAAATGCTCACAAAACAGGAGCTTTTGACAATATCGTTTTTCGCTGCACTCCTACTCTTTGCTTCTCGCTTCCAACAACGTAGGTGGTGGAAACACAAGATTGAGGAGAGGCATATGGTTTACATTTAATTGGTTAGCTAGTGTTATCAGGAGTTTGTAGCATGTGCTTAACCATTAGATATTGGCTCCTATATTTATTATTAACATCCGAGATGAGATAGTTTGAGTCCTTGCAAAGAATGGAATGTGACTATGTATATCAGGAATTGACAGATTGCTTTGAACATATGATCCTTAATGCATTTCACCCTCCCAACATAACTATTGATACCAATGATTTCCAGGTATGGATTTTATTGGGTTCTCAGGGAATGGATTTATCATCATGGCACTTGAATACAAGCCACATTAAGAGGAAAGAAGGTTATGAAGAGTTGTGAATGGTTTCTATGTGAAGTATCTACTCTCTAGTGATTTCCATAAGTTTGTATCAGAGCCAAGTTTTTTGTTAAACTTCTAGAAGTACAACAATGAAAATGTTCAGTGGTACCAGAGCATTCTAATTTTGTGATGCGTGTATAAGCATACAAGGGTATGTTACGGATGAAATCAGAAACCATATTGTTATCACATTGTAGAGCATGAAATGCAGGGAGAATTACCAAGTGGTATTCAATCAAAGAGTCTCATAAGAATTATTGTACGCAATTATTGTGTATAACATCAAATGCATGACAACATTATATATCAGAGAAAGACCTTTGTGAACTCCACCATATATTTGTTTGATATGCTACAGAGGTGTTGGCCCGATTTTCTGACCTAGGACAACTAAGGAGATTAAGCCCACACAAGTCGCTTAAAGCAGCTTTCGGTGTGTTTGAGATAGCAAAACCTCATAGGTTATGGTCCTACTACCAACTAAATTTTTCTCTTAAGGAGAAATTAAAATTCAGTAAAAATTTATCCTAAACTTATTTCTATTTAAATAAACCCTAAAATTAGTTTTCTAAGACTTAAATTATCCTAAAATTGCTTTCTTACTGAAAGTCTTCGATTTTGAGGATTTTGTATCGAATAGTCTAAATTTTAAAAGACTATTATAATTATTCTAAAATTAACCTAATTCTATTTAACAATTGTTAAATGTAAACTATACTTAAAATAGCACTAACTAAATTATTCTATCCCAACTGAGAGCAATTTGAATATTATATTAATTATCAATTAATATTTCAAGTAAACAGAGGGATAAATGAGTAAGATTTAAATGAAAATATTTAAATCTTCCACACTAGATCATTCTGCTATATGTTTACTATAACAAAAAATTTAAAATAAACAATTACTTTAAACTTTTCTGGAATATTTTATTAATTAACAATTAATAAACAACAATAAATATTTGAATAGAAGATAATTTTCATAATGAAAACATTGTAAAAATACAAATGAAATCAAAACAAATATAAACATGTATATTATTATGTTTCGAATTTTCAATAAAAATACTGATTAATTCAATTATAATAACATATTCATTCAAATAGTAATATCGTGTTGACAGAGTGTAATATCAGATAATGAAGACAAGCATAACCAAGTATAACTGCATCAATAGTATAACTAGAAGATGATATATTGAAATATATTATAAAAGTATTCAAAATAGTACCGAACAACGATATCAGTCTGAGAATTTCCAGTCACATTCCTCCTCCGAAGATAAAACCCCAGTAAGAGATAAAACTAGTACTGAAATAATATTTCAATGATATTTTTCTTCAACCACTCCATCCCCATTGCATTGAAATTACTAGTTTATATAACCCCACTAGTCTTTCAATTCAGTTTCTAATAAGTGTTGTATTCAATACCATAGGAATTCTATCCCTATTAAAGTGCATCGAATCTCTTCTAAAGACACCTGTCACAAACATTACTATAGGATAAAAATAGTCAATAAAACGACTAGCCTGTATTATCTCATGATTCAAGGGAACTGACATATTCGTGGCTATCTTGAAATTCCAATCTTCAAGAAGAATCAATGTATGCCAACTGTGATCCGAAACATCTTGTGTTTGTTGATGATAGTGATACCATTTACACCTATACAAACAAAAATAAGAATCTTATTAAAACCAGTTTTAATAGAGATAACAATAAAACTAACAAATTATATGCATGCCTGCAAAATCTATGATTTTGCAGGTATGCTCTTCAAAAGATTTTATTACCTATCGAAAGAGAGATAAGCCATATAACCAAAAATAGAAACAACATCAGGTTCTATTTTGTAAATTGATCACTCTTCTGTCTTCAGAAAGTTTAGCTTTGAGCCTAATGATTACTAGCTTCTGTCGATCTACTTGCTCAAGCAAGTGCTGGTTTGTGTCTATCATTGATTTTTTGGATTTCTTGTATCGATTCTTATTCAAGTTCATGTCCTTCCATCTATTAACCCAATTTAGTAATTCTACCCTGAATGTTTTATTTTCTTCATCTTTCAAGGATGCGTTTGCTTGACACTTTTTTAATTCGTTTTTCAATTCTGCGATTTTGGTTTCATATACCCTGTCAAGGACCTATTGGAGGGTTTCTTCTTTCTTGTCACGACATGAATCATCTGAGTGAGAAGAATCAAGATTATTCACATCTTGATCCAGTGATGGAATGCTCATAAACGATGGCTCAGGGCTAGAACCACAAGCATCCATACATGATGGAGCTGTTTCAAACTTACCTGACTCAGTAACGTTTTTGGCCAATGATTTTTCACGATTATTCTCTATGAGAATAGGTTCATCTATATGCGTGGTTTCAGGAACCAAAGGTGAAACATCATCCTCAAGATGGGCAATAACTGGCTGAGCACTCTGTTGAATGGTTGCAGGAACAGAGGCTATAGGTGTTGTATTCATGCTTCTAGTGATTCTTCTTGTACGAACAAACACAAGAACTCTTGGCTCAAAACCCCCTTTGTCATAACAAACCTGTGCTAACTGTTCAAGTTTTCACATGGATTCATCACCATGTCTTTTAGGAATACATAACTCAGAGGGGTTTTGATGATTAACAACATCAACATCTTCATTTTTGGTCAATGTACCCTCCATCTTTGTAGGTGTACTGAAGCATTTGTCAGATAGGGATTGGCCCATGTTTATCTCAACATAACAGGGATCGACCTTCATAATTCCATCCTTACTAATACAAGTACCTATAGGTGGATTTGCTTCCTGTAGTTTTTTATCCCTTAACTCAACCTTATAAATATCATCAACTTCGGATTTTACTGGAGCTTTACGCTTCCTACGAGTTTTAGGGGGAGGGTTTGGCCAATACTACATTGGTCCTAGTTTACTTTAAACCAAAAACTCATCCCAAGATTTACAACTAAGAGACAGCTGATGTTGGATTAAAATTTTAATCAAACCGTGGTGGAACAAACTCCTATCAGGATTGCCTATGGTATTTTGCATGGAATGTGCCATTTTCTTCAGACTTTCCAATAAGTAAAATGGAAGATTGAGCTTAGAACCTTTCAATGCTAACAGTAGTCGTAGATGATAATAATGCAGATGAGAGAACCAGCCATCACAAGATACATACCTGACTAGGATTTCATAAAATGCTCGCCATTTTGGTTTTAAAAATTTAACCGAAACCCCAATCTTCAACTTTGCATTGGCAGGTAAGGGAAATAGTAAAGACCAACATCTCTTCTTATCAACCTTTCCTCCTTTAAACCATCGCTCCCCAATTTGAGGAAGCTTCGTAGCTTCTGCAATCTTATCCTCATCAATTATAAACTTAAAGTCCCCAATCTGAGCTATATTTTCCTTAAAACTCATAGAAAATCATTTTGTAACCTCCACATTATGGCCACTAAAACATCTGAAAAAATGACCCCATCCAATCTTTTCGAATAATAGAGTAGCTTTCTTGTCGGCTTCAACTAGCTCAGGTCCTGAAATTTCAAATTGGCTGAGAGGAGCCATTGTTTCCTCACTACAACTCTGGTTATGGGTTGAAACGAATGAAGTCATGAAAATTGAAGGAATAGGCACCCAAGTATAAGGCATTACGCGAAATGTAAAATCCTCAATTGATTCATACGTGACAGAGACAAGAACCCCAATTTTGGCCATGTTAACCAAATTTGGAAATGATGAGAACAACAGCCAATGTTTTCGCTATGATAAATGGACAGACTAGCCACGACTAACTGAAATTCTTCAGAAAGCGATATGTAAAAATTTCAAACTCTAACTAATCCTTCATATCAGAAATCATTCAATTCGGGGATTATAAATCAAAACATTAATAACACCCAGTCTAGAATGATGGACTCATACAACATCATGAATGGGAATGGCTATCAGTCATTCATGGAATTGAATTCTACTGATATGATTTCATCATTAAACCCACAACTGCCAATTAAATTGATAGGTGTTAACCAAATCCTCATACCAATATGAATTCAATATTTATGTAGTGATCCTTGTAACAGATGTTATTAATTTGGCCATATGAATCCTGTACCTTAATCATAACTATCAATTGATAATAACCCCAGATTACACATGGAAGGAAATCGTGTTCATTAACATGATGATGTGGAGTTATCATAATAATCCATAATGTTCTTAGGGTTTCTGAAATTACAACTAAATATCAATCACCATTCACACTCAAACCATATACATGTAATTTTATTTCAAAATATAGTTTTAAATACGTTATGAAATCCTAATCACTTATGACCCAAAACAAGATGTGATAGGATACAAAGCTCATAAAACTATTATGATTATATTTATGTGACACATGAAAATTTCGAAATAATATACATACATTTGCACTCTCGCTATTTTGTGTTATATATGTACAATTTTACAAAGCAATGATACGATATTAGAAGATTAAGTTATATATGAAATCTGAACCTTAGGTTTAATGAAAATATTTTTAATTAATAAATCACCTTTAATTATAAGGATTTCAAAAAATTATAATAATAAATATATTATCAAAACCAAGTTTCAAACAAATAATGTATCTTCATTAAAAACTAATTAGCATACTATACCTTAATTCTCTTAAATCAATATATATAATCGAATTAATTAATGATAAAATTGATCATATATAAAATTTGCAAGACTGACAGCTGCTAATTTGTCTAATTTATGAAAGTGTTTTCATAAATTCCTAATACGACTCTTAACTCTTCTATAATTGAGAGTACCTTCAGAATCGAAGATTCTGAAGGCACTCTTTTATAATCTTTTAAAAGTAAATCATAGAAGAGAGCTGATCATTTTTCATTATAACAGAAAAAATGAAGGGGTTGTTATTGACTTCCAACAAGTGGTGACGACCTGGGTGATCCGAAAACAAGATCTTTGCTACTCTATGACATTAACATGAATTGTATAAAGAGCATGAATGAAGCTCACAAATTCACAAGAAGGGAACCAAACAGCATAGACAACATGCACATAAAAACAACAAGTTGATAACGGAGTTCGTCCAGGATGGACTACGTCTCCGGGCCTGCTTCTCAATAGGAGGGCCGATCTATAATCTCAGCATAAGGCAAAATACATGGCAATGATACAATGATACCTTGGTGACAATGTTCAGGAAGAGAACCACTTCCCAAAACACAACAAGACTGCTTCCAGCAACTCCGAAGCCTGAAGACGGTTTAAAACGAGTATAAACACTCGTACCTTCCTTCCTGCAGAGCTACGCAATCTCCCTTCTCTCCTTTAGCTACAAAGTCTCCACTCCAAAGCATGAGTGGGAAATGGCAAATGAATGGGTTTATATAGCTTGTATGGACTCCTCTCACATGATCCTCATGGTTTCTCAAGTTACAACAATGTTGCCTAAATAAGCATATGGCTACAACTCTCCAAATTGGTTTTTATGTAGTTGGTTTGTTTTTTTAATAAATAAAAACAAACATATTTAAAATACCCTTTTAAAAAGGCATTCCCTTTTGGTTGGCTTTTCATATGGTTAAAACCATACCAAACCACTTTTTAAAACTTTAGCCCAAAGTTTGTTATGCACGTGGTGGTGCTCCAACATACATAGTGTAATCCGTTGAAATTTGTTATAACACATGGTCATAACCAAAGTTATTAGCGCACATGTGGTGAAGACCATAAGCAAAGTTTGTTATGCCACATGTGGTGGCGCTCCACAAACCCAATTTAAGCCCTTAACTAAAGTTTGTTATGGTGGTGCTCCAACATATATGAGGTGGCATGTAATCCATGTATGTGGTGGCGCTCCCACTTTTAATTTTAACCCAAAGTTTGTTAAAGGCACATGTGTTTAATTAGTGGTTGTGCCCCACGTGGTGGTTGTGCCAACGGAAGGAGGGGAGCGAATCTTGTGGACTACATATTTTAAGAGTGGTGAATACTTTTGCATAAACATGCATCAACCAACCGGGAGTTGCCACGTGTCTCCATTTCATTGGTCCATGTCAATGCCTTGTTAGGTGCCAACTTGATGCCACCTCACCACTTATCATCCATGTGGCATGCATTAACCAACCGAGAGTTGCCACATGTCTCAGCCTCATTAGTCCATGTCAATACCTCGTCATCTTGTACGGATGCCATGTGTCACCCTGCCAATGGTGCCACGTGGCACCCCCATTTTGCCTGTTTCATCAATACAACAAAGCGCGATAACTTTCTCATACGAAGTCCGTTTGAGGTGAAACGAACACCGTTGGAATCATCTTGATGAGCCCTTCGATCTGGTGCTAGTTTTGTTGAGATTGGAGGACTTCAAAAAAATTTCCTTCTTGGATCCTCCTGGATCATTCCTCCCCACTGAGAAGCTTTTGGCCTACAAAATACTTTACTAATCAACTGATAGGTGAGGGAATTGCTCCCTCACTTTCTCCTTCTCGATCCACTTGGCCTTGCTTGGATGAGTGCCTTTGATTCCCACTCGATGATACTCAACATCACCTCTGCGAGAAGTCCTTGTCCTTCTGTCCAAGATGACATCTTCTTTTAGCTCATCCATGTACTCAGGAGCAAATTCATCAACTGATGGCAATGAGACATTCTCCCTTTCATCCATGATCATGGGAGGCTCATAGAGTTTCAAGTTCTCCACATTCACCACTGAGTAGATCTGCATGTATGGCGGTAGCTCTAAGTGAAAAGCATTCATCCCAATCTTCTCCAAGATGGTGAAGGGACCATACCTAATAGGCTTGAGCTTCTTGCCTTCTCCTTTCATCCTCTCCTTGCTGATGTGAAGCCACACTTGATCTCCCACCTGAAACTGATGATCAACTCTATGTTTGTCATGGCGAGCCTTGTACTGGGCTTGACTCTTCTCCAACTGCTCTTGCACTGCTTGATGTACCTGTTGAACTCTCTGAATGAACCTGCGGGCTTTGTCTTCATCCTTGGAAGCGCTTGAATCAACCTCTCTCGCATAAGTCAAGTCCAATGGAGTCTTTGGTAAGTACCCAAAGCATGTCTCAAATGGTGAGCTCTGAGTGGAAGAATGCATAGCCCTGTTGTAGGCATGCTGCACATACTGGATCTGTTCATCCCATAACTTAGGATGCTTGTTGCAATAGCCTCGAAGCAAATGCACAACTGTCCTATTGACTAACTCTGTCTGTCCGTCGGTCTGTGGATGGAAATTGGTGCTCCTCTTCAGCTTGGTGTCCATCATACACCATAACTTTGTCCAAAATTCTCCAAGGAATCGGGAGTCCCGATCCGAGATAATGGATGTAGGAAGTCCAAAGTGAACCCATACATGCTGAAAGAAAAGAGAAGCAGCCTGCTCTGCAGTGACCTGCTTTTTACATGGCATAAGAATACACATCTTGCTAAACCTATCCACGACCACATACAAGTAGTCATGACCCCTCCTAGACATAGGAAAAACCCCCACAAAATCCATGGAAATGCTTTCCCAAGGCTGGGAAGGAACAGGAAGTGGTGAGTACAGCCCCAATTTTCTATTAGTGGGCTTACAAGTAGAGCACATCACACACCCCTTTACATATTTTGTTACAATGTCTTTCATGCGAGGCCAATACACAAGTCTTTGCAAATGAGCCAAAGTCTTACCTACCCCAAAATGCCCTGATACAAGAGAAGTATGAGCTTCTCGTATTACATGGACTCTTTCATTGATAGGAACACATAACTTGCCCAAATGATAGAGCAACTTTCCCTGCAAATAGTAGTCTCCCACCTGTGTGCCATTGATTAGCTTCTCATAAACCTCCTTGAAATCATCATCAGTAGCATACTGCTCAATATAACTTTCATGGGATAAAGAAGCATTTTTCAAAACAATAGATGCAAC
>LPNX010244724.1:0-19345 GCA_001517045.1 Pseudotsuga menziesii
AACCACCACAGGGATTGTATAAACATTAATTAAATTATATTCTAGGCACCACTAAGAGTTGATTTCTATGATAAGGTAGGGGGGTACATCTATAAAAATACCATTGATAAAAGACATTGGAACCACTGGGCTCGGATCAACTTATTGTGATCTGAAATCAGGTTAGCCCATTTGGGCTTGAAGATCCCACAAGGGCTTGGAAGGATTCCAACAGAGCTTGGAAGAAGCCCGCAGAGGCCTGTAGATACCTGCAAGAGCTTAAATAAGCCCACAAGTTAGAAGTAAAGGAAGCCCATGTTCTGAAGATGAAGAGAGCCCAAGATTTGAAGACTAAGGAAGCCTACAGGTGTAAATGAAGCCATAGAAGGTCAAGCCCGCAATTTTCGGAAGAGATGAAAATGAAAAACTGATCCTTCTTATGCAACCACCTCAAGCATGGCCAAAATTGGTCAAAGTTAGTATCAAATATGCCTGAAAGAAGAAAAAAAAAGTCCTTTGAGCACATGATAGGAAAGAGACATGTTAATCAACAAAAAATTGACAACTTATTTCTATTCTTTTACTATGCGTACAAAAAATTCATCATATATCACCTTTTGGCATTGATCAGAAGCAAGTTGCATAGTTGAGCATGCAATTTGTAGTTTAGAAACCATATCAAAATTTCCTTGGAGACACTCGTAAAATATCATCACTTGCTCTAGTGCGTGTGAAGAGGTACTAGTGATAATTCATCATACTACAAAAAACCCTAGTGTCTTCTCCTTCCTCAACTATGCGCTACACTTGAGTGTGTATGACTTGTGTGATAAATAGAGACTCCAATTCTCTATTTATACTAATCCCGACATGACTAAAACCCTACTAGGGCCGACCTCTACTAGGAGAGTCTAATAACCCTAGTGCCCTGGAACTATGGGGACTTTAACACTTAGATAATCAGAGGGTTACCCACCATGACTTGACATGACTTGTTTAGATTATTGATCCTCCCAATTGGAACATTGGGACATGACAACATGACTCAAATACATAATAGGTACATCCAGGAATAAACATCGGGTTACCATACATAAGATACATAGATGAATACATTCTGAAGTTACAAATACATCAACATCATTATTCTTCAAGTATGCATCATGTAACAATTCATTAAGCTCAAAAAATGGTTTCTATAAAAAATCAAAGACATGAAATTACCTTTGATGTGGCAAATTTCTCTTTGAATATTCTCCATGTCTTCAAGGAAGGATGTTTCCTCCAATGAAGTAGCTCTCGAACAAGAATTTGACACTAATTCTTGAGTGTCATGGAGAATGCTAAGGGACTCTGGATATCCCTTTAACTCATATTCAAAGACCCTTCAATGAAGGATGGTTCATGAGACTGAACCTCCTCTTCTTCTTTTTGCTTGATTTTAGCAACTTATTGAAACTCAAGTGGTGATGGGGAAGTTGATATTGGGTCTTCATTATCAGTCACAAGGTATTCATATTCATTCTTATTAGAAATTTGGCTTGCAGAAACATTTTGAAATATGATCTCTATGTCACCAACATAGAGTTGTGAGAACCCATAGGTAGGTACTCTTTCAGAGTTCATTGATCCATCAATAGCTATTTGATTTTCACAACCCCCATTAATAAGGATTGTATGCATGTATTCACTTTCCTCTTTATGTTCTTTTAAACAATCACCTTGAGGTAATTCAAGCTCCCCTTCATTATTCTCCGTTTCTTTCTGTAATGGTGCATCTATGCTCTTTTCATCCTTTTAATACCGAAATTTCTTCCACACATTCCACATGATGTCCACATAAGTGTTTATAACTTCCTCCTTTATAGGGCAGAATAAATCTTTGCTCTTTTCACAAGTACTCTGATTTTTATTTAATGAGTTCACAATTTCCTTCTTTTTCTTAAATCCATACTTGAAAATATATTATTGGAAAGAATACCTTTCATTAATATCCCCTCTCAAATTTTGATACTCTTGGAAGCATGCTTTAATATCTATGGTTGTAATTTCTTCTTTCGTTGGTTGGGGAGGAAGGAAAGTAGGCATAGTGGGTCTATTGTGAAGCCAAGACATGTTTGAAATTTTTTATTTACTTTATGGTATTAATGAACAGGTTCCAAGACCATTATATGATACCATTGTAATTTCCCTTGTGAATACTTTTCCCAATGTGCTCAAATTGACGATGTTTCAATTCCAGGTATATGGATACAATTGATTCCAAACTCCTCCAATTACTTTAAAACTTGGTGAGGAAGGTCATGAGGGGTGATGGGACACATTAAAACATATATAATACATATAATCAACTGATATACCCAACCATGGTCTGCAATTTACAAGGGAATAAGTTTCAGGACAAGACTAGTCAATTTGGGAGGTGGACATCCCCTCTAAGTCTTGGAACAAATCTCTTCCAAAAACTATACAACCTCGACTAATGGTTGGTATGATACTTGGATATGTTATAAGAAATTATTTAAAGTATATTTTCATCATTATATGTGTTTTTGGGGTCGAATAGGTATCCAAGAGAACTCAAGGAATTTATTAGTAGTTTTGAGGCTCAAACCCCCAATGGTAGATTGATTTAAATGCTATCAAATTGTACCAAAAGGTTTATGATTGATGTTAATAAATAAAAATTTTGTTTATAGGTTTCTTTAAACCATCAAATTAATTCTGAAACTCACTTTTGAAATCTGGTCAATGTATGGAGTTTTACAAGCAACTTGTGGTTCAAATCCCTTAGGGGTAGATGATGAAAATGACTTTCAAAATGCACTCAATCCAACTAGAATTTATTAATGGAAGCAGGTTAAATATAAATTAAATCAAAATTAACTCATATGAATCACCTTTCAACTTTTAATGTCTTCTATAACTCCCTTAAATTAGATGCAAAAAGGCTAGTTTCAACCTTGGGGGAATTATAGGCACTCTTCTTCAAATGCTATGAAACTCAACAAAATGACTCAAAATGATTATGTACTGAAAATTAAACTCATATAATACATCAATAAAATTCCATTCATCCATAAACCATCAGTATTTTACTTATCCATTCAAATTCATCAACATTACATTGGTTCACAACAAGGTAGTGGGAAAATGACACTGTTTCTTCATTGTCTAACACTTTTACATGAAATATTTTGGTATTTTGACATGAGAGTCTTATGAAATTGAAATAAATATCATTTACATCATAAAATATAATAACAGGGCATTATAATATCCCACAAATAGATCAATATCTCACCAAGTACGACTCAATCCATAGAGCAAGAATATGATGAGAAAACATGGAATAGATGAAAGAACAAGTTAATGTTGAAGTGTCCATGAGATTCACTGTAGATTTCACCTGTAACTTATCACTCCATTAAATATCCATGAAATACCTGAATGGCCTTTCCACACACCAACTTGTATGGGAATCTTTCACCCTCGAAATTGGCTAAGGCAAGAAACTAGTCATCCATTAGCTCGCTCTCTCTCTCTCTCTCTCTCTCTCTCTCTCTCTCTCTCTCTCTTCACAAACGAAAATTTCTCAAATGACAAAAATATCCCTTGATTATTTTTTATTGAAATTTATAAATTTTCCAATCTCTCTATGGGTTGAATTCCTTCCAAGAGATGCATTACAACTCTAGTAGGGAAGAGATTCCAAAGAATGCCACTTGTACAACAATTCCTAGTCTCCCACTTCCACCAAATCACATGTGGACGCAAATTATCTTCCCTAAATCCCTTGAGCGCCCTATTGGAGCTATTTTTATCCCTGACATGTCATATATGTCATATTTCAACCTTCAGATATGATTTTGTCATAGGCGTCATAGCATCTTCATCATTGTTGTCATAGAGCTAGGAAATCTAGTCCAAGTGTCTCACTAGCTCCAAAATGCCTCATCCTCTTCCATGGGAGTTACTCTTCCACTCCAATTCGACCTTAATTAATTCATTCCAATTATATTTACCTTCCAACTCTTCCCAATACCCTTGGGATTCTTATGGATTCGAAATGGCAAGAGGAGGATGCCATGTAGCATAGAAAATCTAGCTTGTGTGGGTGACATCCTCCATGCGTCTTCATGATCAATTGCCACTTTGATTTTCCCTTGTATTTATTTATTTATCTCCTTTATTAAATATTTATGTCATTATAATGTTCAAACATCATTTATTGCCCCCTTTATTCCAAATCCCAAATCTTCCATCCCTGACCTAGGAAACTAGTAATTTTCCTCATTGGCAATTATTTGACCCTTAGCATCAATTTGAAAAACTCTCATGAACATGGAAAATATGATTAGGCCATTGTGACCAAATGAAAAATATGGGACATGAAAAGCTTGGTAAAAATTTAAGAAGACCTTGAGTTTACTTTCTCGGACTCGCTAAAACTTAACAAGAAAGGAAGGAAGGAAATATTCTCTTTACTATAAGTTTGTTGGTAGAAATCCCCTTGAACAAAGCACTAGTTTGAGTCTCCTAGTACTGATGTTTTAGTTTCAAACTTCTCAGTTTCAATCGTACTTTGAGTTACTATTCCTCCATTTTTTACTTATTTATAGTACATGGGGAATCTGTTGATGTCTCCTACATTGCAGATGAGTCTGGTTTTCTATATTGAAGTTTTCAGCTTCCTTGAGACATCTCAATGTCCTTCTAAAAGTTCAAGGATCCCTAACCTCTGTCTGTTTACGTCGATCCCTGTCATGATTATCCCTGAGTATTGATATATGCCTAATTTCCCTTATCAATACTACTATCTTTCTCATGTGGCATGTTGAAGGATTCAATGTCTTCCCTCTCATACATGGCTTCCTATTAGCCCCTGCTAATGATGAATACTTTAAGTTTTGATAGTACCTCAAGAAACACTTTCATCTTGGTGATCTCCTTTGCATTAGTTATCAATAAAACACTTTTACTGACATTCTGATGGAATCCTCCATGTTTGATTTCAACTACTATATTCACATGGTAGGACTCGTACTTACTACTTTGGATTGAGATGAAGACCTTGGATATACATCCTATGAAGCCTAATTAGTGCTAGATCATGTCATTATTTGTGACACCACTCCATTTATTGAATATATACTATTGTACTCATGTGGCTATGATCCACCTTGTAAACATGAGTGGCCTTATAGCCCATATTATATGATGGATGTGTATCTTGTAAAGGACCTAGTGCTCCAAATTATTGAACATGGCATCCTCAATTATGATTTTATAACAATGACCTATATTTTGTTGTTTCAGGTACTTCTCTGTAGCGCAGAGTTTGACTCCTATGAGATAAAATATTGTAATGTATTTTTTCCATCCTTACCCTCTGACCTTGCACATTAGGGGGCATCGATATACCTTGAAATGTCACTTCTTCATCTGAGTAATGAAACCAAATGTTTCGTCACATAAAAGGGAATTATGGATAGAAGTATCCCTAACTTCATAAGAGGATTGGACCCTTGATACATACCGTTAACTCCAATATCATCCATATTTACATATGAGCTCACCTTGAATATGTGAGTTTCCTTATAACAACTTGCATACCATACATGAGTTTCCCACAAGAATCACATGTATTGATCTCAAATGTTGAATACTTGAGTTTCATTAAGGAAACCTGCGTAAAAATAAAAAGATAACTAATCAAAGGGAATTTGGTGTCAGTATGGAAACCTCCCTAACTTCCCTAACTATCCTAGATAAGAATTTTTAAATCAAGAAACACATATTTTTGAATGGTGCTATTAGGAAAACCTACTTTTTATTGTAAATGTCATTATGATATCTATATTAAAACCTTGGGGCTATGGTTGGGAGTATTACTTAGAAGAAAGAGTTTTAGTTTAAATCATGTAAATCATAGTCAAGGAAACATATTTGAATTATTTTGGCTCAGAGACACGCTTTATGGTAATCCAGTTCAATATTTTTTTAATGGATCATCATCTTGGTTAAAGCCGGAACATCGGTTGCGGTTTTTACAATCTAAAAATTGAGAAATTATAATTTACTCAAGTGATTTCCCTCAATGATTCTTTTCATAAATTTGGATAATGTATTAGTAGAAATCATTTCAGAGTCGTCTTAATCAGAGTTGAAACAACATCTCAAATATCCTGTCTGTAGTTATGCTTTATGGTAGTTTGTGCAACCCGTTCTTATTTGTTGAGTCATCCTCTTGGTCCTAGTTAGGGGTGGGTTGAAGATGTTTCTTGATGGGACTTTATTTCCCTATAATATAATGAAATCTGCTAGTTCTTGCAAGGAGAGATTCATTTGAGATGAAAATTAGCTAGTAGATGTGTAAACCAAATGCTACTTTTAACACTATACCTTATAATCAAATGATGAAATGGTATAGATGTGGTCATCTAAATACAAATTAGATTTTGGATATAGGTATGCTTGCTTTATCCAAAAACTTAAATGTGACATGCACTAGTACTAACTATTACAAATTTGAGGTTATAATGGGTTGAATTACCTTTGATGTCATTAGAAATAGAGATGTCTAAAGGAGCCAATTTTTTTCAATATGTGCATCTCAGGATTTGTGTCAATACCTCAATGAAGAAATAATTTACATGTATGGAAAGGGGATGCACAATATAATTTCATAATACATAAGAAAATTCCATGTGTATGATTAATGAGATGTTGAGATTGTACCTAGACTCATTTGTCGTTTTGTAGTTAGATGAAATTTTGGTATTCAATAACTATTGGGAATGTCACTAGAAACATTTGGAAATATACCACTGAGCCTCAAAAGGTATTTGTTTCATCATTTGGAGGAGCTACAACCTTTGGAGCATCCCTATGGGGTGGTTTTCATCAACAAAGGATTATCAAAACAAACCAAACTTCAGATCTGGTTGAATTTATTGTAGTAGCAAAGTGATAATTTTTGGAGGAGTTAGTAGACTAATTCTAGATTATGTCGACCTCATAGGTCATGTCGGTTGGTTGAATCAACAGGTAGTTTTTGTAATTGTTTTGTAAATTATATATATAGTCTATAGAGACAGATATATATTTGGTTCGATTTATTGTATGGACCCACATGCGTTATTGAGTAATATAAGTTGTTATTATGTCGACCATTCTTGTCTCTTGTTTTGTTATTGTGATATGAATCTATATGTGTATCATTGGTAACCTTGCAATCTGATTGATTACAACAATATTTCATTGTGTTTATAGGAGCAAAGAAGCTAAGGTCTTATGTTCTGTTCCATTTTCAAGTCAATCTGAGGAGGATGTCCGTCATATGGAGCCTATTTTCTCATGCTTTCATATTTTCCTTGGAGATCGGTCAACGTTTGAGGATTATGTCGTGTAATATTCTCATCATTCATGCCATGTATCTTCATAGAAATAAGTTGTCCCATGTTCTAATGATTTCAAAGTTGGTTTTGCATTCCCTGAAGGTAATATTCACAACCTAGATGAGACTTGATCTATCCTTTTTTTTGGGTGGAGGATAGACATATTTTAGATATGGCATAGTTTGAATGGAAGGAATATTCACTCTTATATGGAATATACAGGAGAAAACTTTAGATGTTTTGTCTCTAATTATTTGGAATCACGGATTAGAATCTTTAAATATTGTTATGTGTCAGACAACATAAAGGTATTTTTCTTATTTTTATCACTATGAATGAGTCTTATAGGTACAAACCAAAGTGACATGGCTAGTGTTGATCAATTACACCAAGTTCATTATAGACATAGAGTTAAATCTTGTCATGAAGGAAAGACAGTGGGAACAATTTCAAATTCAAAGGAACACATCATAGGGGAATGTCTAACCAAACAGCTTTTGAAAATGCCTTCTTTTGAATGACAATGTCCAGTACCACTCCATTAAAAGATGACTTTAGTGTATTTATTTAAGCACTGAATGGTAAGCTCAAATAGTGAAACTTATGATTTTAAGGAGTACAACACTACATGGGATAAACATTCACTAAAACACCCTATTTCTATTCTCCTTTTTAGCATGATTTTGGCCAAATATGAGAGTTGTAAATTCAATATTGCAAGAATACAAGTTTATAAACTTAAAACTACAAACTTAACATTTTCAATCTCTAAATCATCCATAATTTCCTAATATCAATTTGAATCACAAATTGATCAAATTGAAGTTTTCTTGGTTTATTGGATTCCAACATAAGTGTTTGAAAATGGGGAAATTTAGTTAACAATTATATAATGACTTACAACATACATGCTCAAGTTACTTCCTCTTATAAAAAAATGGGATGAAATCCAATGGACAGAGGTTCATGAAGGATTCTAACAAGGGTTTATGTTGCATGCAACATTGATCACAACCTCCCCCTATATTTGACATTCGCGAAATCCCTTTCATTAGCAAGAGAGGCAGGGGGATGGGAACCCAAAGGGGTGGTTTCAAACCACTCCCAAACAGAGATAGCGAAAGGCATCCTAGCTGCAGATTCATAGCACATGTATGGTGCAAACACAATAAGAAAATGAAAATAGGAAGACAAGAAAATGAAAGATATGTCAACCATGAATAACATAGGAAAATGCATCTTGAAGGAAAAATAAACACCCACCCTGTAAATCCAGGATGAAGGTCTCATATCACACATACAAGACATGAAGGATCATGCCTTCATTGGAAAATTTGTAGGGATTTGGCCCTCAGAGAAATCACTTTTTGGGTGGATTAATGTATCCTGGAAATGATTGGGACATTACGACCTCCATCTAGGGGCCAAGGGATTGTTTATTGTGGTATTCCTGAACCTCGAGGATAGAAACATAATCTTTGAAGGAGGACTGTATTTTTTTAACTCAGCTGGACTCTTCTTGAAACCCTGGAAAGAAAGGTTCAGTCCAAAAAAAGTGGATCTGACCTATGTCCCGATTTGGATCAGATTATACTATCTTCCTTCGGAGTACTGGCATGAGAGAATTCTAGAGGTCTTGGGGAACACAATAGGAGAATTTGTCAAAATAGTAGAGTAGACCAAGAAAATGAGGTACACATCGTATTCCTGCATCTGTGTTTACATGGACATCATGAAGGACTTACCCCGAAGGCATCAATCTAAGTTGAGATGATGAGGATTGGTTTCATCTCTTGGACTATGAACATATACCCTTCAGATGAAGGAACTTCCATGAGCATGGACACTTGTTCAGAGAATGTCCTTAAAACAACCTAATAATCCAATAGAAAGGAAAAGAAGTTAAATATGCCAATGGATTCACCAAAGTATCAGAAAAATAAAGAACAACAAAAAGAAACCAAAGCTTGCAGATAAACAAAAAAATAATTTCCTCTAATGCCTTTGATGTTCTACAATCTTATCAAGCACAGGTTAATCTAAAAAATGATGGATCACACAATGTTGTAAGAAAAAAATAAATAGACAAGGAAATAAAATATCAACACAACCCAAACCCCTTGGAGCGGCAAACATACATGGATATCTTGGAGGAAGACATTGATGATATGGATATATGATGCCTAGATCTAAATGGGCTATAAAAATAAGTTCAAGATTCGGAAAAGGGGGTTATCCCCTCACAACAAGTGGTCTTGCTCAAGGAAGCCATCATCAAAACCAGGAAAACAAAAACACTCAGAATTGGTATTGAAAACTCGGGTACTAAAATCCATGAAGTCATCAAAAAATATAGTAATTAAAGTCAAGGAAGAAGAAGAAATCTACAATGTATCAAGGACATAGGTGAGAAATCGGTGGCCTTAGGGTGATTTCCCACCATAGAGGCAACATTTTCCATACCATGCAAATATTCTCAATGAAGCTCATATCCTGGAATATCAGAGGTTGCAGAGCGCCTCACAAAAAATGATTGTTAAGGAGGAAAATTGTTACAGAAAACCCCCCAGTTATGTTCATACAGGAAACTAAATTCTCTGAAGACAACTTCAAATCTATGGCGGAAAAAATATGGAAAAATAGTGATTCGATAGAGATCGATGCTACAAGTGCAACTAGAGTTATTGGAATAATATGGAACCCCCTAGAGATATGCCTTTCTAGTTTTATGGCTACCAGATTCACCATATCGACAAAGTTTCACATCCTAGGCACTATCTTCAAGGGTATTCTCACTAATGTCCATGGGCCCTTCTCGCTTGCACCAAAACATGCCTTTCTTCACTCACTAAAGAGGATGAATCACTTGGTGGGGAAAAAGAACTAGATACTTGGAGGAGAATTCAAGCTCATTTTAAACTTTTGAGAAAAGAAAGGTGGGATCCACACCCTAGGAACCTTAAATGCTAACTTTGACATCTTAATCAATGAGTTAGCCATGGTGGAAATTAGCACTGCCAAAAACTTGTACACTTGGGAAAACAAGAAATCTGGGGATAGAGACATCACCTCCAGAATGGACTGCCTTCTTATCTTAGAATTAATTCTAACAGGAGGGGCAAACATATCTTCCCTCATTCTCCCTGCAAAAAGCTTGGACCACTGGCCCATCAGTATTAACTGGTGCAAAATAGGGGAACACCTGAGGAGACCCTTCAGAGTTGAAAAATTATGGCTCGCTCATCCTGATTTTCAACTCCTCATACAACAATGGTTTAGTGATTTTCAATCTCCAACAGGAATGCTCATGCACAAGTTTCAACAAAAGCTAAAATATATCAAAGAGAAAGTAAAATTTTGGAACAAAGAGTACTTTTGAAAGATCTGTTTGGAGAAAATACAGATTGAAAATCAACTAGTATATATTTAAAGAACCATTATGAAAGAGGGATACACGGACTCCATCAAAAGAGAATAAAATAACCTGCAAGAAACTATGGAAACCAGAGAAAATCAAGAAGAAATCCTATGGAAAACTAAATCTAGAAATATCTAGCTCAAAGAAGGGGAAAGGAACTCCTCCTTTTTATTCAAAGAAACCATACAACATTGTCAGGCCAACAGAATTGTGCATCTAAGAATAGATAATGGCACATTAGCAGAAACACATGAAGAAATAGAACACATTCTCACCTATCACTTCAAGCAGTTAATGGAAGAACCATAGTTGGAAAGAAGTACAGTTATGGAAGGAATCCTTAAGAACATCCCCACCCTTGTGACTCCAGAGAAAAATAAACTCCTACTTCAGCCCATTGAAATGACTGAGCTAGCGAAGGAATTCAAACAATTCAAAAATGACAAATACCTAGGTCTATATGGATTTACAACCAACTTCTTCCACGCTTGTTGGCACACTTCAAACCCATCGCACTTTGAAATTTTATATTCAAAATCATTACCAAAATAATTGCAAATATGCTCAAGCCCCTTCTACCCTACCTCATTTCCAAGGAGAAATATGGTTATCTGGAAGGAAGACAAATTCTAGATGGCATTATTCTTTCACATGAAATTACTCACTCACTCAAAAACACACAAAAAACTGGCATGCTAATCAAGCTTGACCTCTCCAAATCCTTTGATAGACTCAACTAGAATTTCTTGAAGAAAATGTTGTTTTCCTTTGGTTTTTGCAGCCATTAGGTAAATTGGATCTTCACTTTAATGTCCACCACTTTCTTCTCCATTCTGTTTATTTGCACACCCTTCCATACCTTCCAACCTTCTAGGGGTTTTAGACAAGGAGACCCTCTCTCTCCTTTCCTCTTTGTCCTTATGATGGAAGGCTTAGGATTTCTCCTGAAAGCCACGGTCCAAAAATGTATATTAAAGGCCTCTCCCCTCATCCTGGAATGGAGCCTTAATCCCACCAACAATCTGTCGATGATACCATGCTAATGAGGTACTATTCAGTGCAGGAAGATAAAGCTTTCAAAACTAGCCTCACCTCATTGCTAGTGATCTTGACATCAACAAATAAAAATCCCATATGTACTTCTTCAATAATTTCCAAATCATGAACCACAACATCCTTCACATTCTTGAATTCTCAGAGGGACACTTACCTACTAAATATCTTGGCAGCCCTATAATAGACTCCTTGACAATAAACGTCTCTTGGAAAGTCCTTTTGGACAGATTGAATAAAAAAACTTAGCTACTATACCTTTCACTCTCTCAATATCCCAAGTCATCTAATCCTTGTAAAATTTGTTTTGCAACTTATTTCGTTATACATGTTCTCCATTTTAGCTTCTCCTAAATGCGTTAAAAAAAAATCAGAACTTTGCAACACACCTTCCTCTAGGGAGGCTCCGAAAATCATAAGAAATGGTCATTGGTTGATTGGAATATTCTCTGCATGCCTAAACTTGAGGGAGGTATTGGACTCAGAGACCCTACAATTAGTAACCAAATCTTCAACGCTAATATCTGGCTAAGATGGATCACATATACATCAGAGCCATGGGTGCTCTTGTGGTAGACTAAATACGCATCTACCTGGTCTAAGAATAATCTCATCATATTCGACACTAATGTCAAAGGCTCACAGATATGGAGGTCGACACATGCCAAATGAAATATAATACAAAACTTCAGGTTTTGGGAATTACAGAATCATAAACACTGCATATTTCCTTCAATACTCATGGAACCAGCAAATTCTAGTCATTGAAGACCATAATCTCCCCATATTAAGAGAACAACTGCAAGTTAGACATGTCTCAAAGGTGAGTGATTTATGGAGCGAGGCCAACCCAGAGGACCACTTCAAAAATGGATAATCCTCAATTGGTGGTAGAGAACCAATCCTATAGAAGATATCCAAGCTTTTTGGGATGACCTCTAGACTCACCAAATCCGAATAAGCCAAGATAATGAGAAAATAATAGGGGGGTTCTTGGAATATGGCACCTTTAACATGAAAGAAGCAACCTCTATACTCTCCAATTCCAACATTGATGGCCAAGACAATAGATGGAAAAAAGTCTGGAGAGCGAACCTTTGGACAAAATTTCAACATTCCTTTGTCTCCTCCTTCACAGGTGTTTATTAACCTGGGAGAATAGACAAAAAAAAGGTTGCATTGGACCAACTTGGTGATTTCTATTCAAAGAAAATGGGGAAACCATCAATCATCTTCTAGATAAAATACAAATTTGCTGACAATATCTAGAAAGAAGGAGAAATAATATTTAGAAAATCTGTCAGAATAAAGGGACGCCTAGACATCTCTATAGCCAATTGGGCACATCAACCTTTCAGCAACATGATTCTCAATAGAATATGGGAACTTTTCCCTGGATTTGCATTTTGGGAAATATGGATCGAAGCAACAACATAATATTCAATACCAGGATCAGAAACAAAGAGGGAGTGTGGGAAACTCTAAAAAAACACATTTTTGAAACCTTGAAACTTTCAGTGTGGAAAGATAAGGACATACCTACCAATAGCAACGAAATGAAAGCCTTAAAGTATTGGGGCATTAACACCATACCATATTACACCGGACATGCAATCAAGAAAAATGTCAACATGAGCTCTCCAAACTAGTGGAATCACCCCCTGGTACATACAAGCTTAACTTTGATGGGTCTTCCAAATGAAATCTCGGCCCTGCAGGATTTGTTGGAGCAATCAAAGATAAAGATGAAAAAATCTAGGGTGTTTATTGGGGCTCTCTTGGAATCTCCACCAACAATCTGACTGAGTTATAAAGATTATTGGTTGGTATTATCTGGGCTCTTAACCATATCTAAATCCCACTCATCCTGGAAGGGGATTCTCTCCTCATTATCAACATGGCCAATAGAATACAAGCATGCTCAATGTAGAAGGAGCAAGTCGATAAGTCGACTTGAACATGGGCCGAATTAGTTGATCAACCGACTAAGTCAATGGGCTGACTTAGTCGATCAGCCGACTAAGTCAGTCGGCCAACTAAACTAAAAGATAAGGTCAGGTATCTAAAAAGTCGTGTCGGTTCACCGAACCGACATGTAGTTATTTTGTAACCATATGTAAATTGTATATATTAGGCTATTGAGCCAAACGAGAACTCAGTTCAGTTCTCTGCCTTGTATGAACTCATTGTATTAATGTAATCTGTTTTATCCTATCTGTTCTTGTCTCTTGTCTCTGTTCTGTACTTATATATGTTTTAGTATGTATTATTGGTAACCTTATGTGATCTGTTAGATTACAACATTGGTTCCGTTGCCGGTAGTACATGACTGAAATATATGCTCACATATGATACCAGAGCAGGAGATTAAGGACTAGTGGGAACGTAAAATTGCAAACTACTTGCAGAATTACGCACGAAGGAACAGATTAATAGTTTCCGAGGAAAAAGAAATATTTTTTACAGAAACACATGAAAAGTTTGTCGAATTAGTGCCCCAACTCTTGAAGCAACTCCTGGATGAGAAAGCCGGACGCCACTAAAGAACAACAGTTGCTGGAGAAACTGATTCAAGGAGGCAGAACAAATTTGTCGGAGTGGTTTGAAAAAATCACCGATGACTTCTATGAGGAGCAAGTAGTCGAAGACAGAACTTCGGTAGAAACCGTGAAAGAGAAATTTTACACAGATTTCACCAAACAATTTTTGTGTTCCCTACCGACCTTGCTGTTCAAATTCCTGATCGAGAAAGGAGCAGGACACATTGTTGAACCTCGACCACCACTGTACGAACAGCCATAAAACACTAACTGGGAGGAGAAGCAGAGGAAGTGGGAGAAATTCATTGCAGAAAGGGAGTGGGAATACTTCCTGAGCAAATAAATCGAACTATCTGAGCTTTCTAAAAGCGTCGGGTAGGAAATGGGGGGGTAGCTGGTCATGTGTCGCAGATAGAGCATAGTGGATCCTAGTCGACCCAAACTAGATAGCAGTCACTAGTAATGAGAATTCAACCAAAAAGGACATCGAGAGGATAGATCGTACAGAAGTATGTCGGACATTCAAAAAGAATAAAGGGACGAGAGACACAAGAGAAGGGAAGCACAATGAGACAGGGCCTTAGAGCTGCACAGAGGACAAAACCTTGGGGAGAATGACAAGGAAGAAAATCCGCCAGAGTCGGGTCATGACCAATAGGAAGAGGACATCGAGCAAGAAGCATCCCCCAAGGAGGAAGAAGTGTGGATAGAGCAGCCAGAAGCTCTCCAAATAAGAGCTCCTGATGAAGGCACAACCCTTTCCCCATTAAATCCACATACTAGAATACATAGTATTATCGAAGACAACCTCCGACTACGAGCTGGTGACTTCACTATATGGAGCCGACTAGGCAACAAACCAGACCTTGGATGACACCTTATTATATGTTGACTAGTGAAAGGGAACTGGGTGACGTTCCAAGCAGCAACCTCCCTCCGAAGTATCCACTTGATCTTATCGACACATGAAGGAGCACCCCCCCCCCCCCGCCAAATATAGCTTTAGAAGAAATCGAACAATTAGACCTGCCAACCAATAGTTGTAGTGGACCAATGACAGGAGAAATCGGCACTAAACAACTGCACGTTGACCAAGAATTGACAACCGATGGGAACACCAGTTCCATCGACCATAATTTTGTAGGCATGCCTACATCAATAACCCCACCACCCCCACCACCAACCCCACCTCCTCCCCCACCAAATTCTGAGAGCAGTGAAAGTGATTCAGACATGGGTCACGGATCGGCTCACATTCCTCTTTATGAGGGAGACAAAGACCCCTGACGACATTGGTTCGTCTGTGAGTCGACCTAGGAAGCCAACCAGGTTACAGATGAAGATCGACAAATGGCGCAGTTCGCAGGAGCCTTAAGGAAAAGGGCATTGGCATGGTACATGACCTTTTCGAAGAGACAACCCAGAGCGACAAAAGCTATGATTAAGGCGCAGTTCTTATCATTCTTTAAAACTCTGGATGCTAAGCACCTGGTCGTCAAGAAACTCAAAACCACCTCACAAAATCCAAGAGAATCCGTCCACGACTACGACAAGCGGTGGAAAGATTTACTGAGCCAATTGGATTACGTTATTGATGAACAGTTACTAATACAATGGTTTCTTGCAGGACTATCGCAAAAAGTACATCGACACATTAGTCTGGAGATGTTTAAAACATACGAGGATGCGCTAACAAAATCTCTTCATGTGGAGATGGACGAAGACATCCCTACTTACCCCACGGACCACAGATTGGAACAACAACTCAAGAATGTATAGAAGTATCTGAAGGAGCTTAGACTCAAGAATCAGGAGATCTGGTGCACTAAATGCTCAACTAACTGCCATTCAAAAGATAATTGTCAACAAGAATATAGCCAACAAGACGTCCGCTTTGTACAGACCAAATCTTTTGCGACATTTTCCAGGAACACAGAGATCACTCTACAGCAGATTGGCCATTTAATATGAAAAACAACAATGATTCCTGGTGCGCCATCTGCGAAACCAAAAGTCACAACACTGCCGACTGTTAGTTAAACCTAAAGAACCGACAGAACTATCACGCGGTATATCAAACAAATGTGGTGGCGCAACATCATGAGCAAAACAATCCACCAAATGAGTAGAACGGACAAAGATACGACGGCCGATGATACGAGCGCCGGTATGACAATTGACGCCAAGGTTACGGAGGAAGAGGTCGATTCCCTAGGAATCACGACATACGCCCACATCGACCCACTCAGTGCTTCATATGTTACAAAGAAGGTCACTGTTATACAGACTGTCCATACAAGGACAGGATTGATCTCAAATTCTGTACCCACTGCGGAGTAGGCGATCACTCACTTGAGGATTTCCCTACTATGTTAGACAAAATTAATACCAAGAAAAATGTTAATGTCTTGTCTTGTGTACAGAAGCATGATGTAATAACTTCTAAAAATATACATATTTTCACTCGACAAGGCACAAAAATAGGACCTGATAACTCTCAAATTAGTAAGATTAAAGAAACAAATGTCTATGCTACACCGCAGCACGAAAAACAAATGTATAAAGAAGCCACACATGTTTTTCAAAACATTGCACAACAAGAAGACCTCGACAATAGTAGACCTAACACAATACATCGATTAATCCAACTCGCTCAAATAGATAAATCAGTATCTTAGTTCATAGATTTGTTACATGAAGTAAAAGGCACCAACCCTGAAAAACAAACCAAAAACATCTGCAGCTTGAACCAAAAAGACAAAAGTGATGCCCATCCACTTGTCGACCTAGAAATTGAAGGTTACCACGTCCAATAAGTAGTGCTCGACTTCAGGTCACAGGTAAATATCATGACCCGAGACACTTGGGAACAGATGGGCAAACCTCAACTTTACGAGTCAGGCATTTACCTAAAACTCGCCGACCAAGGCCAGATTGAACCCATTGGGGTTTGGAAAAACATCGACACGACAATCAAAGGAATATTGACCAAGGTTGATTTCGAAATTATTGACCCAAAGGAAGGATCTAGTTCCTTTCCGGCGCTAGTCGGTCGACCTTGGGGTCGGAAGATGAAAGCATCCATATCTTTGGACAAAGAACGAATCAAGTTAAAAGGAAATGGTCAAAAAGTCATTGTACCCATTCATCCATCCCAGGGAGATCCTTGGACTAAACCCATTGATGAAGAATTTGATGTCAGACAACTTTACCAAATCCACAACAATACAAACTACACAGAACCAAACATCCATGGAGAACTTCACTTAGGTAACCAGGACTCAATCGGTTATAACTTAGATGCTGAATTATATGACTGGGAGAATGAGAATTATGAAACACAAGCAAGAGGGTGCTGGACTATACAAAAAGTACAGAAAAAACCCACTCGACAGTGCTTCATAGTATCAATCATCCCCAAAGTCTTTGAAAGGAAAATACGGGAACACCCTACCTTATAGCCAACTCACTTAAAAGCTACACAACTATCAAGGTATAAGGAGAGGGACTCACCAGTTGGACATATTGAGCAAGTATCTAAAAATATTGGAGAACATGGCCGACTTCAAAGCTTAGTTGAAACGTTTACAGGTCAAGAAGCTAGATGGTGGGATACCCATCAGACGAAACTACAGACCTGGACGACTGCTTCGACTTACTTTGTCGAGCGATTCGGAGGAAAGAAATTAACCCAGCAAGCCCAGATACCTATCTTTACCCAAGGTCAAAACCTAGAAGAACATATCAAAACTTATGAAACAGAGTGGAGAAGACTGGGATATAAAGATGACAGAGCCTAGCCACATTTGTTCCCCTCAACCCTAACCGACTTGCCAAATAAATGGTACAAGATGGAGGAAGCTAGAGGTGAAACCTTCTTTTGGCATGAACTTAGGGAAAATGTTATTAAAGACTTTAGCTTCTTACCTAAAAAGGAAAATCTGGTTGAAACAGAAACACAAATTAAACAATTTCTCCAACCGACCGAAAAACAACCCTCCTAAGACCGTCGACAGATAAAAGACTGTAACAATCTACAAATATGCTCAAAATCACAGTCGACCCATTTACAATTAGAAAATGAACACACTGAAGGAAAAAGCTTCATATGGAAATCCAACCACATCAAAACAACAAAACCTCTCCGATCCATCCTGAAAATCGCAACAACAGACAAAGAAGATATCGAGAGAATGACTGCAGCTGACTTCCCTACCACATTTTCACAGTTCAAAGAAGGAAGTAGACCGATTAATGAAGCCAAAGTGCCAGAATGGCTAGATGCCAAAGTAAAAACCAAAGAAGTCGACATCTCAAATGATGATCGACGAAAACTAGCAAAAATCGGTGACTATTGGAATGAACAACAGATCGTAGAGATCGTGAACTTACTAAAAGAGTTCCAAGATGTCTTTTCCAGGGACTATAAAGATCTAAAAGGCTTAGTCCAAGAAATGAGCGAGATGAAAATTGATACTAAACCTGATGTTCGACCTATTAAGAAAAGACCCTGGGTGAATCCACGGACCTGGGTAACACTTTTTGGCAAGTGAATTTGGAAAAAAACCAAAAAATGTACCTCGGTCGAGGGCTTGTTAAACCCTCGACCGAGCTAATAATATCTCGACCGAGCTTTTTTGAAGCCCTCGATCGATGTTTTTTTCAGCCCTCGGTCGAGGTATCTATTAACCCTCGGTCGTGGTATTAAAACCTCGACCGAGGGTTAATAAATACCTCGACCGAGGTATTAACTCGGTCGAGGTATGGACCTCGGTCGAGCTATATACCTCGACCGAGGCACCTCTGTCAAAAAAACTATAAATAGAGGCCGTGGACCCCTACCTCGACCGAGGCGCCTCTGTCAAAAAAACTATAAATAGAGGCCGCAGACCCCTTTTGTAAATAAACATGATTTTTACATTTAGGACCTCGACCGAGCTAATACCTCGGTCGAG